>CAMZMU010000117.1:84808936-85006594 GCA_947311845.1 Poa pratensis | reverse complement strand
ATGACCTCCTCAGAAGCTTCACAAACGATATATTTTCCCGGCTGATGGAAACAAAAAGGTGGACAACTTCGCCATCACGAAGATGAACACCGCCTTGACAAGCTGGAGAGGCCGGGTGAAGGCGAAGATTCTTGAAAAGGGTCTTAGCTGGGAGGAGATCAGTGCCAAAGAGCCGTACCTCGAGAAAGACGAGTTCGATATATTCAAGGTCCTTGTCATCTCCGGAGGCTGAAAAATGGACCGAGTGGGGGAAGAACATGCGGGCACTGAACTTAGGTAACCACCATTTGGGAAGCGGCGGTTACGCAGGAAAAAAGCCCGTTTGGGACAAGGAGGATGCCGAGGTTGCGAGACTTGGGAAAGAGAACCCGTGGCATAAATTCACGGACGAGCAAGTTAGGAACTTTGTTCGGTCCCGCTACTATCTGAAGCCGGGGACGGGGGAATTCGTTACCGACTATGAAGATGTGTTGGAATTCGAGAAAAAGCTGGTAAGGAACTTAATTACCGCGGATATCTCAAAGTCCATTTGCGTTGATTTCTACATGGGTTCACGTTTATTTCCTTTGTCCGCAGGCGGCTGAGTTGGAGATTGAGGCTGAGGCCGGCCCGTCGTCCCAGGAGCCTCCGGCCGGCCCGTGGGACACGACTTTCAACCGGGTGATGAACGTTTACAAGGGGAGGGACAAGTCAAAGCCGCCGACGTCAGCTGGCCGTGTGACCGGCTTTGGTACGGCGATGAAGTTCACCGAGTACTACAGCACGGACACCGAGAAGAAAAAGGAGAGGAGGAAGCCGGCTAAAGATAGAGCCGAGGTTCTCGAGCTAAGGAAGAAGCTGGACGCACTAGAGGCCGAGAAGGTGGACTCCAGCGTGGTGGACAAGCTAGTGGCCGAGAAGGTGGAAGAGAAGCTCCGGGCTTTGTTACCCGATGCATTGGTGCAGGGGATAACTGCTTGGCATGCGGGAGGTCAACAGGGGCCGATACACGTGCCCAGCTTCGCCGGCAGCACCTCCAGCAATAACGTGTCGCCGGTCCTGCCGACCCCACCGGTGCCCCCTGCCGTGGAGCAACATACACCAACGCCGGAGAATAATGATAATGCACACGAGCGGCCGGAGATTGATAGGCCGGCCGCCGGCACCGGCGCCCTTGTCTCGACATTAGCCGAGCTCAACGCCGTCACCAAGGTAACTAATTAGTATGTGTGTGTGAGGCAATGGAAACATATATATGTATGATCATGAATATGTATGATACATTGTGTGTGAGACTATATATGCCTTATCTCATGGTGCCCGCTATGTGTTGACTCCCAGGACATGCCTTGCATACTCCTGCATAGGGTGGGCCGACGGCGAGTTGAAGGAAGTCGCAAGGGCCTCGACCGTACAACCTTTGACCCGCGATATCCACAACGTCCGAATGAGCGAGCTCGTGATGAAAGTAAATGTGAAGGAGGTACTGCCTGAGTTCTGTGACATCGACCCCCCTAAGCAACCTCAGGGAGCCGAGAAACACATGAAGCTTGGCGAATGCGGGCAGTGGATGCTGGAATGGCCGAAGACCCAAATTCGTCTTGGGGATGTTCTTCATGGGGCCAGGCGCACCGGCGGCGCCACCTCGAGGCCCCGAGCCCCGATCGTTCGGCCCCCGCCGAGGCGGACAAAAAAAGATGCTGCGGATGAACCGGCGCCACAAGCAGCCGTCACCACCACCCAGACGGAACCGCCGGTCGCCGCCACCGCCGGCCGGAAGCTACCGCCGGTCGCCCCCACCACCGCCGGCCGGAAGCTACCGCCGCCGGTCATCGCCGCCACCAACCGCCACAAACAGTTGTTGGGAACGTCTTCCCCGCAACCGTCCAAGGTTAGTTCTGACTTTCCGAATTCCCCGACTTTCCGACTTTCCCGACTAACGGATGTGCTATTGTTTATGTTTAGGACAAAGCCGTTGCACCTCAACTTGGTGGCAACGACGACAATGTTGAGGAGGATGATGATAATGATGTAAACGTCGATGACTACATCAACACTGGCGCCGCCGCGGATGATATGTTCATGCCTCTTATGGATGAAGAACCCTTCCGCGACCACCACATTCAACCTGCTCGTCCCACTTCATGCACACAGCGCCTGGCCTTCACCGACACGCCTCCGGATGCCGGCGATCATCAAGCTCAACCGGGTAACATTTTCAGCCCTACCACACTGAAAGAAACAGTTAAAGCGGGGTTCACTGCACCCCCACAATCCCCAGAGAAAAGAAAAAGAAGAGTCATCAAAGGAAGAGAAAAGCATCCTGCGAGCCAGCAAGATCCTAAGATCCGGGGTCCTGAAGACACGAATCCACAAGGCTACTCCAGTTCATGAAGCTGGTAAATCTATCTTGTCCGGGGACATGCTCCGCCTTGCAGAAGGACCCATGATTACTTTGCAGAATAATCTTGTATCTAGAGGAGACCCTTCTTAAAGAGAAGAACCCAGGTTACCCGGCGTTCCGGTCAAGGTGCCAAAAGAGTTGGTGGACTTCGTCCAGGAAGACCCCGCAGATGTGTTCTTCATAGCGTACGAGGACATCTTCAACCTGTATCACTCCAAACGGCTGGACTATAACATGGTCCGCCTATATGCGCTCGATGCGGCGATGAAGATCAGGAGAGATGATACCCCGTACATCGCGATAGTGGATCCCTACTACATGCGCGACAGCCATCTGGTGGAAGGATCAACAACACGGGAAACGGCCAAGGAGTACCTCGTTAGGGTCTTCCTGGCCAACAAGGAGAAGACCGCCCTTCTTCTGCCTTACTTTTTCGAGTAAGTACACATCTGCTCGCCACCGTCCTATCTTATGCCTTCTTGTACATTTCTTCCATCGCTGATCCTTTGTCCAACATTCTGCTTCAATTGTGTTGAGCAGGGACAAGTACTGCGCACTCATCCACGTATCCCCGAGGTGGTCCGTTGCCACTTATTTGGACTCGGGGAATAAATCCCAGCCGAGATCATACAACAGAATAAAGGGTGTTCTCGATGACGCTCTCGAGGCCTATGCCAAAAAGGGCGGCCCCTTCCATAAGAAGTCGGAATTTTTCACGGAGGACGACAACACACACAAGTTCTTGCATGGGACCGGATTCCATTGCGTCAAGCAACTGGATGGCAGTGTGATGGAGGCCTACTATGCCCTCCGTCACCTTAAAACGATTGTCCGGGATTGCGAGAAAACGAAGATTGCATCTAATCTCGCAGAATACACCAAAATGGCGGAAGGTCTCACCGATGCTGATTATAGACAAGACTTCCATCGCATCCGGCTGCAGTTAACAAATATCATCCTCGACGATGTCATGCACGCCTCAGGGTCCTTCCACTTCCGCTTCGGTACGTAGGATGTATTATAAAAGATAGCCTTGCTAAGCATTACTAGCTAGTGTGTACTTTTTTGTAGAAGTGCATGTGTAGGGTTATATATTATATATATGCTATGCTATGAAACCCAAATAGGATAGCCATATGATTTCCAACCATGACAACATTGATTGATCGTCTTGCCTCTATACTTAGATGAACAAATTATACTCTATGTATATCACTAACCAATATATATCCCAATCCATCTTCAGCGTTGTCTCAGAGGAAATGGAAGAACGACTAGCGGCGCAGAATGACACCAGGGAGTGGAGGACGAAAGGGGGCATTCTACCGTTCCCGGCGCCGCTCAAGAAGAGGAAGCCATGATCATGCATGCTCCCGCGCGCTCTTGCTCACCATCATCGCCGATGTGTACTACATTTGATCCTAGTTAGGCGGTGAACACTTCATTTGTAATGTGTAGTGTGAAATGATGAACTTTTGTTTCTATCATAACTAATATATTGTGTAAATTAACATTCGGCACTTTTGTGACTATGTGTATGTATCTCGGGCACACTAAGTAATATGTGTGATGAAATAGTGATTAATGTGTGTCTGTTTATATACCTGTCAAATATATCTGTATTTCTGGATAAATCCTGTATATACCTGTATTTATACAGCAAAATGAAAAAAATACCTGTAATACTGTTTCATATTTCTGTGGCGCACGCTTTTTTTTTTTTGGCGCACCACTTTCTGTGGCGCACCAGGCGTGGGTGCGCCACAGAATTCCTTTGCTATGTGGCCTACCGAGCTATTTCTGTGGCGCACGGCCTGGGTGCGCCACAGAAAGTGGTTTCTGTGGCGCATGCCCATGGTGCGCCACAGAAAACAAATTTAGTGGCGACGATTCTGTGGCGCACCCAGCAATTCTGGGGGTGCGCCACAGAATCTCAATTTGGTGCGCCGCTGATAACCCTTTTCCTACTATGGTTCCTCGGATTAAAAAGAGTATTGACACGTCATGTGGATACTAAATGAAACATATCAAGCGGGAATCTGTGATGACTTAGCTCTGTGTGTATCTTCAAAAAATTTAAGATTTGATGATGCTTTATATCTTTAAATCGGTAGAATCCTCCAGTGGAGGGACATTCTCCTATGTGCGAGAATATGTGTTTCGGCCCTGTGATAATATTAAGCCGGTAATTTTCATAGTGTGAGGGACGTTTTCGTCTATGGTGTGACTAATGTTGTGACTTCATTAATATTAAAATTTCACTACTACTGAATTTCTATAGGCGTTTTGTGAGAGTGTTGTTATGATGGCAGTCGAATAAATTTGTCATATATATAATATACTCAATCATAACACAATGTACGGAGTGCGACTAATGTCCAGACTTTATTAATTTAAATTTCATGACTTCAAACTTATGTAGGTTTCTCTGAGTGTGTTGGTCTGATTACAGTGAAATAAGATATTTATGTGCACTAATCGTACAAACAATGCACCCCCGGTTTACAATTACCCTGCGTTCAGGTTTGGCCAAAATCAAACCTTATAAATTTTGACCAAATATATAGAAATATAAACATTTAAATATAAAATCATATTATTAGAATCAAGGTAAACTATATTTTCAAATTATACAATATGGTATTACGAATGTTGATATTTATTGCTACATCTTTGATCAAAGTTTATAAATTTTGACTGACTAAATTCATAGTGTAGGCTAAATAAAACAGAGGAGCGGACGTACTAATGATTAGTTTTTTTTTAAGACAGCACGTTGCATGATTCTTTTTTTGCTTGCAGCTAGCCATCCTGTTACGTCTTTTTTTCACCACGATCGAGCAATTTTTTTCTTTTGGCTGCTGCCATCACGTACCACGATTGAGCAATTTTTTTTTCCTTTTGACTCCAGCCATCACGTACCGGGCAAGGTAATCTGTCTCATACACGGCTGATGTTTTAAATAGACGTGTCAAATGTGTTTCGTTACTACTAATTTGACATAAAATCTCAACCATATATTTTAGATCTAACTGCTAATATTAATTTAGATGATGTGGATTAACGTGGTGGATCTATTAGAGCTCTGTATATTGCTTTTAGTATATAATAGAATAGATGATATGAAGTGGTTCTTGTTTGCCATGATTGTTCTGATAATATTGAATGATGTTGTCGATGTTGATCTTTTTCCTACGTGTTTGCTCAAATTCTATAAGCTTGACTTTGAAACAAACTGAAGCACTCTACTCTACTTTATATTCTAGAAGATCACCCGAGGCAACAAATACACGCTTATGATGACAAATAAAATATTATTGACAACCATGGCCTATATCACCTTTTGTCGGTGAGAACGACACATATACATTCTAAGACTATCCACTCCAGTGCGACTTTGGTTCCGCTTCCTACCCGTCAGTGACCACCTTCGCCAGCTTGATGGCGTGTTGGGACAGAATCCGGCATAGTAGCATTTACTCCCTCCGTTCTTAAATATAAATATTTATTGAAAAAATCTAAAACTTCTTATATTTAGAAACGAAGGGAGTATAATATTTGAAAAGGTAAGCATTGAACTATGGACTTTATGCGAGAAAGCTTTTTTCTGGAGCTGCATGCAGGTAGGACAATTAGACAAATGACATAAAAATTTCTATATCCCCCTCCCCGGTATGCTCTCTCCCCGGTATGCCTCTCTCCCAACCTTCTATATCCCCTCTTCTTCTTTTTTGAAAAGTTTTGAATTGTCTTAACTATAAATTTCTAAAATACTAAGAATGTTGGAAAGTTGGGTGGAGGGGGCAGGGGGGTGTATTTTATAGGTTGCCAAGAATGGAAAGTTTGACGACCGGTTCATGGACAAAAAGAGAAAAAAAAAACTCACCTAGTCCGAAAACGTGTTGGTTGATCTCCGATTAGCTTCACACAATGAAACATTCTATTTACGACAATGTGAAGGTGGAAATTTAATGTAGTTCACATAACTATTGGGTAATACTATTTTTTTTTTTACAACCAATCTACCATTGCATGGTTAAAGAATGTGATTGTGCCTCTAGCCTAATAGCTAGAACAGATCTTTACTATAGAATATTTGTTTACTGAGAGTTGAAGCTCCGTCAATAGCAAGTGGCGGGTGTTGACTTTGTTAATGTCAAAGACCCGCAACTTAGTTGTGTTATAGGGGTGTTTGTCCCCCTCTGTGGTGGTATTGGTGTGATTGTGTACGTGGATCTACGTTGTATGCATGTGATGATAGTAAAATGGGTGAACTATCCACTAAAATGGATCCATAGCCGAAGGCTGAAGCACACAAACATGCAGCCACGCACAGGGCCAGCACAAGCTGCAACTGACACACGGGCCCACGCAGCATGTCAGCGCCATCGTCCCACACAGCATTTTTTGTGTGAGAGCACACAGCGCGTGTGCCACTGTCCGAGTCCAGTATCTTCCTCGTCAGCCGCTGGCCGGTGGTGCGTAGGCGTAGGCGTAGCAGCACAGCCAAGAAAAGTAGGCAGATTTCCTAGCAGGTACAGATAGCCGTGTCCGTGTGTGCGTACACGGTGTAGGACAGACGTATGGGCGATGACCCATGCCACTGCGGCTGTTCGTCTGTATTCCCCCAGCTCACCGTGTTCCCGCCCGTTCTCCCACCTCTCTGTCAGAAGCTATCTTTCTTCCTACTCCACGGTGACAAGCTAGCCGTTGTGCGACATCCGCTTCCCTGGCTTACCACATAAAACGTCCCAAGTCATGATGATGATTAATTAGCGTTCACAAGAAAGTCGTGATGATAATTGCATGCTGGGAAGCTTTTCTTTGACGGCCCATTCCTTTCATGCAAATGACGCTCGCCACTCCCGTGTCTCCTGTAGCCCCATCATCTGGTGCTACATACTCCCTCCGTTCCAAATTACTGTAGATGCCATCCATTTGTCCAAAAGTGGATGTATCTATACTTGTAACAGTCTAGATACATCCACTTTTGGGCAAATAGATGACATCTAATTTGAAACGGAGGGAGTAATTAACATCGACAAGAAATCCGCGTCACCATCGTGTTTGCACGAGTGGGTCGCATTAAGACCACGCGTACGTACGGTTTCCCGTCGAGATCGAGCGCTAGCTGATCGTGCGCGTATTAACTTCGTAGAGGATATAATTAGGAGCACTCTGTCACGCATTCATTGGTTGTTCATCAACAAGACGTGAGAATCCCTGTCTAATACACGTCCGGCGTGCTGAAAGAGAGGAAGAGGGAATAATAATCCGTGCCAGCTTAATTAAAAGCAAGCAACGCCGACTCAAAACATGGACATATTCTTTTTCTCTACAGCTAGCTCGAGAAATTATGGAGCTCTTTTCCACTGGAGTACTCTGTTGAGCTCTGATTTATGAAGCGATGCTTTAGCCTTGGTGGGGTCCTATATCTCTCTCTTGCCCTCCCTTTTTCTTTTCTTAGAAAAAGCTCTAACGAGTTGATCATTTTTGTTGCAAGATCGGTCCGCTAATGACGAGGTTTATATACGTTGCCACGCAAGTACCACGGCGCCACTTCCGGTTGTTGCTCTCGTTGTCATAGACCCCTCTATCTCTCACTACATGCAGTAGCATATATCTAGTGAAATATTATGGTGAAAAGAATCGAAAGATCCTCCTTTTTTTCTTTCTTGCCCGCTTTACTTTCCGGATTTGCCAAATACCCCACCCATCGAAGTTTGACGCAGGTAAATGGATCTCTGCTTGGGGCTATCTATGGTTGATGGTAGAGCGTAGCTAGCACCATGCCGCAATCTCCGAATCTTCTTTTTCCTTTTATTGAGATTCGAGCGAAAGAAGTGGTCTCGCATCAAATCGCATCGCAGCACATGCAGTGTCTGTTCTTGGGATCGCCACGAACCAATCTCTCTTTCTCTCTCTCTCTCTCGTGAACCAACACTGTTGCTACTAGTACGCCAAGAGGCTACGGAATCTGCGAGTATTTTTTTTTTTTTGAAAGAGAATCTGCGAGTATTTTGAGCGCGCGGTGGCGATGTAACTCCGGCCATAGCCATACTTGGTTGCCCGCGCCGGCAGCATGTGCCTGCCAAAGGACAGATGGTGGCAAGCCGTCACATCGCTGCCCCAACCTTACGGATCAGTGTGTTTAGTTGTACTCCTTGGCTAGGTGGACTGTGGTCTGTGCTGTGACTGGCCCGGCCGGGCCGCAGGTTGTTTTGTGCAAACGGGCTCGTGATGTCCAGATCGATCGCTTGGTTAGTTGCCACTCTGTTGTATCGGTCGACGGTCGGGATATCTTTTGCTTGGCAGAGAGCCTCGACACGTCGGGCGTTCGTATGTATGATCGACCACATCCCAAGAGGTGCAAACATGCATGCTGGGCATCCATGTCGATCCTAATTAAGCTGCCACTTGAACGTAGGACACTGTACGGGCCAGCGCCACAACCTCATGTCCTACACTACTTCACCCATGGATCTTTGGTCTGCTAGATAAAGATATTGCCATGCCACGCATTTGCCATCTATAATTTGAATCTTCGTTGTACGTACAGTACGAGCTAAAACGAATAAACTAATGCGCAGCACGCCCTTAATACCGGCGGTGCCCAAGCGCAGCAGTGCAGTATACTACTCGCCTTAGCACGGGAAAACGGGCGACCGCCTCGTCCAATAGAATCATTGGCGCGTCTCCGCCAAGCGGTCGGTCCACCTCGCCGGCGGCCAGCCGGTCAATTTTAAGCTGCAACTGCCGTGCGCCGTCGTCCTCGCGCAGCGCGCCCGTCGGCCGGCGCCGCGCGTACACTAGAATATACACATATCTATATACAGTCAGTTTGGTGCACGACGGCACATCCGAATGGTGGCTTCTTTCCCGAGGGCCGTGTGCATGTGGAGCGCGACGCCAACGCAACGCAAGCTGGCGCATGATCATCATCAGGGTGAGCTAGCAAGCTGCTAAAGCAGCGGCGCAACCCCAAACAAAGGGACCGAAAGGGTCCCAAACCAGAGAACACGAGCACATTACTATATCTGCACATATATATCTATCGCAACAGCGTTTCGTAATGGATGATACATATATAGATTGAGCTAGCTGGGGCTACAACAACGCCGCAACAGCACATATGTGTATCTTTCAGGATGTGTTCTAGCGAAGCTTCCACTCACTCTCCGAGAGGGACCCCACGGTGTCTCTCTAGATAGATAGGGGTTTCTGGTGCCATTTGTGCACATTTTGGACCATATATGGACACCTAATATTGGAGCTAGCTAGCGCTTTGATTCGATTCGTTCCTCCGTTAACCATATATCTCAATTGCACGAGGTTGTGGAACATACCGCTGTGAGTTGTGACAAGATTTTTATGCGACATGTACTACACATGCATGCATGCACGCATGCATACTCACTACTACTCCGTAGTACTGAGTAGTAGGAAAAAGGAATTTCACTCGAGTGGTAGGAGCATCACCCGGCCAGTTCATCTATTTGGAAGTGGACTTTCTTCAGTGTCATCTGGTCAAGCTATACATGGACTCCATCTGATTACCACTTGCTTTCTGTTTCTGCTGCCGAGTAAGCTTCAACATCGCTCGTTCCTACCCTTCTTATATTTCTTAATATATCATCGGATCTTTCATCATTGCAAGTTGTTATTTCTTCACTCATTATTGCTCGCCTTATTAAACAGTAATTGATGCACTATCTGCTCTGTTCCTTATTCCAACAGAGCCACATTGCAGTAGGGTTAGTTGTTCTGTTCTTCACTACCCAACTCCCAACTCATGTATGCACATAATCTTGTATAACAGAGAATAAGTGGGACAATTAGGTCCCGTTTTCACATCCTTATTGTTAGCGCCATGTTGCAAACAAGAGTGATAGGTGTAGGCCCAACAACTAAACCAAAGCTCGGTTGCGACCATACTGGTGGCTTTGATGGCGAATGCCCCTCCGAATCGACGGGCAATATCCACTCTCACCTTGCTCACCACATGGGAAATTTGGAACGAGCGCAACGCAAGGGTCTTCAAGAACAAGAGAGCGCCATCGCTTATGATTCTCGATATAATTAAGAAAGAGGCCCGGTTGTGAGTCCTCGCGCGTGCCAAATGTTTGGGCAATTTTATGCGCGAGAGTAGTCGCGTTGTAATATTTTGGGTCCCTAAAACTTGCTTTCTTGCAACTTCTTCTTAATTAATATATGGGGCAAAGCTTTTACCCCGTTAAAAAGAAATACTTGTGGGGTAAAGCAGACGGAAGCTGGGGCAGCAGAGCGGCGCAAATCGGTTCACGCTTTATATTAACTTCTCCTAATCTAATCATTAAAGTGTCAAAGGTATCAGGTCAAGATCCTAAGTCGTAGCTGCCCAATTAGTAGTGTAGTAACTTCGTAGCTGAAAGTTAATTCAGAACTCAGAACTGATGCGTACTTGATGATCTGGTAGGCATTACTACAGAGGGCAGAAGACATTGGTGAATAGGAGGGGCCTCCGTCGGAAAATACATAGCTGCCCCCGTTTTAAAAACACACTTGTCAATATCAAAATATTCCAAAAAAAAATTGAGCAGGTACATCTTCATGTTTTAAGTGCGCGTAGAATTTTTTGTGGGAAAAGAACAATTTTTGGCCCACGTAAAAAAACGAAAATATGTCTAGTGAAAGTTTTTTTAATACCAAAATTTATCTTTTTACACGGGAAAAAGTAAAAAAAATCATGAAACTTTGTGCCGTGGACTTAAAATGCAAGGGTGTATGCGTGAAATTTCTGTCCGATTTTTTGACATATTAAAACGCTTTCAAAATGCCATTTTCTAAAAAAGGGGGCAGATGGCCCTAGGTCTAGATCGTGCACTCTCGGCTTCTGTCTCAACAGTAGCTCCCTTGAAAAGCATAAATTGAAAAATTGTGTGATGTCATATTTTACTTTCAGTAATTATTTGGCATTTTCTAACAAGTAACTGATAAGTTCAAAGTGTTCGTTACAAAAAAAAGGATAAGTTCAAAGTTTAGTAAAAAGAAAGAGAAGTTTAAAGTTACGGGAGCGCACGTTC
Source organism: Poa pratensis (assembly GCA_947311845.1). Taxonomy (NCBI): domain Eukaryota; kingdom Viridiplantae; phylum Streptophyta; class Magnoliopsida; order Poales; family Poaceae; genus Poa; species Poa pratensis. The sequence continues at coordinate 84,995,149 of CAMZMU010000117.1, read as the reverse complement.
CCTTTTCAAATATAATTTTGCTTTCATCCGAAAAATCCAAAAACAAAAACACGCATGCAAATGACTCCGGTTTGTTGCCGGATTAGATTTCATGTTTCATGAAAATCATAATTCATTTCTGAGTTGTGCAAAAATAAAAAATACAACTACTTTTTCAAACCATAAAATATTATTCTAGCTCTCCACTTATTGCTTTCACCCAAACCGCAAATTCATGAATTTTTCATATTTTGTTTGGCAGATCTCTCACTCTAATATTTATACATCAGATTTTCTTTTAAATTTCAAACTCAAACTGTTTAGGGAGCATGAAATCCACTCTAAATTAATAACTCGCTAAGGGGAGCTTTGGTTATATCGTGTGCATTATAAAAAACCATGAATACTTATCTATTCAACCATGTATATAGTCAACGTCGTCCCTAAATATGGAAAATTGTTAACTCGTCGTCCCTCAGCTATACTTTCGTAGCTTTGATCATAGAACTTCAAAATGATGTACGACACTTAACCTGTTAATGCTCGACGGATTGGTCTTTGAGGTTATCTCAAAGTTGTAGAATCAATCGGTGGCGGAGCTTGCCAATAGTCTCCAGGGGAAAATGAAAAATATCGGTGTCTAGGTGGCAAAAGGAAAAAAAAACATTCTAAACCTTGAAATTTTCTTCAGTGATTCTTCAAAAGTTATTGGGTGGGACGGGGAGGAGGGGGTGGGGGGGGGGGGGGGGGGGCAGTGGCCCCCTGATATATGCATAGCTCCGCTACTGGCATCAACAATATGGTGATGATTTCACATTCGTGGTAGTCTAGTCATCTCAAGAAATGATCCTACCCTGAGAATGCTTGATAGCTCTTCTTTACAAAGAGGATTGGGATATTGAGTTCATGTCTCATATCCTTCTCGTTGTTGATCTTTGCCGGATGCTTTTGCTCCTTCGGCCCTCAACGTACGACCGCAAAATTCCGGTTTGAAAACCCGTTGGATCAAAAAAAAAGGATACAAGAAGGTAGTTCAAGAGGTTGGAATGAACATCAAACTCACACTGAATATTATCAGTTGCTATTTCACATGCTAAAAAGAGTTAGCCGTGGAAATTTTAGAAGGAGCACAACGCAAGGGTTTTCCTTGGCCGAGGCCGAGTATTTCAGTTAATTTAGTACCAGGGGAGTAGACTTTTGTGAAAGTCCTAGGACTTGTCCTACGAGATTTATGTAAAAAAAACTTAATCAACGAAGATGACAAGCCTTGTCTTTCTTTCAAAAAAAAAAACTAAAAAGGTAATGAAAGGTACATATAGTTTAGCAAATTTGAAATCATGTATGTTCATAAAATGCATGTGAGTTTTTTCGAATTCAACAATCCTTGTAGAATATTGTTTATTTGTAATTATTATTTTATAACTTTCTCTATTTTCCAAAATACTGTTAGAAAGTACACCACTAAGAGCGAACGTTTCCTCGAGCGAAACACAACAGGGAGTTGGCATGGCCGACAACTCGTTTGCTCTAGTTCCGAGAGTTCACTCATCTCATAAATTCTCTTTAAAAGCCAACTTTCTTGATTTTTTTTTCTCTATATGTCATTGCTCTCAGAATCATTCTCCTCAATGTACCCAATGCACGTATAGTGCACACACCACCTCAACACAAAGATTGTTAGTTTGGTGTTCTTTTTACCATGAGTCCATGAGTACGATCATGTTAAAAAAAATGAGACTATGCATCTTGTGCGTACGTGCGGCCTAATTAAGCTTGGGCAATTATCACGAAATTGCGAGCAGCCTTAACCGCGGGACTATCACAGAAGACCACAAACTTCGGGCAAAATCGACACTGTTGACCTCTGGACGAAAGTTTAACACAAAATGAACCTCGGGCGAAACTATTTCACGCTTCTGACCCTTTTGTGTAGCGTCTCACGATCGGGCGCTACACTTACACTGTGTAGCACCTTACGGTAAGGCTTTACACAGTGTAGCGCCTTATGATCAGGCTTTACACATCAGTATAAAGCCTGATCGTAAGGCTTTACACTGTGTAAGTGTAGCGCCTGATCGTGAGGCGCTACCCAAAAAGGTTAGATGCGTGAAATAGTTTCACGGGAGGTTCATTTTGTGTTGTAGTTTCGTCCAGAAGTCAACAGTGTCCAAATTGCCCAAACTTCGCTCTAAAACGAACAAACACACGTGCGACTGGCCAATTACATTCCATCGCTCGGCTGAAACGACTGAAAGAACATGCGCACTGCTAACGAGCCGACTCCTCGCATCAGCTCCAGCACGCATGTCATGTCAACCAGCACGACGCATGCTCTTTCATGTCGGTACCATCACCACCAGCGCCGTGTCGACGCACAAACACCCCTGGAGTCCTGGACCCTGGACCAGCACAACTACGTGCAGTTTGATCGATCGACGGGAAACCGTTATGCGCACAACGTTGTGCTCCATTCATCTTCATGTCCATGTGCTCGTCGTTGCTGATCGTTGATCTGACCTACCCCCACAAACTTGTGACAACCACCTGAAGAAGTTTTTTCAGTAAGCACATGATGGTTTCCACAAGTCCAGGTAATGATTTATACATGCATCGTCAATTCGTCATCAGCGGGATGTGCAGGATCTCGGCCATGGTAACATCGGGGAAGAGGGAAGCATCGCCATCCATTCCATCCGATGATCTCGATGGATGGCACGGATCTGACCTTTGAGGTTGAAGCCCGGCACCATGATTTGTGCATATATAGTGCTCGATGTGGATGTCGTAGGTCACGACTGTTCATCACTCGATTTGCGATTAAAGTGGATGGGTCGTCGACTGGTTACTCAAAGTCTTTGTTGGATCGAGTTGTCAGATTTACCGAGCTAGGCAGCGGTTCTTGTCTTCTTGATGTGCTATTAACGTGTCTATGTCTTTTCAGTTCCTTTTCTTTCATGTCTACGCTAAGACTTGTGGTAAATCTTGCCTCTTGCCTGCATGGGGAGGTCGAAATATCAGTGTTACTGTCACGGATGGAAATATCCTGTGCATGGTTTACTTTCGCATAGGTAGAATACCCTCACTGTCGCCATAGCCCATAGGCCGGTGTTTAGGCATCTCCAACATGTTCGTACACTGTGAATAGATCACTCCGAATCTGACTTATGCCTAACCTATCAAGCCGAAAACAATGTAAGGGTTAATCAGGGCCATTAGTGTGCATGCTTGGTCACGAATCTGCTCCATCCCTCCATATATAAAGGGAGGACATGACCTCCCCCTCTCCAGCGCGCCACGTCGCCCTCTTTCTTCTGGCCGTCGATCGGCGAAACAGACGGCCAAGATCGAGCCACGTCGTCTCCATCCCGCGGTACTGTTCCTAGGAACAGTACGCGCACGCCCGCACCAATGAGATGTCGACACGTCAGCCGGTCGTCGCCGGTGAAACCGGTTTCCAACCGGTGACCCCTCCAGCACGATTTTTGGCGCACGTTTTTACAGGAACCCCCCGCCAAGGACCAGTTAGCAAATTCGGAAAACTCCAGGGGCCCCAGTGAAAAAACACCGCCACTTCCCCCCTCCCTCTCTTCTCTCCTCCACGCGAGCCGAGCTCGCCGGCGATGCCGATGCGGCGCGCCGCCCCTCCGCGCCTCCCCGCTCAAATCGGCGCACGCAGCGAGGTGCGCCGCCGCGCCCTGTCTATCCTCGCCGAGCGCCACGTCCTGGGACACCCGAGCGGCGCCGGATTTGCCGCCGCCGTGCTCGCCGTTCTCCGCCGCGTCCGTGGTCGCCGCCGGCGTCTACGGCGACCATATGGTCCGGGGCGCCGCTCCCTGGCTTCCCGCGACGTCGCTCGCAGAATCGCGTAGAGACGGCCTCCCGCACGCGCTCCCCGCTCGAGCCCGAGCTCCGGCCAGCTGCCCGTGGCCGTCGCCGGCTGACGTCAGCCGTGACGTCAGCGCGGGCCCACGAGTCAGATTTTTAAGAATTCCGTAAACGATTTCGTAAATAATAAAAACCTGACATGTGGGTCCCACTGCCAGATGTTTATTAGTTTCTGTAAATTTCAGAAAAATGAAAATTTGTAAAATTCACATATTTCAATCTGTATTTCAGAATAATGCAAATAATATATCAAAATTTACAAAAAAATGAAACCTTTACAAATATTGCATTTCCATGCATAATTGAACAACTTTGAACAAAGTTTTTGTACAAAAACTAAATAACCTCTCATGTCAAATATGGAGTATGTGGAAATAACGTCTTTTAGTCATACCAACTCCATTTAAATTGATCTTATGTTCTAGAGTGCACTTCAATATCTTTTCCCACTTTGTACAATTTTTAAAATCTATTTGTCCATTTGAATTCAAAATTTGAATACATTTCAACACAGACAAATTTTAAATTCACAACATTCTTTAAGCGCACATTTTTTGAGTTCCAAAAATTTCCGGGTTTGAAAAAACTTCTGAATATAGACATTTCCCAAATTTGAAATTTAATTTGAAAGTTTGTTAAATTTAGAGAATTTTGATATAATATTTGGAGGAAAATACAAATTCATTTTCTCTAATTATGAATTGAATTTTAATTGAATTAAATAGGTAATCATATAATGTGTTTCCTCTGATTATTGAATTAAATTAAATATTTAAAACAAAACTCAAACATGTTATACCAACTCGAATAAATTAATATGTCCAATTTAAATATTCCCTAAATTGTATTTCATATTTTTCCCCCTTTTTTATCTCACTCAAATTTTGTTGTTACTTTAACTTAAATAACTATTGCTCCCTGTCCATGTAAAATTAAAATTTATAAGGATGATTTTACAACGATTTCCTAACAACAATTGTTCAACGATACTTATTCCGCTAACATAAATTTAAAATGTAATTTGTTTTCCATAATTTTCCAACTTACAAAAAAATGATCTTTATTAGATGAGTATTTGCGAAGAGTGCGGCGAGATATTATTTTAGGATATTTAAACAAATTTCCAAAAAAAACTACTAAATGATACGTACTACAAATTTACAAATGTCTTCCGAATCTAAGCATTTTGCAAACATGAAAAGAATTCAAATATAAATACTTTCCCAATTTTACCAATTTTTTTAACTCTAAACAACTAAAATAATTCAAATATAAATAGCTCTCCAATTTGACCATTTTTAAAATTTGAACAACTTCTTAACATAGAGATTTCTTGAATTTCAACAATTTTATAATCTAAACCACTTTCGAATGCGGACATTTCCAAAATTTGAATATTTTACTCCACACGACCGCGACGTATGCCGTTTCAATTCAAATTTCAAATTTAAGACCTCCAGAAATTTTAAAATTCTTTCAGATCCAATCATTTTATGAACGACAAAAGAATTAAAACCTTACGGTTCCACTTTAACTAATTTTTTAAATCTAAACGTTTTCAAAGCGTAAACTCTTTTTGAATTACAACCATTTTCAAATTTGAGCAATCTCCAAAATCTGACTATTTTTAAATGGTTTTTTCCCAATTTCAATGATTTCCAAGCTTAAACAATTTTAGAACGTCGTCAATTTTATATTCGAAAATCCGACTAATATTTGGAGGAAAATACAGATTCATTTCCTCTAATTATGAATTGAATTTTAATTGAATTAAATAGATAATCATATGATGTGTTTCCTCTGATTATTGAATTAAATTAAATATTTAAAACAAAACTCAAACATATTATACCAACTCGAATAAGTTAATATGTGCAATTTAAATATTCCCTAAATTGTATTTCATATTATTATTTTGTTTTTCCCTTTTTTTATCCCACTCAAATTTTGTTGTTACTTTAACTTAAAAAAATGCTCCCTATCCATGTGAAATTAAAACTTATAAGAATGATTTTACATCGATTTCCTAACGGCAATTGTTCAACGATACTTATTCCGCTAAGATAAATTTAGAATGTAATTTGTTTTCCATATTTTCCAACTGTACATAAAAAATTGATCTTTATCAGATGAGTTTTTGCGAAGAGTGCGGCAAGATATTATTTTAGGATATTTAAACAAATTTCAAAAAAAAAACTGCTAAATGATACATATTACAAATTTGCAAATGTCTTCCAAATCTAAGCATTTTGCAAACATGAAAATAATTCAAATATAAATACTTTCCCAATTTTACCAATTTTTTGAACTCTAAACAACTAATAAATGTGAACTTTTTTTGAATCCCAACAGTTTTAAAATCTGAACAATTAAATAATTTCCCAAATTTACCACAATTTTTTTTAAATCTAAACAACTAATAAATGTGATTTTTTTTTGAATCCAATAATTTTAAAATTTGAACAATTTTTAAAAAGCAAACATTTTAAAATACGCATTTTAACACACGGGCGCGGCGTGTCGACGCGCCATCTTGCCTAGTAGATAGATAATAGCTTGACAAAAGCACCCCTGATCTTCGAGCTTCCAACTTTTTTTTTTTTTGCGAAACTCGAGCTTCCAACTGATGCTGCCACCTCGTAATCCTTGAACAATAACAACAAAATGGTCAGCACACTTTCGACTTAACCCACGTGACGTGACATGGCCCGAATTATCTTCTTGAACAAGAACAACAAAATTATCAATATGCACATGCATGCAGGGTTTTAATTAAATAACCGTATGCCTACTTGCAAAGCTTGCAAATGATCAAGAAAATACATGTAGAAACCGAACTAGAAAATAGTCAAATAATGGAGCTAATCTACCCAAACAAGATCTGATGAGGACCACAAAGCACTAACCAGTGGAATTCAGAACCAGATAACAACAAGTTGAGGCTACTAACAAGAAATCATCGAGCTTATTGTCTTACCAAGAATCCTAGAACAAGGACAATATGTCAAACTTCTTATTGTCTTACCAAGAATACTGATCAGCATAAATACATTTAACACCATATATCTGAGTTGAATATAGACCTACAGGTTCTGCAAACATGATGATCAATCCCATCCAGGGACAGACGGAGGAGGACGTGGTCTTGCCCGTGGCACATTTGGAGGAGGAGGATCACGTCGCTGCCGTCGTCGACCACCTGTAGCAGCCGGACGAGATAGGCCCCCAGATAAACGGACCGGATCCCGTAGATATGCCGGCGTTCGAGGAGGCTAACAACAGTAGATGCTTTGGTGTGGTCGATAAAGTCGCAGTATTCCGTACCGTCCCTAAAAGACTTCCGTCGATATTTTGGTGAGTGGTGTGGATCATACTGAAAGAGTAGCTGCGTATCCTGAGTACACGGTAAGAGCCACACCAATCATCAGTTGTATGTTTGCCCTTTGTCACGTTGCAGCAGAAGGTATATAAATTCCCAACAGCTACCGTTCAAGAGCAAGCAGAGCACCATCAGCCAGGCAGCCAGCAGCAGGTTCAAGCCGGCCCGCAGCACGGTCCCTAGCTCATCCTCTGCTAGACTGCTATCGATCGATAATTCTGTCACACAGCATTTTGCCAGTAGCTGGGTGCCGGCACATCCGATGCCGCGAGTAGTCCCGTTTGTTGTTTAGGGCGTTGCCCTATTGTGTTCCCTCTAACTCGAGTTCCTTGCAACTCTTTCTTTCTATCAATATAAAAGCGCAGCTCTCCTGCGTCGGTCTCAAAAAAAAAACATTTTGCCAGTAAACAAACGAAACCGCACATGGATTAATCATGGTCCTACGTATTGACAGACAGGTCATGGAGTCAAAACATATGTTACTGTGCCAGCCAGGCCGAGTAGTATATGTAAAGTCGTAGTCGCGGTCAAGAGAAAGTACTCCTCCAAGGTCATGGAGTATTGTTGTTTGTTCCTTCTTCCAAGGTCAAACCACGCACGCATGTCGGAACGCAGTAATGCTACATCTACGGAAATTACTTACAGAGAGAGGGTTACGCGCTGGCGTGGAACGATACGTGGAAACCAGGTCGCTAGATTGCATTTAAAAGATTTACACAAAAAAAAGAGACTGGAATTAAAAGATCTTCAATTCCCCATCGCGTCTCTCCCTGGCGACGACGGCGACGGGAGCGTGCCGCTGCGGGCTCCTCCGAGATGTCCAGGCAAGCTCCCCTGTGCATGGAAGCGGCAAGCTGTACGTCGCCGGCAAGCGGCAAATCGGCTCCTGGAGCCGCGTCGGTCTCAACATGCAATACTTGCGTGCGGCTGTCTGCTTCTCGCTTCTCGTCTGCGCCGCTGTCCGGCCGTCCTGGGTCCACCGGCCGGCGGCCACTCCTTGATGTTGTAGCGCTAGTCCTGGTCGTGGGCCTCGGTGTCTTGAATCTTGATCAAGGTGGAGGCATGGGCACGAGCTGCGGTGTAAGAGCACCGCGGCCAGGTGCGCCGTGCGCACAACACAACCTTGCCGATTTCAACTACCGGGAATTCGTCGTTCATCACAGAGCGGAGAGAGCTGCTTGTTGAGCCCGGTGTGTTAGGGATACGTATAGTCGGTTGTGTTTATCATATTTGTAATCCTCCTTGTACTATTTATATCCAGCCCGTGGGACAAATCAATCAAGCAACAATAATATTTGCCTTCATGGTATCAGATTAGGGTTTCGTTCCTCTCCTCTCATGGCGCCGCCTACCGCCGCTGATCTCGCGGCCGAGGCCGCCGCCCAAGCCACGCTCTGGGCGCTCGCCGCCGCCCTCCCCGGTATCCGCGCCGTCGTTCCCGTCATCCTGGAGCTCTCCACCTCCAACTACCTCCAATGGCGCGGCATGTTCTCCGACGCCGTGGAGAAGTACGCCCTCGAGGATCATCTCCTACAGGACAAATTCCCTGCCGCTCCGAGTTCGCAGTGGAACCGCAACAACGCCATCGTTCGCTCATGGCTCAACAACACCGTCGCACCTGAGCTTTTGGACACGCATCTCCAACATCTACCACGACAACGCCGAGACGCGCTCTTCTTACCTTGAGCAAGAATTCCATGGTCTTCAACAGGGCTCCATGACCGTGACTGACTACTGCCGCAAACAGAAGGTTCTCGCGGACGAGCTCAATGCCCTCGGCACGCCCATCACCGACAAAAGGCTTGTCCAGAACACCCTTCGCGGCCTCTGTTCTCGACTTGCCTACATGCGCACGCTGACTCTCAAGCAGCGCCCGTTGCCGTCCTTCCTCGACGTTCGCTCGTCCCTGCTACTCGAGGAGCTCACACTGCAGCAGTCTGAGCCATCGTCGGTTTCGTCTACTCCGACTGCCTTCGTCGCTCGGGGAGCCCCCACGCCACCACCACGTGGTCCGGTTGACAACACGACGCCTCCGCGTCGCCCTGACGTCTGCCGCAACTTCCAACGTGGTCATTGCCGATTCGGCGCTCGGTGCCGCTATCTCCACACCACAACATCCCAGCAACGCGGCGGCGTCCCCTTCAACACTCAAGGCAAAGGCTCACAAGCTCCCTGGCCGTCCATGCAGAATCCTTGGGCAGGGTCAATTCAGATGTGGCCTGGTCCGCCACCAGGCGCGCCGCTCCTTGGCATACCTCAGGCGCATCCTGCCATGTTGTCGCCCTCGCCGACGTGGTCACATGGCGCTCCCTCGCCTCTACCCTGGCCACTGGGGACCTCTATGCCTCCTCTGACGTGGCCACCTGGAGTGCCCGGACCATCCACGATGGCTCCACCGCCTGCAACGCCATACACTGCTACGCCCCGGCCTTCGACCAAGGTGCTCTCATGCAGGCTTTCAACACTACAACCTTGATGCCACCATCCCCGGACGTGTGGTACATGGATTCTGGCGCCTCAGCTCACATGACCGGCAATCAGGGTAATCTTTCACATATCCTTCCCATCACTTGTGTCGGCCGTACCACTCTTCCCACACCTCATCATTCGTTTCAGCTTAACAATGTCTTAGTTACACCTAACCTAATTAAAAACCTTCTTTTTGTCCGCCAATTCACCACTGATAATTCTGTTTCTGTTGAATTTGATCCGTTTGGTCTCTCTGTGAAGGACCTCCAAACCAAGACTGAGATCGCCAGGTGCAACTCGCCTGCGGGCTACGATCTGGGCGAGGCAGCAGCCGGAGGCGGCCTTGGGCGCTGATGAAGACGAGGGCTACGATCTGGGCGAGGCAGCAGCCGGAGGCGGCCTTGGGTGCTGATGAAGACGAGGGTCGTGGGTCGACAAAGGCAGCTGACGCCGTGAGTCGCCGGAAGCGGCACAGCCAGTTACCGGCTAGAAACAAGATGCGTCATTTTCTTCTCTATTTTTAATGTAAAAAGATAAATCGCTGGGCTGTCTGCATCCACGTACCGTCCCACATCAGCGCGTAACCCTTCTTCCGTAAGGTTTTGCCCGTAGGTGTAGCATCAGCCTGAGAATGGGGCCAAACCCACCCCTAATCCAAGCCAAACCGCATTAAACTAGTCTAATCATCCAACCCACACCAAACCAATATGTTGATCCCTTGACCCGCACCACACCGCACCATGCAATTTTTGCACCCGCACCCGCACCAGACCGTGGCTGTACCTGCAGTTCAACCCGTGGGTCGTTGCGGCGGTAAACTGCAGGTCGCTGTCATACACCAGTAGCTGATCGTTGTACTGCTGTACTCCAACCGCATCACTCTGTAGACAGGTGAGAACCGCACGGCTGGCGCGGGTTGAACCCACGGCCTCAACCCATTTCTGTTTTTTCAGTTTAACTCCAAACCGCACTGGTCCAACCCGCTCTTATGATTACCCCGCACCACCCCAGCCCATTATGCTGTATCATCCATTTCAGTCCACCCCAACTGAGCCCAACACAAGAACCGCACCGCAAAACCCATTTAAGTCCGCACCATTCTTAGCCTGTGTAGCATTACTAGTCAGAACGCCACCACTCTCAACTCTCAAGTCATTTTCTAGTCAGCTGTTTTTATTTTTCCGTACAAGACTGCGTGGGTCGTACAGACACTGATCGGACCGAGCTGCATGCATGCATGGCGCCGGGCCCGTGGGCAGAGAGAATTGGGCTCTTGCTGCCGGTAGCACTCGGCAGCGGGGCGTGCGACGCAGGCCGGCCTACCCGGTGCTCGTGATGACGGCGACGGGAGGCTCGCAAAGCCGAAAGCTTTTCTCTCTTCTCGATCGGGCGACCGAGGCCGGCCGGAGCGACATGATTGACGATCCTAGCGCGCGCAAAAGATGCACTTATTATCATGGCGATCTCGTCGGCGGCGTGCCGGGCCTGCGCGTGCAACCGCATGCCGATCGAGGAGGCCGTGGCGGTGGAGAAATCGAATGAGTCGGGGGATCCAGCAGCTGGGCTGATCATGAGTGAGGCGAGATCGATGAGACATGACATTGACATGCGTGTACCTACGTAAGGGTCGCATGATGGCATGACCCTCTCTGTATGAGACGGTATAATACGTACGGAGGGGAGTTATGATGGTGATCGTGATGATGAGTGGTGTGTAGCTTCACTGGATGGATCCGTTCGTGGCAACATGTGTTCAGGGGAATGGAATGTTTGTCTGCAGCTGGTCTAGTGGCCTGCCTCTCCATTGCTTCATCTGGGTTTTGCACCCACCGTACCGTACGCGCGTGTAATAAGCACTTTTTTCTTAGAGGGTACTCCCTCAGTTCCAATTTAATTGACTTCCTATCTATCACATGTGGATGTATCTATACATATAACCATATCTAGATACATTCAAATGTGGTGAATAGGAAATCAAATTAATTGGAACGGAGTGAGTAGTATATAGTACGTTTGTGTCAATAGTTAAGACCCCTTATTATCACTTACGTGTGAAAATCCATACTCCCTCCATTTCATAATATAGTACTCGTACTCCTAAACTTTATAGAATTGAGACGCGCCTGTGGCGCGATGGCCAGCATCGCAGTGTGCGTGCTGCCCGCCCGCGGGTTCGACTCCCCGGGGGAGCGAATTTCGCGGGTGTCTCACCGCGGTACTGTTCACTAGGAACAGTACTCGCGACACTGTTCATTAGGAACAGTAATTCTTTACCTCCCACACGCGTTCGTGCCACAACTGTCAGAACTCAAAACGCGTGTGCTCCGTGTGTAGTTGTAGGTCTAGCTTGTGTACTAGGGGTGTGCGTGCGTGTGGTGTGAGTGTGGTGTGTGTTAGTACATGAGTTCAGATACTACAACTGTACCACCGATCGAGAGGTCTCAAAAAAAAAAAAAAAAAAAAAACTTTATAGAATTTGGAGCAACTGTATCCACAATACCATACATAGAAAGCGTCTGTTATCTATATCAAGATGATTCTCAATTCGTCACATATTATTTATTCTAGGATCTGGAACACGAAATGGATAGAGCGGATCAAAAAAATGGAACTATGATTCATATTCACTATTAAGAACTTGCAACCAGACTGAAAAATTCAAGTAGTTTTTAAATAAAAACGAAAAAGAAGTTTTCTTCCTTCCAATTTTGTTTGCCAAAAATACAACTTTTTTTCTCTCGATTTTGTCGAATCATTACACTGATTCACTAAATGGTTATCAAGTGGTTCTTGTTCGCCCTGATTGTTAAGATAATATTGAATGATGTTGTCGATGTCGATCTTTTAGCTACGTATTTGGTCAAATTCTATAAGCTTGTTTTTGAAATAAACTGAAGCACTGTACTCTACTTTATATTCTAGAAGATCACCCGAGGCAACAAATACAAGCTTATGATGACAAATGAAAATGTTATTGACAACCATGGCCAATATCACCTTTTCTCAGTGAAAACAACACATATACATTCTAAGTCTATCCACTCCGGTTCGACTTTACCTCCATTTCCTCCCCCCCCCCCCCCCCCCCCCCCCCCACCCCAAACCTGACCGCCTTTGCCAGCTTGATGATGTAATCCCTCCGTTCTTAAATATAAAATATTTATTGAAAAAAAGCTAAAACATCTTTATATTTAGAAACAGAGGGAGTATAATATTTGAAAAACTGTAAGCATTCAACTATGGACTCCGTGCGAGAAGCGCTTTTCTGGAGCTGCATGCAGGTAGGACAAATGACATAAATTTCTATACCCCTTCTTTCCACCCCCCCCCCCCCCCCCCCCCCCCCCCCCCTCTCCCAACCTTCTATATCCCCCTCTTTTTTTTTGAAAGGTTTTGAAAAAAATTTAACAATAAATTTCTAAAATACTAAGAATGTTGGAAAGTTAGGTGTAGAGGGTGGGTGGGTTGTATTTTTTATATGTTGCCAAGAATGGAAAGTTTGACGAGCCGTTGGTAGACCAAAAGAGAAGAAAACAAACTCACCTGGTCCGAATATGTGTCGGTTGATCTCCGATTGGCTTCACACCATGAAACATTCTATTTACGACAATGTGAAGGTGGAAATTTAGTGGAGTTTACATAACTATCGGGTTTGTAGGATATAAATACCACATTTATTTACAACCAATCTACCATTGCATGGTTAAAGAAGGTGATTGTGCCTCTAGCCTAATAGCTACTCACTAAATATTTGTTCACTGAGAGTTGAAACTCCGTCAATACCAAGTGGCGGGTGTTGACTTCATCAATCTTAAAGTCCCGCAACTTATTTCTGTTATAGGTGTTGTGTGTGTCTCCCTTGTGGTGGTAGTGGTGTGATTGTGCACGTGGGTAGGGATGTAAATGGTCATATAAACGGCGCCGTTTGAACCCATTTAATTCTAGTTATTGGTCCAACAGTTCAAGAAAGGTTCTTTTGCCCAGAAAATGAGCTACGCAACAAACTAATTATGTGGACATTGTGGCGCCGTTTATGTGACCATTTACATCCCTGTATGTGGGTCTACGTTGTATCTGATGTTTTGAAAGAAAAAATACTGAAGTTGTTTTGTTCACCAAAAGTTGTAGAGCTAGTCGTCTTTTATATCGAGCCATTGAGGCAGCGTGTCACGGGAAAACGATACAATAGTGGTTGCACTTAGCACGGCCGTCACCTATTTCAATTTTTGGCTGGTCCAAAATCGTGGGAACAAGACAGGCCCGCGTGGTACTTGTTGGGCAATATAATGATGCGTAGAATGTATAATAACGCATAGCCCATTTAAGCTACTGGTGAACTAGTGGCAGGCTTCAATTCCTTTTCGTACAAACTTTGCCACACGTACCCTGGAGGAGATGGGCTACACGCTTGTACCTTGGACAGCCGTCACCTATTTCAATTTTGGGCTGGTCCAAAATCGTGGGAAGAAGACAGGCCCACGTGGTACTTGTTTTTTTTAGTTTTAAAGCAGTCGATCCTGCCGTCCGATTAGATAGAAGAGAATGCTAATTACATAATTGTTTTAAGTAACAGGATAAGAAGGGGACACAAATGTCCCAATCCCATCCAAGAACAACAAAAAGCTAGCCTCCCGGGTCTTGCGAATCCGCGTGGTACTTGTTGTGCAATATAATGATGCGTAGAATGTATAATAACGCATAGCCCATTTAAGCTACTGGTGAACTAGTGGCAGGCTTCAATTCCTTTTCGTACAAACTTTGCCACACGTACCCTGGAGGAGATGGGCTACACGCTTGTACCTAGGAAGCAGATTTTTTTTCACTATGTACAGAGCTTCCAGTACATTTGACCACATTAAAGAAAAGGGTACCCTCAAAAAAAAAGTTACAACAAAGGGTGATTGGTCTAAAGAAAACGTGATTGCGTTTGTCATATCTGAAGAAGAGAAATACGGAGTAGATGTCAATAGTCGTAATTCACGTGTTTGAATGTTTGATATTTCCATATGTGTGTATGTACGCCATAATAAGCGGTAGTTTAACTTGTAACGAGGTATTGTCAGCAAACAGATGTTTTTTTTAAAGTAACCATATATTCCATTAGACAAACCTATTACAGAGAGTACACAAATGATCACCATATGACATAAACACGCTTGTCAAGTAAAATTGCACAAAAAACCCTGCAAGAAGTAGAATTACAATTTCACCCTTGAAGAATCTTGTGCCTCGCCGAACCGTCGTCCTCCAACGTCCTCCGCCGCCACCATGGCAGCGCCAGAAAAAGAGGCGAGCAGCCGTCAAACCAAGATCTGGGAGAGCACCTTCACATACAAGGATGCTTTCCGAGCCGATGAACTGGATCGTCGCAAGTGACGAGACCGAGACTTTGTGGCACGTCGACCGGGGATCTTCCCCGTGGTCACCAGATCCCGACGCCGTCAACTTCATCCGACGCAGTCGAAGAATAGGAGTGCCGCCGCCTGTCGTCATCCACGCACCCAACTGCATGACACCAAACACAACTGCAGCAGCCAACGCAACCACCACCCACGAGAGTGCTGAACGCCGACCGCCAGACCCTAAGCTCACCAGATCCAGTGATCGGCGAGATGACCGGGCCATCTGCCCCTCGACGCCGCCGAAAGGAGCAACACCGAGATGGAGGAAAAGCAGAAGCCAATTATTCCGACGCGACGCTGCCTCCTCCATAGAAGCAGCACCTCAAGGAAAAACTATGCCAACCCCAACTATAGACCGGAGCCGAAGCGCCGTGATCCCCACCCCTCCCGTCGCCGGAGAGACGATGGTAGGGGCAGGGACCGGCCGCTTGGCCGGTGTAGTTGGGGGCAGATTGGATCTCCTGGAGCCTCCTTCTTCTGGCGGCTAGGGTTGGGAGAAAAAAGACCCTGCGACCAAACAAACAGATGCATTTGTGATGAGGGACTGCCCAATTTTGCAGTCATCGGGTGCAATTATGATAGTGTAGAAGTCAGGCACACCCACGCCGATTCGTCAATATTTATAGATTGTTCAGCAGATTTTCCACCAAGCAGGCAAGCACGGAGGACTCAACTTGATGAAATGATCCAAAACAGAGCAAATTTTTGAGGTGCAAATTAAACTGCTCAACTTATGCTTTCTCTACATACCACGCATAATGTTGAGCGTGACGTATAGTTGATATCTAGTCTCCGTTCCAATTGTACGTCCAAACTAACTTGCCAAACTTAACGTGGAAGTTTCAAGGAAAATTTGACCATGAAAGCATGGAGTTTCCACGTTATCGATCAATACAAATTCAGACTCACAAGCTCTGTATTTTCCTCATTACGTACAGCAACTCCCAAGCAAGTACTCAGAAAGAGGAGACCGGAACAACACTAATACACAATGGCATCGATGGCCGCCGCCTCCGTCCTGCGCGTCCTCCCTCTGTTTCTCCTCGCGGCCGCCACCGCCACCCACGCCGCCCAGTTCACCATCACCAACAAGTGCCAGTTCACCGTGTGGGCGGCGGCCGTGCCGTCCGGCGGGGGCAAGCAGCTCGACTCGGGGCAGGTCTGGCAGATCGACGTGCCGGCCGGCACGACGAGCGGGCGCGTGTGGGCGCGCACGGGCTGCAGCTTCGACGGCAGCGGCAACGGGAAGTGCCAGACGGGCGACTGCGGCGGCGTGCTGCAGTGCACCCAGTACGGGCAGGCGCCCAACACGCTGGCCGAGTTCGGGCTCAACCAGTACATGAACCTCGACTTCATCGACATCTCCGTCATCGACGGCTTCAACGTGCCCCTGGACTTCCTGCCCGCCGCCGGCACGGCCGGGTGCCCCAAGGGAGGGCCGCGCTGCGACGCCGACATCACGGCGCAGTGCCCGTCGGAGCTCAAGGCCCCCGGAGGGTGCAACAACGCGTGCACGGTGTTCAAGGAGGACCGGTACTGCTGCACTGGCTCGGCCATGAACAACTGCGGGCCGACCAACTACTCCATGTTCTTCAAGGGGCAGTGCCCGGACGCGTACAGCTACCCCAAGGACGATGCCACCAGCATCTACACTTGCCCCGGCGGCACCAACTACCAGGTCATCTTCTGCCCATGAGCTAATGAAGCGGCCGTGGAACGGTGGAAGTGATCTCTAGCGCACGCAGGCAAGAATAAGTTTTATCCAATACGGAATATATCTTAATAAATGCAACCGGATGCATACATTCGTATGCACATGTAAGGCGGTAATGGATGAATTCGACTAGAGTAAACTCGGTCATGAATAAAGTGCTCTTGCATATGGAAGGAAATCATGTATGCGGTGCGAGCAGTCGCCGAGCCAGGACGAAAGTAAAGGGAACACCAAATAGAGAGCTAGCAGACGGTAGTGTACAAGATGACCGAATTTTGCTATTTCTAGGACGAACCAATAGATTTTTATTATTTATTACAAGTTCGTACTAAATCAGCGACAATTAATATAGATCAGAAAGAGTATACGGACATTTGGTGAGTAGGCTTCGGGTGCGGGCCCTTTGCTGCCCTCCGATCTGCACCGATCGCCGAGTGACGATGTGAGTAGACGTGACCAAGGAGGGAGACAGAGGCTACAAACGCCGACCCCCTAGAACTCATCGGTACCGGACTTACGAGGATGCCTTATGGAGGTAAAAACACCCTACTTTAACGTCAACATCGATGGACATAGATCTATGGGCGCAACAACTATGAGAATCTATGATGGTAGAAAAAGGGAGACGGACCTGCAGACCTACCTCGTGGATGTGGACTGGGAGGAGGAGGGTCGGTTGGAGGAGGACAACGATAGTGACCATCGAACCTCACCATATGAGGAGTAAGGTAAGATGCCTAGGGAGGGAAGAGGGGGGAGAGGGTAAGACCATATGTATCTCACTAGTTTCATGAGAAAAATGACGGGAGACTTGCGAGGCTAGAGGAGACACATAACGTGTCAGTGTATTGAACTTGTAAAAAAAGGTGAGAGCTCATGTTGAGACTTCTATGTAATGGAGGGCACCCCCTCGTGCGGCTCCAGAGGCGCCCCTTCTCCCCTACCAAAAAACCCTAGAGATTGGATCCTCTCGCCGCTGCCGTCGCCGGCGCCGGCGGCGGTGGCGGCGCCCTGCCCGTCTAGGACGGAGGGCACGGTGGGCGCACCGACCGGATCCGACGTGAGTGGGGCATCGAAGCTGGATTGGGGCGTGAGGGCATGGAGATGGCGCTGGGCTCCCTGATCCAGGCGGACTTGCTGCTGCGGCGGCTGCGGATCTTGGGGCCGGCAGCGGTGCGCCTCCCGGCGGGGCGGCATGGCGGAGGTGGTGGGGCGCCGCCGGTGTGGCCGCCCGTCAACTTGAGGTGCGGAAACGCGGGGCGTTCGGCCTCGGCTTGACTTGGCCCTTTGGGCTTCTCAGTCGAGTGAGGTCCGGCCAGGGCAGTGCGCTGGTTTACCCCTCCTGTACTCGTTCTTGCTGGGAGAGGTCTCACGGCGTCGGGGCCTGTGAGACTTGAGAATAATGGTGGTGGTCCTAGGGTTCCAAATCGCGAGAAGACGAAGATCTGCTTGACGCCAGTACCCTGATCTGGCAAGAGTGTCGAGTTTCGGAAGGCTCCGCCGGTGATCTTTCATGGGCTAATTCCTAGAGATTGCTGGATCGGAGGGATTCGGTCGCGCCGGAGGGAGCGGCGTGAAGCTCTGCTTCTGTGCCATCATGGGCAAATCCATGGTGTAGTCGGAGGCGGGGAATGTCATGAAAGATGAGATTAAAGGACTAGCAAATGGCGATTGGAGGCTTTGCGACGATGAGAAACTTGCTTGGAGTTGCAGGAGGCGGAGCAGCGGTATGTTAGTGGGGGCAACATCACAGGTGAAGTTCAAAGTTCTACCTTTCAGGGTGAAAATCCAAGGTCTGGCCTTAATTGGTTGTGCCTGGCAATGCTCTTGCTGAAGACATTGTTTTGAGAGCGGGGACTATTATCTTCAGAGTGAAAACCCAAGGACTGGCCTTAATTGGTTGTGTCTGGCACTGTTCTTCTTGAAGACGTTGTTTTTGAAGATTTGGACATCAGGTGGTGTCTTGGTGGTGGTTGTGCGGCTGCTGCAATGACTGTAACTCTGTAGCGGGACTTTTCTTTTTATTTCTTCTTCTTATTGTCTTTCGGCTGTGTGCATCCGTAACAGATTTGGTTGTTGCGTTGTTGCAGAGGCTGGGTGTAATTTGTATCTCCGCGATATTAATATACACTCTTTGTCTAAAAAAATGTAATGGAGGGCGTAACAATAAATTCAATAGGAATTTGATAATCCTACTTCGTATAGAGATGTGTACCAGAAGACTATTGCGAACGTCCACATGCACACACGTGTTTGGTTAATTTGCTGGATATCTAGATGATGACCACACACTGCCCAATCATAGTGCGAACTCTGTCTTGACAAAATAGTGAGTGCCGAACTCTTGAAGATAGCTAGAGGATATGCCGTGCGACGCGGCCTAGCTAACACGTAGGAGGATATCAGATCTCCATCCAATATTCAATGGTACAAAATGGACGTGTAGAAATGGTCACCCACAGTATCCGCCGCGAAGACGAGCTAGTGCCGATCTGCCAATACTGAACGCGCCGGCGAATGTCCGCACGCGATATCCTGGCTGACTATCCATGTTTGACCAATACGTAGCATCCACGGGCCAGTATACACGATTTCTCCGCGATGTTTACGGGTGCATATAGCCAGATTGGAATTCCATGGCTCGCACGCAGTTAAGACGACGGGGACAAAAGTGTCGCAAGCAAACGTGGAAGACCCGGCCGGGGATGGGAAGAGGGATGACGGAACACAACCGTCAACCAACCCCAGTTTCTGCGGTGGGGTTTAATGGGCCGCAACGCCGAATGGCCACTACTGCGTTTCTGAGTAGATTCAAGTGAATACTGATAGCCCGTAAAAGTGACGATAGCCGGCTTTTGGTAGGCCGAAAGCGTCGACACGACTGGCTCGTCACGCCTGTTATCGCTTCTTTTTTCGTTTCTTCTATTTTGCTATTTTCCTGCTTTTGTTCTTATGTTTTTCAGATTAAAACCATTTTCTTAATCCATGAATATTTATTTCCAAAAATAAACATCGTATTCAAGTTCTATGAATATTTTTTAAAAGAAAGAATATTTTCAAAAATACTTGAATAGTTTCTTGAAATACATAAACTGGTTTATTATAGGTGAATGCTTTTCTCCTTGCTCGTGAACATTTTTTCTTGCAAAACACGAACATTTTGTGCAAATAACATACATGAGTGACCGAGTGTATATCATGCAAGTACACTTTTTTTTTGTAAAAACATACATGAGGGACCGAGTGTATATCTTGGCTAGTCATGATTATCTTGATTTCCGACAAGTGTCTCATCGGCTCCAACACTTCATTCTTCAGAGCAATGTACGCAAATAAGGAACATAAACGAAACACTTATAAAGAATGTGTATCAAGCGCGATACACGTAACACATGTGGTTGTCCAGTATAAAATGAACACTTCTCATTGATTAAATATTAACGGATATACATTTACCAAGATACTCTTGGTCAGGAAAAGGTTCTTTTGCAAGATAGGCTCAATACCAGAGACCACTTGGTCATGCTATTTTTTTTCTTTGTAGAACCATCAGATTGTGTCTTATACTAGGAAGGTGACTTTGAGACCCTTCATCTTTTCTCCACATCTGACTTTAGCCAAATTTTCTGGCGGAGCCTACGTATTGAGTGAGATACCGAGTTTGCCCTTATAGATATGCTTGAAGAGGGGAGAAAGAGATACATGATAATCTGCTTCAGGGAAATTATAATTCTTGGATGCCAGATCTTACGGTACAAATGAACATATTTAATTTGATGATCAAGTTATCCATCAGAAAGAATATGTTAGAGGGCTCAAGAGACCATTTGCTCTTGTTATGCATAGAGCAAAAACTTGCTTTACGGAACACAAGCATCAATGATTTATACTTTCTAATCTTCCTTATAATCTGGACACTCCCTATACTATTTGTAAGTAACTCTGATAAATAAAAAATTACATAGCAGGGGTCTTTCCCTACTGTTTATTGTAAAAACTAAACATTTGAGAATACGTAAAAAATTAAACATTCTTCACTAATAAGACAGGATACGGGAGGATTAGTTTTTGTACTCTCATCTGTTTGCTTTGCTTTAAGAGTGAAACGCACGAGAGGTCACCAAGTTGCATGAAATAAAAGGATTGGTCACCAAGTTGGAAAAACTCAAAACTTGGTCATGAAGTTGTGGAATAGCGAATGTTTGGTCATTCTGTCACGACGGACGTTAAGTCGCTGATGTGGCAGTTTGTTTTTTACAGAAAACCTCTTAAACTTTTGTATCTTCTAATTGTTAGGTCATTTTCCATATTTATTTTTTCCCAGTGCATAGTTGGCCGACGCGGTGCCCCGCCGGCCGCCGTCGCCGGGACGCGTCGCCTCTGATCTTGAGCTGCTGGCAGCCGCACGCGGTCGTGCCCTCGGCCTCCTTCTGCCGCTCGTGCATTGGCTGTACGACTTCCTCCGGCTCGCCGACGCACACGGCAGCTTCCGCGAGTCCCTCCGGCACCTGCGCCACCTACAGCTACGCCACGACGAAGTTGAAATTAACCTGCTACCAACCTGCCATGCATCCGCAGATCAATTGGCTTGCCAATGCAAGCAGTGGAATCAAATCTTGCTCCTCTAATTACCGGACAGATTATTCGTCCGCGCATCAGTGCATGCGTGTCCCGTTCCAAAAGAAGACGCTGCATCTAGCCAGCGTCAAGGCCACAAGGAGCTGCTACTAGCTGATTGTAATGGCGTCCCGCTCGGCCCTCAGCACAGCGGCTCTCGCCGGCCGTCTCCACGCTTGCGGGCTGTCTTGCCTGGACAAGCCGAGGCGCAGGTGCGCTAGGCGCGGACGGAGAAGGGCGCCTGGGAGCGCGCCACGGCCAACGCCGACATCGACGGCTTCAAGGGTCTCCATGCCGCCGCGCGTCAAAGGGCGCACGGGCGCGGTCGATCCCAATGTTTCCATCAATCCCTGCGGCCACCGAGATGCTCTGAAGCTCCGCCGTGGCATGTTCTTAATCCTCCGTGAGCCGTGCTTGCCGGGACGACCGAGAGCTGCCGGAATCGAGCCGTCTTCCTCGTCTCCAGCCGGAAATTGCCGCTCTGGATTAGCCGCCGTCCGACCGTCCCCGAGCATGCTGACCATACGTACGCGCTCCTGGTGAGCTTGCGGTGCTCGGGAGACCATTTCCCTCTCCCTCTCGCTCTGGTTCAGCTCGCTGCCGTGCGCCTCCTCCGGCCGCTGCGAGAGCTTGTCGTTGGACATACCATAAAAGGGCGGCGCCGCCACAAAATTGGTTCCCGCACTCGTGCGTGTCCAAAGCGCCCTTGAAAGGATCGAGTAGGTTGACTAGACGGGGGTGAGTAGGCAACTACAAATTTTCTTTTTCTTTTCAACAAATTTGGGAATTGCTCAAATATAAGTTCTCTAGATATGCAACTAGGTGAACAATCCTATATGATGAGCAATAAACAAGCTAGCAAGATATTCTAACAAGTTAAGCTAGCAATACAAGTAAAGGAAGGTTAAGAGATAACCACACGGTGACGCGGAGATGTTCTACCGAAGTTCACTTCCCAATGGAAGCTACGTCTCCGTTGGAGCGGTGCGGAGTCACAAAGTGAACTCCGAATAGCCTTGATATGGCACACCGTATCTCCCTCGTGTTATCCTCCATGAGGAGTTCCACGAGCCACTATATGATGCCCTCGAGGTCGGCAACAAACCTTTACAAGGATGAGGCACACTCCACAACCGAATTGGAGGCTCTCACCAAATTCCCGCGGCTCCCAAAGCCACAAGAATCACAAGGCCGGGGCACGACTCCACAACTTAATTGGAGGCTCCCGGCTAGTCCCCGCGGCTCCCAAAGCCACAAGAACGACCAACGACAATCCAAAGTATCAACGAACTTACAAGCTTCAAGCCCTCTCAAGAACGGAGGGGAAAATCAAATCGCTTGGGTGGAAGTGTAGATCTAGGCCACTCTCCCAAGTCCTAGAAGGACAAGGTGTTTGAGTGGGTAGGGAGAGAGATCTAGAGTTGAAGCTTTCAACAATGGTGGGGGATTCAGTTCTGGTCGTGGTACCCTCTCCAAGGTAGGAGAAGGCCTTTATATACTGCTCCCAGAATCTAGCCGTTGCAGACAGGTAAATCGGATAATCCGATCCAAGTCAGCATCCGAAATCGGATAATCCGAGCAGACTACAATCGGATAATCCGAGAACCTCAGTGTGCGGTTGCTTGTAGTCCTTAGCAGATTTCGAGCAAATCCTGACATCGGATAATCCGATCTTCCCAAATCGGATAATCCGATAACTTCAGTGTGAAGTTTCTTCTAGTCCTTAGCAGAATTCCAGCAGACTTTGCAAATCGGATAATCCGAATCTTCCAACATCGGATAATCCGATTTTCTTCAGCAACAATACTGGCTCTTTTCAACTCCCTTTTTGGATTTGATGCAAAGATGTTTTAACACTTAAAACCTGCATCACTTGATTCACATGTTAAATCATCACTAGTGTTGTTGCCTAACACACAAAACACAAGGGATTAAGAAATGTCCTTTCAATCTCCCCCTTTTTGGTGTTAGATGACAACACTAGGATTTGCAAGGAAAGCATAATTATATATTATCTAGATTCCCGAGCTTAAGACATGAGAAGCTCCCCCTGAATGTGTGCATATAATTAAATTGCATTGAATACAAATGCAACACATATAGGAAGAGGGCACCTCCAAATAGTAAGGAAACTAGATAGGAAATTTCATGGAGACATATCAAAATAGGTTGAGCTTTGAGAGAGGACTATACCTTGTGCACAATAGAGTAGAAATAAACCATAGCACAAGATACAACTCATAACCATATAGAAATCCATATGTCTCATAACTTAAGCACAAAGGTTCACACACATAAGTTCCACATGAAAACACAACACGAATAAGTTCGACATAAATGGACACAAGCGCAACAAGAATGGTAAAAGCATATGCTTGTGCCCGAAACCCATGCAAATCCCACACGGAGACCTAATAGAACTACTTCTCCCCCTTTGGCATCGAAACGCCAAAAAGGGAAAAGAGCGATGCTACGGCCCAAGTAGATCACTCCGACTCAGAGGCATCATCATCATCAACATCGTCACCGCCATCATCATCATCATCATCATTTTCCTCAGACTCAGCATCATCCTCTTCTGAAGACTCATAAGTACGGGCACGAGTGTAGGATGGCCGGGAAGGGCCAGCAGAAGCTGTCTCTAGAAGATGAGACTCAAGCTGAGTCCATGGAAACTGAGAGCCCTCGTTCCACTGATCATAAGAGAGAGGAGCAGACTCTGGGGGGTCATCTGCGAGGCGAGGAAGGTGCTTGAGAATGTTCTCCTGCCTAAGATAAGTGTCATACTGTCCCCTCCGGATGTCCGCATTCATGCACAGGATGTTCCGCTGGAACCAGTTCAGATTCTTGGGCGGAGCAAAGAAGGAACCGGAGACGACGGGTGGCGCCACGACGAGCATCACCCATGAAGGAACCTCGGGCAGGAGCTGCAGCAGCAGAAGATGGAATGACCTCTTTCCTCTTCTGATAAACCCTCTTGTACGAATGGGGCTCCATATCATACCGGCTGAAGTTGTGGTTCTTCAAGTGTCCTTGATGAGCATCATGATGTAAGGAGCATAAGGAATAGTGAGCCCACTGACCATAGAGTCAAACAACTCACGAAAGATGAAATGCATCACATCCACTTTAAAATCAGCTTCAGGGTCTTCATTCTCAACAATTTTTTAGCAAGGCAAAGCAGATTGCAAGAGGAGCAACTATATTGTCATTGTTACCTCCACTGGGAGCAATAGTTGAGCGGAAGATGATCACAAGCTGGTCATAGAGGGGCAGGAGGCCCTGTTTTTGGCCAATAATTCCACCAGCCCCATACATGTCCTTCAATATGTTTTTATTTGCTTCTCAACAGTGTGCATACGGTAACCACTAGGAGGAAGGTTGCTGCGGTAGGATGAATAGCCAAGAAGAGAAGCCAACCGAGCAAAGGAGGATGTACACTGAGTGCGACCCGTCATCCATTTCATGGTCTTTTGATGGTCAGTCTCGATCACCAAGGTGGAGAAAAACTGCAGAATCAGTGGCACATTGTAGGGACATTGCTTTTCAATGAGAGAAACCATGCCCATCTGTTCAATCACATCTGCAGCTTGAGCATAACTGGCCTTGGCCTTGATATCTCGCATTCTGTAGGGCTGCATCGGGCGAATAGGGTGGAGATAATGCTTATAGATGTCATTGTATATATAGATCTGCTCCATGCACCAGAAGTTGGGATCTTCAATATTTTCATCTCTGGCACATTCCTATACCAGTTGGACTGACGGACTTGGGCATAGTCAACGGGCATGGTCAAGTAGTTGGGGCGAGTTTCCTTGCCCTTCTTCGAAGGTTTATGGCAACTTGCTTCTTCTTGGATGGCAGTTTTTCTTTTCTAGCATGCTTCTTCGGAGGACTACCCGAACCACCTGTGAGATAGAGCAATAGATGGATAGCATAGATGAGTACACACAAGTCACAGAGCAAGGAATGGTACAATGTACACTAGGAGAGCATCCCTAAGTTGAGTCTACTAAGTCCTGGACAAATCAAAATGTGGCTGAAAAATACCACTGTGCAATTTCGGATATCCGAGTAAGTATGAATCGGATAATCCGACTGGTCGGAATATCCGGTTCAGACTGAATCGGAATATCCGATCTGAATCTGGCAGCAACAAATTGATTCAAGTCCTAGGTCTAGCAGTAGATCGACAATAAGGGGGGCTAGCCTAGTGTTCTAAGTACCAATGGGAACCACTACCACCAGCCAAAACAACTTCTTACAAAGATCTAGGTGAGGAACACCTAGGAGATGAGAGAGAAGAAGTTACCCTCGTCCATTGAGGAAAAAGCTTGGGTGAATGGGTTCCCGGGGAGGAGGAGCACCAATCCGGCCAAATGCCGGAGTTGGGGACGGCCGGAGATGCCGGGGAGGCGGGGAGAGCAGGCGGCGGCGCTGGAGGAGAGAGAGGTCGGGGGTGGAAGAAACGCTCGACTGAGCCCTTCACCCCGACCCCTGCTCTATTAGGCGACGAACCGCCAAATCGGATAATCCGATCTTGACTTGATCGGATAATCCGATAGTCGGATAATCCGAGCAAGTCTGATCGGATAATCCGATTGTCAGGATTTCGTTAGAAATTCTGGCCTGCTAAACCCTTTCTCCTCAGTTTCAAAATAAGACTTGTGTGCATAAGATGGAGTGTTTTTAGGAAAGATAGGCTTGGGATAAGATTGCCAAACTGACATTGGTACTCCACACTCAAACTTGCAAAAATCGAACAAGGAAATGCCAAGATGAGTGGGTTTCCCATAAAACCAACAATAGGACCAAAATTCCAAATGATTTTCAATTAAGACCGAAAAGAACCAACTCTTCATAAAGAAGAGGGCGGTGGCCAAGGCCACCATGTATGAGTTTGTGGTGTGACACCGCGAAGATGTATCTCGGGTTCACGGCCACTACTCGTCATTTAAGCTCACAATTCATGAAATGAAAATATAGAGACAAAATGAGTTCTTACTATCGGCATAATGGGGGGAGGGATAGTCCAATGGATTAGGACCGCACTCCCCCTATGTCCATGCCTACATCCAAACCAAATGAATATCGTCTAATATGGGTAGGTATGCAAGAAGTCCACTAAATCCAATTGCTTATGTCCACCACATTAAGTTCTCCTCTCAACTCCTTGAATCTTGCTTCACCAAGAGGCTTTGTGAACATATCGGCGAGTTGAAGCTTGGTGTTGACATACTTGATTGCAATATCACCCTTCTCAACATGATCTCGAATAAAATGATACCGGATCTCAATATGCTTGGTCTTCCCATGAAGAACCGGATTGTGAGCAATTTTGATGGCACTTTCATTATCACATAAAAGAGGCACTTTGTCACAAATGACACCATAATCCTTTAAAGTTTGCCTCATCCATAATAGTTGTGCACAACAACTTCCGGCGGCAATGTATTCGGCTTCGGTGGAGGACGAGGCCACACAATTTTGCTTCTTAGAAGACCAACTCACAAGGGACCTACCAAGGAATTGGCAAGTACCCGAAGTTGATTTTCTATCCATTTTGCAACCCGCCCAATCCGCATCCGAATAACCTACAAGATCAAAGCTTGTGCCATGGGGATACCAAAGACCAAAGTTAGGAGTATCCATCAAGTATCTTAGAATCCTTTTAACCGCGGTTTCATGACTTTCCCTAGGACTTGATTGGAATCTTGCACACATACCCACACTAAACATAATATCCGGTCTAGATGCACAAAGGTAAAGCAAAGATCCAATCATAGAACGATAAAGCTTTTGATCAACTTCCTTACCATCCGGATCTAAGTGAAGATCCGCCTTGGAGTCCATGGGAAACTTATATGGCTTGGCATTGTTCATGTCAAATTTCTTGAGCATGTCCTTAATATACTTGGCTTGACATAAGAATGTTCCTTCTCGAAATTGGTGGATTTCAAAGCCAAGAAAATAATTCAACTTTCCCATCATGGACATCTCAAATTCCTTGGTCATTAGCTTGCCAAATTGATCACTAAATTCACGGTTAGTGGAACCAAAGATAATATCATCAACATATATTTGGCATACGAAAAAATCTCCATTTACCCTTTTTGTAAAAAGAGTGGGATCTATTACCCCAATTTCAAAGCCACGGTCTACTAAGAACTCCTTGAGATGATCATACCAAGCACGTGGAGCTTGCTTGAGCCCATAAAGAGCCTTATGTAGTAAGTAGACGTGGTTAGGAAATTTAGGGTCTTCGAAACCCGGAGGTTGTTTAACATACACCAACTCATTTAGTGGACCATTTAAGAAAGCACTTTTAACATCCATTTGATATAAGACAATATTATGAGTAGATGCATAAGCAATTAGTAAGCGAATGGATTCAAGTCTAGCAACGGGGGCATAGGTTTCACCGTAGTCGACTCCTTCGATTTGGGTGTAGCCTTGTGCAACCAATCTTGCTTTGTTGCGGATGACTTGACCATGTGAGTCTTGCTTGTTCTTAAATATCCACTTGGTTCCAATGACATTATGGCATGTGTCTTTGGGTTTTTCAACTAATGACCATACTTTGTTGCGCTCGAAGTTGTTCAACTCTTCATGCATAGCCGCAACCCAATCCATATCTTCAAGAGCATCATATACCTTGAGAGGTTCTAAGCTAGACAAACAAGAGACATGACCACAAAAGTTAGATAATTGTTTGCGTGTGGACACACCCCTACGAATACTCCCAAGGATATTTTCTTTGAAGTGGGAAAGATGATCCAATTTTGATGCACGCCGGATGACCCGGCGTTCCATGGCTTGACCAATTGTTTCACCAACACAAATATCTTCATCATTGCCTTCATCTTGCTCATGGTCAACCCGAAGTGGAGTTCTTGGGTTGTGGGTTCATTATGTTCTCGTTCACCACTAGAGTTGGGTGGGTCTTGACCATCTTCTTGATCATGTGAATGAATATCATGTTCTTGTTCTTGGATAGTTTCTTGATCAACTATTGAGGTGGATGGCTCAACTTGAGTAGAACTTGTTCCTTCTTCTTGAGTATCATCAATAGGTCCTTCAATAGGAATAAGTTCTCCAATCCCCATAGTTCTTATGGCTTGAGATGGAGCATCATCACCTACATCATCATGATCAATATGCTCCGTTGGGAGCCATTATCCTCGACAAACTCCACGTTCATAGATTCTTCAACACACCCGGTGGATATGTTGTAGACCCTATAAGCATGAGACTTTGCGGCATATCCAACAAGTATACCATCAAAAGATCTAGATTCAAATTTAGCAATTTTGCAACCTTTAATGTAAACATGGCATTTGCAACCAAAGACTCGAAAGTAAGATACATTTGGCTTTTTACCGGTGAGGAGTTCATATGGTGTCTTTTCCATGAGAGGACGGAAGAAGAGCCGGTTTGAGTAGTGACAAGCGGTGTTGATGGCTTCGGCCCAAAAGTTGTATGGGGAATGAAATTCGGCCATCATAGTTCTTGCCATATCAATAAGAGTGCGGTTCTTCCTTTCGGCGACACCATTTTGTTGGGGAGTATATGCAGCGGAATATTGGTGTTGAATGCCCTCCCCACTTAGGAAATCATCCATAGTGTAATTCTTGAACTCCGTACCATTGTCACTTCTAATTGCCAAAATCTTGGAGTCATATTGGCGTTGAACTAGGGTTGCAAAGTCAATGAATATCTTTTGAGTTTCACTCTTCTTCTTGATGTAGAAAGTCCAACAATATCTTGAATAATCATCCACAATCACCAAACAATATTTCTTGCCACCAAGACTATCATATGTGGGAGGCCCAAAGAGATCCATATGAAGGAGCTCCAAAGGCCTCTTAGTGGAGATAATGGTCTTCTTGGGGTGATTCTTTTCATGCATCTTTCCGGCTATGCAAGCACTACAAGGACGATCTTTGGAAAAATTAACATCGGTTAGTCCTACCACGTGTCCACCCTTTACAAGAGTTTGTAAATTTCTCATACCGACATGGCCTAGCCGGCGATGCCAAAGCCAACCCTTGTCGGATTTAGCCATTAGACACGTGGCAATTTGAGTGGTCTCTTTCGAGAAATCGACCACATACAAACCGTTCTCACGAAATCCAACAAAGGCTACTTTAAGAGATTTTGTGAAAAGGATGGTCACGTGGTATTTATTAAAGATAACGGTGTAACCGGCATCGCATAATTGACCAACGGAAAGTAGATTATATGAAAGGGATTCAACAAGGAGGACCTTCTCAATTGATAACTCCGGTGTGATCACCACCTTGCCATATCCCAATACCTTAAGTCTTGTATTGTTCCCAATGGTGACATGAGAGAATGAGAGTAATTGTTTCAATAAGCCCTTTACTACTTCTTTGCTTCCGGTCATGTGAGATGAACACCCACTATCAATGAGCCATGAAGATCCACCGGAAGAAAAGCCCTACAATAAATCAAGTCTTTGATTTAGGTACCCATTTTGGAATGGGTCCTCTTTTGTTAGTCACAAGGGTCTTTGGAACCCAAATAGCATAGTGATAATCATCTCCATATGAGGTACCAACATATTTAGCAAAAACATAACCATTTCTAGATTTCATAAGCACATATGAGGGGTTATATTTTCCGGCAAAGTCATTGTGAGTGGCATTGCCCCTTGTGGCTTTACCACCCACAATGGGTTCAACATTCTTCTTGCCCAACTCCCCCTCCTTCACAAAAATAATATCTTTTGAAGGGGAGGTAGGCATCTTCTTCTTGTTTGCCTTCTTGGACTTGGGAGCAAACCCAAGCCCTTCCTTGCTAACCACTCCCTTTTGATTGGTCAAAAGATCATTGAGGTTCTTTTCCCCTTGGATACAAGTGGCTAGCCCTTTTCAAGTTGGGCCTTCAACCTAGTGTTCTCCTCCATGAGAGATGCTTTAAGACATAAGGGTTAGTAGCACAAGCATTGGCATCTTTATCATTATGAGGAGTGGTGAAGCTAGCATATATAAATTGAGCTTGTAATTTAGCATATGACCCCTTGAGCTTGGTGAGCTCACTTGAGGTCACCTTGTGGGTTTCCCTAAGTTGCTCAAAATTCTCAAGGAGTTTGTTATGACTCTCTACAAGCTCATCATTTTTAATTTTTAGATCACTAGCAACTTGAATAGAGGTTTCACGGGTTTCTTTTGCCTTGGATAAATCCTTGGCTTGGGTCTCCTCAAGTTGCTCCCGGAACACTTGTTCCTCAACAAGTTGCTCTTCTAGCTCACCAATTTTATCGGCATGATCACGTGCATGCCCCTCAAGCTCATAAATCCTATTCTCCTTCTCCTCAAGGAGGTGTTTGGCTTCTCCATATTGGTACATGAGAGCCTCAACCATTTTCTTGGTTGGACCTTGGAGCTTGTTTATAAAGAGGGTAATTGTATCCTCTTTCTCCTCATTTTTCCCTACATCCTCAACACAATCCAAGAGAGATGGTTTAGAGGAGATAGTAATTTTAGGTGGGGAATTCACCTTGGTTTCCTTGGCCATGAGGCACATAGGCTTGGGATCTTGTTGTCATTTGGAGCGGAGAAAAGGGGTGCCAATGAAGGAGGAAGGTTGCCCATTGCAAGAGCCGCCATCCCCACTTCCTCACTTGTATCATCATCCTCCTCTTCGCCACCGGACTCATACTCTTCTTCATGTGTTGCGGTGACAAGAGCCTTTTGAGGTTCTCTCTTGATGAGGTACTTGATGGGCTTGGTGAAGAACTTCTTCTTCTTTAAGATGAGTTGGCCTCCAAAATCTTCTCTTCTCTCATAGGGGCAATCCTTCACAAGGTGATTCTCCTTTCCACAATTAAAGCACATTCTTTTCATTTGTGGGGAGAAGTTGCTTCTGAAGTTGCTCTTGATATTCTTTTTGTTCCAATACTTGGTGGCGGCAAGAGCAAGCACCTCATTGAGTTCACCCACAAAATCTTCTTCATGATGACCACTTGTGCTTTCTTCATATCTTGGATGTTCTTCCACATGAGCCTTCAAGGCAAGGTTCTTTGTGCCACGAATTTGGTTGATGGAAGACTTGGAAGTGGCCTTCAAGGTATCATAAGTGACGAATTGTGCCAATATGTCATTGGGAGACATTGTTTTGTAGTCCGCTCTCGTATGGAGATTCATCACCATATTTTCATTGTATGGAACAATGGTCTTGAGGAACTTGGCTTTGACCCATTCATCATCCATATCTTTCTTTCCATTTTCCCTACATGCCACAACAAGCTTGGTGAGTCTTCGGAAGAGATCCGATGGTGTCTCTTCTTCTAGCATGATGAAGTTGTCCACTTGATGTTGAAGGATGGCGTCGTTGGAGCGTTGAAGGCCCTCATTTCCTTCATATACCGATGCGAGAAAATCCCAAGCCTCCTTGGTGGTTTTGAGATTCCGCACTTGATCTTCATCATGGGCGGTCATGGCACTCTCAAGGATGTACTTGGCGTTGCATCAAGTTGTTCATCAATCTCTTCTTGCCTTGTCAAGTTGGAGGGATCAACCGGAGTAACCATTTAGAACCACCCTCCAAAGATGCACCGATGAGCTGCGAAAATAAGACTCCATAGATTTCTTCCAAGTGAAATAACGAGTATTATCAAGCTTAGGAGGTGGCCTACTTAGGTTGGTTATATGAGGTTGAGTGAGTGGAACTTGAGTGAGATATGAAGTAGGTGGATCAACGTTATGAGGAGGCTTTTCACTAGTTTTTGAAAGGATCGTATGACACCTAGAGGGGGGGGGGGTGAATAGGTGCTACTTCAATTTTAGTACTTTTTCAAATTAGGCTTGACACAAAAGGTAAATTCTCTAGATATGCAACTATGGTGAATTTACCTATATGACAAGCAAACAACTAAACAAGATACACTAAGTAAAGACGGTAAACAAGGATAGAAGTAACCGAAAGTGAAAGCACGCGGAGACACGGATGTAATCCCGAGTTCCTCCCTTTTAGGGGAGTACGTCTCGTTGGAGAGGTATGAGCTACCACAAAGGTCAAAACTCAACCGCCACAAAGGCAGGTGCACCTTCTTCTCCGATGAACCGCACCACAAAGGTTTGGTTCACCTTCCACTATCGGAATCCTTCAAGGCGGAATCCGGAGCCCTTACAACAACGATCCGGGGCACAACCCACAAGAGGATTGGGGGCTCCCGAACAGCTACAAATCTGTCACAAAGACAATCAAGTGAGTACAATATGAGGCTAGGTTTTCCCAATGGAAATCCTAGCAAAGGGTCACTCAAGTGAATGAGGGGGAAATGAAGAACGGCTTGGTGAAGATGTAGATCCGGGGCTTCTCCTTCAATCCTCCAAGTATCAACGAGTTTGGGTGGAGGGATTGGGAGATCTATCAAATCTTGAGCTTGCAATCAATGGTGTTCTTCAATGTGTTCAAGCTACTTGTCTCAAGGTAGGTGGAGGGCTATTTAAAGCTCCTCCAAAAAGTGGACGTTGAAGGTGCCAGACTGGCCGGCTGGGGAGCCGGTTTGGCCGGCCTGGGGCCGGCCTGGCGTGCTGTGGCTAGCTGCAGAGGAGCCGGCATGGGGGCCGGACTGGCCAGCCAGGGAACCGGCCAGCCAGCCGAGCCAGCCGGCCAGGGGCCCGGACTGACCGGCCTGGGAGCCGGCAACCCAGCAGAGCCAACCGGCCAGGGGCCCGGTCTGGTCCGGCCAGGGAACCGGCTACCCAGCCGAGCCAGCCGGCCTGGAGCCCGGCCTGGCCGGCCTGGGAACCGGCCACCCAGGGCACCGCGCGTCTTATCCGATATCCCGAACTTTCTTTCTTCTTTTTGAATATGGAGAGATACCGGACGATTTCTGAAATCACTTAGCAACATATTAAACTTTCACGGTGTTGTTATCTAACACACAAAACATAGAGGGGATAATAAATGTCCTTTCAATCTCCCCCTTTTTGGTGTTAGATGACAACACACGGATTTGCAATTGAGACTACACTATATCATGTTTAGACAAAGAAATGGCTCCCCTACATGTGTGCATATATTTTGTTTGCCTTGGAATGCAAATGCACATATAAGGGGGACACATTCCCAACAAGATAAACAACAAGATATAGAAACAACATAGTCGCACATCCATAGACATATCCAACAAAGTTGAGATTTGGAGAAGATCATACCTTGTACCAAGAGATGTAGATAGTTTCATATCAATGCACAATATCCTACAATCTCAACCATAGATAAATCCGAATACCGAAATCCATAGATTCATACAATAATTTATCCATCTCATACAATAGTGATCGCAAAGTTCCACAACATAACCACATAAGGTTCCAAGAACATAAAAAGGTTCCACGAGCACAAACCACATAAAGTTCAACTAAAACAAATGCGATGAAAGACAACGAAAATGCAAATGGATACCATGCATGAATGCAAATCCCTCGGATATCTCTCCCCCTTTGGCATCAAGATACCAAAAAGGAAGAAAGACACGAGAGAGCCCATGTATCACTCGTCGGGAAACTCCTCCTCATCATCATGAGCAGCTACATATCCGCCACCAAAAGCTTGACCGGAGCTAGATTCACCTTGGGAGCCCGGACAATAGGGAGCAAGAGAGGAAGCATCATCACCGAACCAATAGGTGTTCTTGGACATGTAAGTGTTCTCCGAGACCTCGGCTGAAGTTGAGTGAGAAGGCTCGGGGAAGTCAAGTTTCTTCATAATTGCTCTTTGATTGCGGTTATAAGACTTTTGCTTGCAATATGCCTTGAAATCCTTGACTTGCTTATCCACAAAGAAGCAATTCATCTTCTTGAAAGCATCTAAAATGCCGTGCTTCTTGGGGGGCTCAACATGAGCATCAGGGGCTGCAGCTCTAGCACGCTTCTCTTGAGAAGGAATGACCGCATCCGGAGGACGAGCGGGTAAGGAATGAAGAGTAGGAGTGAACAAAGTTGGGACATAGGCATTGAGCGAGACTTGATCCAACTTTCTCTCAAAGAGCTTCTGAAGATAGGGACCATAGATGGGAACCCTTTTGTCAAGTACCACGGTGTGCATCTCTTCCCACATATAGTCAAGAACATCAATTTTCTTCTTCCTCCAAAAGGTGGGCATAATGTGATGAAGGAGATTGATCATATATGCACGAGCCTCAGTCTTCTCCCCAAGCTTGACAGCGATAGTGTTCCGGAGAATAGCATAAGTGGTTTGCCAAAATGGAGTCATATGAGTGCACTTGGGGACCTTTCCAACAAGGCCCAACCCGGGAGGATAGCAATGATGGATTGCGGGATCGGCTTTCATGATGGTTTGCGAGTGAATACGAACATAAGCCATGGGACAATGAGGTAGCTCCTCGATGCCAAAGAGAGCACCAAATTCAGCAAGGGAGGCTTCACACTTGATACCGGCACTCATCCAAGTCATAGTCCTTGGTTCTTCCCTTGAGAAATAAACTGTGGCAAAGAATTCTTGAAGCAAATCAGGAGAATAAGGTGTACCCACTCCCATGAGATTAGAAATGCCATGAAAGTCCATAACCTCCATCACCTCCGGCCAAATATCCCTTGCACTATCCACATTGAAGCAAAAGGTGGAGACATGAGAGTTCTTCATGGGTTCAATGATTTGATCAAACATTTGGAGATGCATCTTGCAATAAAAACGGCTATCCTCCGGGCAAGTGGGGTGGGGAAAAGCATAGGGATTGAACTCCAACCGATCATGCTCAAACTCATCACTAGGCACTTTGATCCAGGATGAACGTACCGGTTCCGCTGGATTGGAAGGGGAAGGCCCCTTTTTCTTGACTGCTTTCTTGATCTTCTTGGAGTTGGTGTTGAGAGCAGATTCCCTAACATTGGCCTTGCCCCGGTACCTGGAGAGGGGGTGGAGTCCTCAAGATCCTCAAGGTCATCAAACGTTGAATCATCAGCCATTGCCACGAAATTGGAGCTTCACCAAGAAATCCCACACACACCAACAATGGAGGAGAGCTCCCCCAAATCTTCACCAAAGGATGAAACTTGTGGATGGGAAGGAAGATCTGGAGGGGATCTTTCAGATCTGAGGCAAGGGAGGGTGTGGGGGTGGCTCTAATGGAGGGGGCGGCGGTGGTGGAGCACGGGAGGGGCAGCCATGGGGGGAGCACGGGCTGTGGGAGGAGGAAGAAGAGTGGAAAAACTGTTCGGGACCCTCCCTTTAGATCGAACCAAGTGCTCTGCCTGCCCGGCCAGGGAGCCGGGCTGCACCCGAGGCGCCCGGCACGGGAGCCGGTTTGAGCCGGGCAGGGAACCGGGCACGCACCCGAGGCGCCCGGCACAGAAGCCGGCTGTTCCGGCCAGAGAGCCGGCTAGGCAGATTTTTCGCCTCCACACTTCTTTTCTTCATGAAAACCTTGGCACAAACAACGAAACTCTTCTCCTCTTGAAAACCTTTGAATCAACCACAAATCTGATGACTGCTGGACTGTTTCGGATAACCATCTTCAAGAATAACCATGGAGCAAAGGAGAGTGACACGGGGGGATGCAAACATGAGGAAATCTTCACACTTCCAATGGATAAAACAAAAGGATCCCAAATAGCAACATTGGAAGTGATTAGATGTGAAAAACAACAAATATGCAATGAACATTCGAACAAGACTCAACTCTTCAAAAGAAGAGGGCGGTGGCCAAGGCCACCATGTATGAGTGTATGTGGTGTGATACCGCGGAGATATATCTTGGGTTCACCGCCACTACTCGTCATTTAAGCTCACAATTCATAGAACGAATATAGAGATGCAAATGAGTTCTTACTATCGGCATAATGGGGGGAGGGATAGTCCAATGGATTAGGACCGCACTCCCCCTATGTCCATGCCTACACCTAAACCAAATACATAGTCAAAACATAGGTGTGTATGCAAAATGGTCAAGTCAAGCTCCTAGAATCCACGATATTTAGCTCATGCCTCAAGAAGGTGAATCTTGCTTCATCAAGTGGCTTCGTGAAAATGTCGGCAAGTTGATGTTCGGTTGGAATATAGCCAAGCTCAATATCACTACGAGCAATATGATCCCGAATAAAATGATGACGAATCTCAATATGCTTCGTTCTTGAGTGTTGCACCGGATTGTGGCCAATCTTGATAGCACTTTCATTGTCACATAAAAGAGGCACTTTGTCACAATTGACACCGTATTCCTTTATAGTTTGCCTCATCCATAACAATTGAGTGCATGCACTTGCGGCCGCCACATACTCGGCTTCGGCGGAAGATAAAGATATACAATTTTGCTTCTTAGAAGACCAACTCACCAAGGCCCTACCAAGAAATTGGCATGCCCCGGGAGTTGATTTCCTATCATCCTTGCAACCGGCCCAATCCGAATCCGTGTACCCGGCAAGAGAGAAATTAGTGCCCTTTGGGTACCACAACCCAAACCTTGGGGTATCAACCAAATATCGAAGGATTCTATTGACCGCCACCATGTGGCTTTCTTTAGGAGCGGCTTGATACCTTGCACACACCCCTACACTCAACACAATATCGGGTCTAGATGCACAAAGATAAAGCAAAGAACCAATCATAGAGCGATAAAGTTTTTGACAAACATCGATACCGTCGGGGTTAAGTTCAAGATGGCATTTGGTGTCCATGGGAAACCGCTTGCCCTTGGCATTGTGCATATTGAACCTCTTGAGCATATCTTGGGTATATTTGGTTTGAGAGATGAAAGTCCCTTCATGCAATTGCTTGATCTCAAAACCGAGAAAGAACTTCAACTCGCCCATCATAGACATCTCGAACCTATCGGTCATAAGCTTTGAAAATTCATCATTGAAAGCTTTGTTAGATGAGCCAAATATAATATCATCAACATAAAGTTGGCATATGAAAAGCTCCCCTTTGACCCTCTTAGTAAAGAGAGTGGGATCGATTTGCCCCAATTCAAATCCACGGTCTAGCAATAGCTCTCTTAGGTGCTCATACCAAGCACGAGGTGCTTGTTTGAGACCATAGAGCGCCTTATCAAGCTTGTAGACATGGTTAGGGAATTTAGGGTCCTCGAAACCCGGTGGTTGCTTAACATATACCAACTCCTTTAAAGGACCATTAAGAAAGGCACTTTTCACATCCATTTGTTGCAATTTAAAGTTATGATGTGATGCATATGCAAGAATGATACAGATGGACTCAAGGCAAGCCACGGGTGCATAAGTCTCTCCAAAATCAATGCCTTCAACTTGATAGTACCCTTGTGCAACCAATCTTGCCTTGTTCCTCACAACCATTCCATGCTCATCTTGCTTGTTCTTGAATATCCACTTGGTGCCTATAACATTGCGGCAATCCTTTGGCTTCTCAACTAGATTCCACACTTTGTTGCGCTTGAAGTTATTGAGTTCATCATGCATAGCTTCTAACCAATCCGGATCTTCAAGAGCTTCAAACACTTTCTTTGGTTCCACCATGGAAATATGAGCTTGATGTTCACTAAAGTTTGCCAATTGCCTTCTTGTGGCAACACCCTTCTTGTGGTCACCAATGATGTTATCTAGATGGTGAGCCTTTAATTCAAAGTCTCTTACAATTCTTGCTTTACGACGGGCTTCGACATCTCCATTGCATCTTGGAGGTATCTCTTGATCATCTTGATCATTTGAGTCCCCGTCTTGACCGGAATGTTGACCTTGATCATCTTGAAGCACATCTTCAACAAATGAAGGAGAGGGTTGATCTTGGTCATGACCTTGGCTAGCATCAACAATAGGAGAACTTGATTCTTGCATAGCAACATGGTCAATATGAGGAGGGTCTTGAACTTGTTCTCGGGAAGGTGCATCATTTGCTTCCATGATAGGCGCCGTTTCAACTTGTGATGAAGAGGCCTCCACTTGAATGGAGCTTGGACTTGCTTGAGGAGACTCGTAATGAATCTCAATGGGGCGATGGAAACTAATGCCCATTCTTCTTATAGCATCTTGAGGCTCTTCATTATCTACATCACAAACATGAAATTGCGCCACTTGGGAGCCGTCATTCTCATCGAACCTCACATCACAAGATTCTATGACTTTCCCAACGGTCTTGTCATAGACTCTATAGGTGTGAGATTCGGCACCGTACCCAACAAAAACACCCTCTAAAGCTTTAGATTCAAATTTAGACAAACGAACACTTTTGTTCTTATAGAAACACTTACAACCAAATACTCGGTAGTAGAAGACATTGGACTTGTTGCCGGTGAGCATCTCATAAGATGTAAACTTCTTGCCAACACGAAAGAATAACCGGTTAGATGAGTGACTGATGGTCTCGAAGAGTAAGGCTTTGATACCTGCAAAAGTAAACGGGATTAGGTTGAGACTACAAGTGCAGAGTGTATAGTAAGTGGAAGACAATTTTCCCCACGAGGGGTGACTCGAGGGTTTAATATCGAACTCTCGGGGAATCTGAAGTGGTAGATTTATCTTCTTATACTCCCTCCGATCCATATTAATGGACTCAGCTTTATCTAGATACGGATGTATCTAGTTAAGTGTTTAGACTAGATGCATCCGTATCTAGACAATGTTGAGACCATTAATATGGATCGGAGGGAGTACTTCTTTTGGTTACCTACAAAACAAGGTTAGATGTTTTGGTCCTCAACCTCACCTGTGGTTGTCAAGCACAAGGTGTAAGAATGATATCAGGATAGTTATGCAATGCAAACAAGAAATAAATATGCAATGATGGTGGATGCAATGGTAAATGATATTTTTGGGTTTTTGAATGATGTATGCAAGATGAAAAGTATTTTTGTATTTTCGGATTTAATGATGGCTGAAAATAGAAAAGTGGTATATGGTGTTGGAAAGGTGTTTCTTATGATTAAAAATGGACTGGGGTTCATGGTTTCACAAATGCACTCTCTCTTTATAAAGTGGTAGACAATGGAACACACACAGTTAACATATGAGATTGCAACACAGGGTTTGATAACAAGTTACTTAGATATATGGGCATCACGTCCTAACATAGAGATCTTTTGGTTATTAACCTCTCTTATACTCCACCAAGATGCGAACTAAATCATAACACCTCAGTAATTAAGATAACTCAGAGTATAGCATTAAGTATCATGACATGAAGTGAAAATAAGAACATGCTAGATCTAGTCATGGGGGACTAGTGGCAATGGTCACGCCCACATCCCCGGTAGCATGGTATTTTAGTTTATCCCTAGTGAGGCAACAAAGTAAGGTAAAGATACCAAAATGGATCGCAGAACTTTCTCTCACGTTCACTGCACTAGCCACCCCCCGTTACTCCAACTAATGCACACGTTCCCCCACACACGCTCTCATAAACATGCTTGATCAAAACAAGTAGACAAGAACGGGGTACATAATATGCATCTATACTCATAACTGAAACAAACATTGCAATCTTAAACATATATTAACTCATAAAGATCCACCACAAAGGTATTACAACGGTGACCGTAATCATGTTCAGCAGCTCATACGGTGCTAATTAGTGAAGCTCAAGAGAGGAGAGATACATAAGTTACTTCCACAAACCCATAGTCCAGAGGTGGACTACTCCCTTTTCATCATGGAGACGGTGGAGAAGTCGATGGAGAAGATGGAGACCACGCCGGCAGCGCCCCGCCGGAGTTTTCCCCCTCCAATCTGCAGCTCCTGATCTCCGTTTCGGTGTTTCTGTGTTTGTGCGGCGCTCCTTCCAGAGAACGTCGGGGGACCTTTTTTATAGGCGTTTTTAGGTCAAGACGATGTCGGTGGAGAAGAGATCGAAGGCAACGGAGCCACGAGGCCCAAATGGGTGGGTCCCACGCGGCTACAGTACCAGGCCGCGTGGCCCCCCCTCGTTTGGCCCTCGAGCCTCCGTTTGCTCGCTTCCTTCGCCCACAGGTCTTCTTCCTTCCAAATATTGACGCCCGTAAATTTCCAGGTGATTTCGTTGACGTTTGGGTCCCTGAAACATTAAAATAAGAAAACGGGAGTTTTCTGCCTGTGCAGGGTTAATTCCATAAAAATAGGAAATAAATGAATATTCCCAAAAATCATTATAAAACATTGATATAACCCTTATATGATGCAAATATGATTGGAATATAAGCAATTAAAGTGCAAAGTTCATGTATGCATTTTACATGCATCAGTGACACGCCGTGGAGATGGCCTCGGCCCATAAGAGTGGTGGAGACTTAAACTCCGCCAACACAGACCTTGCCATATCCATGAGAGTCCGGTTCTTCCTTTCGGCTACACCATTTTGTTGAGGGGTATATGCAGCGGAATATTGATGACGAATCCCCTCTTCACTAAGAAACTCATTTAAGGTGTAGTTCTTGAACTCGGAGCCATT
This sequence comes from Poa pratensis, assembly GCA_947311845.1. Lineage (NCBI taxonomy): Eukaryota > Viridiplantae > Streptophyta > Magnoliopsida > Poales > Poaceae > Poa > Poa pratensis. Next base: position 84,954,318 of record CAMZMU010000117.1, on the reverse strand, counting down.
ATCACTCCTAATGACCAAAATAGGGACATTGTATTGGCGTTGAACAATATTGGAAAAGTCGATGACGGTTTGTTGGGTCTCATCCTTCGTCTTGAAGAAATAAACCCAAGTAAATCTTGAATAGTCATCAACAATCACCAAACAATATTTCTTCCCACCAAGACTAGGTTGAGGCACGGCACCAAAGAGATCAACATGAAGAAGTTCCAATATCCTCTTTGATGAAATGATGGTTTTGCTTGGATGGGGAGAATCATGCATCTTTCCTTCAACACAAGCCCTACAAAGATGATCTCTAGAAAAAGAAACATTGTCTTTTAGTCCAAGAATGTGGCCACCCTTGTGAAGACTTTGCAAAGTTCTCATGTTGACATGGGACAAGCGGCGATGCCACAACCATCCCACGTCGGCCTTTCCGAATAAGCATATTGCTTGAGTGTTGGTAGACCCCGAAAAGTCCACCACGAACAACTCATTTTCAACATACCCAACGAACATGACCTTTAGAGTCTTGCTCCTCAAGAGTACCACCATATCAATAGTAAAATGGACATCAAAATTCATCTTATTAAGTGCACGAACGGACATAAGATTTTAACCGAGGGACTCAACAAGCATGACATTTACAAGGGTGATATCCTTTGCAACTACCACCTTGCCGAGACCCGTTACCTCCGCTTTTGATTTATCACCATAGGAGACGGATGCTTGATTTATATTTGGTCCCAACTCCGTCATGGTCTCTTTGCTTCCGGTCATATGACTAGTGCATCCACTATCAACCACCCATTTAGACCCACCGGAAGCATAGTCCTACAAGAAATCATTGCTTGGTTTTAGGTACCCATTTCTCAATGGGTCCTCTTTTGTTAGCAACAAGGGTCTTGGGAACCCAAATAGAGTAAGCAATGTAACCATCATAAGGACCAACATATTTTGCATAAACATCCCCATAGTAATCAACATAAAGAAAGTAGTTGGGATTGTTATGCCCCGCAAAGTCACTACGAGTGGTCTTGCCCCTAGTGGCATTACCATCCGCAATGGGAGTCTTGGCTTGAGCGGGCTTGGCATTGGTGTTGCTCTTCTTCTTCTTTGCCTTGGCTACATAACCAAGACCCTCCTTCCCTTTGTGTGGCTTTTGCTCAAAAATTTGAGCAACCACCTTTTCATTACCTTTAGGAATAGAGGTCTTGGCACTTGTGGCCTTGGCAAGCTCAACCTTCAACCTAGCATTTTCCTCAATAACATTTGCATGATCACAAGAGGGAGTAGAGGTGCTAGGTGAGTTAGATTTGGAAAGTTGAGTTTGAAGTTGCTCATGAGACTTGACTAGAAGAGAGTGAGTACTTTCCAAGGCCTTATGAGCCTTGTTAAGTTTCTCCACCTCCTCAAGGAGTCTAGCATTAGCAACCACAAACTCGGCTTTCTCCTTTTTAACCACTTTATATTTAGCAAAGACATGATCTCTATCCTTAATGATTTTAGCAATTATTTCATCATTTTTATCATCAAGAGACTCAATTCTTTCCTCAAGAGAGGTTCTATATTCACTCTCTTCTTCAAGAGAGGCATTCAAGGATGCAATGGTGAGAGCATCTTCTCTCTCAATCTTTCCCTTGTCATCAAGGATTTTTTCGGCCGCATTAAGTTGTCTCAAGAGAGACTCGACATAAGCCTTAGCTTCACCTTGCAAGTTAGCCATAATAGTATCGGTAGCAACAAGTTCTTTCTTAATCACAAGACTAGTTTTATCATCTATTTCATGCATAGTCTTGGGAGTAGAAGATGATACCTCGGTGACGGAAGCCATGAGGCAACGAGCGGTGTTGACGGAGAGGTTCTCATTGGGGGATTCGAAGAGAGAAGGAGGTGGAGTTGATACAATGGCCAAAGCGGCCACCTCACGAGTGGGTTCTTCTTCTTCTTAGGAATCTTCGGAAGGATACTCTTCTTGAGTCAACAACACAATTCTTGGTGCTTTCTTGAAGAATGGCTTCCTCTTGACAAAAGGCTTCTTTTGTGGCATGTTTGACTCGCCCTTGAGGACAAGTCTTCCACCGTTTTGCTCTCTATTCTCAAAAGGACAATCTTTGATGAAGTGATGCTTGTTATGACAATTGTAGCAAGTCTTTATTCTATTGGCAAACTCCTTCTTCCCACTTGGGTTGTTTGTTCGATCAAGTTGAGCCTTTGCCTTGGCCGGGTCATTCCAAAATGTCCTTGTTGCAAGAGCTATGTGACCATGGAGGGCCGGTTCAAGTTCATCAGGAAGAAGGTTGTTCGGGCATGCTTCAACTCCATCATGTTCATCAAGGCACACAACCTTGGCCTTCAAAGCAAGAGAGGGACCTTGCTTCATTCCCATGGCCCTAGCACGGTTGTCCAGAGCATTCTTGGTGGCAACCTTGGAGGCTTGCACCTCTTGCATAACTTCATTGGATGTCATCTCAAGGTAGTTGAATTTTCCTTGTATGGCCTTCAATTCAATGGGCTCGAAGGGCATGAGAGCATTCACATACTTCCTCTTGATCCAAGCATCATCCACATAGGTTGCCCCAACATTATGAAATGCTTTGGCAAGAATGTTGAGTCTTCCATACATCTCCTCATGGGTTTCATTATCAAGCATGTAGAAACCTTCGGCCTCATTGCTCAAGCCATCATATCTATTCCTCTTCATGCTTTCATTTCCAAGGAATGCCACCTCAAGGCACTTCCAAGCTTCTTTGGCGGTGGAGACGTTTTGAATGTGATGAAGACCACTTTCTCCAACAGCAAGTTCAATCATGTGGAGAGCGGAAGCATTGAGTTGTTTCTCGGCAACTTCTCTTCTTGTCAAGTTGTCAGGATTCACGGCCTTGTATCCCTCTTGAATGATCCTCCAAAGCTCGATAGAGGAACTGTTGATATGAGATTTCATTAAGTGTTGCCAAGTAGTAAAAGCCGATGCATTAAGTTTAGGAGGTGGACCCAAAGGGTTTATGCGTGTATGATGGATAGGTGGGTCGGGAGAGTACGCAAAAGGAACCCCATGGTACTCCGGCTTCCCACCTTCGGGAGTGGTGGTAGAGGTGGAAGATTTCTTAGGGTCGGTTTCTTTATCTTCAACCCCTTCTTTTCCTCTTTTCCCTCTTTTCCCTCCTCGGTTTCACCGTCATGGGAGGAAGCGGAGTCATCTAGAGAGGTGGTCTCCTTAGGAACCTTGCCACTTGCGAGTTGCTTGATCAAGTCACGCATCTCGGCAAATTTGGTATCCATGGACGATATCAAAGATGTCTCCATCGATTTGAGATCGGCCATGGATGCCGTAGTGGCTTGGTCATCCAAGGGATCACCATCACTACGTGTCATACTTCTCTTAGGCGGTTAAGCCCAACAAGAGAGCCGAGGCTCTGATACCAATTGAAAGGATCGTATGACACCTACAGGGGGGGGTGAATAGGTGCTACTTCAATTTTAGTACTTTTTCAAATTAGGCTTGACACAAAAGGTAAATTCTCTAGATATGCAACTATGGTAAATTTACCTATATGACAAGCAAGCAACTAAACAAGATACACTAAGTAAAGACGGTAAACAAGGATAGAAGTAACCGAAAGTGAAAGCACGCGGAGACACGGATGTAATCCCGAGTTCCTCCCTTTTAGGGGAGTACGTCTCGTTGGAGAGGTGTGAGCTACCACAAAGGTCAAAACTCAACCGCCACAAAGGCGGGTGCACCTTCTTCTCCGATGAACCGCACCACAAAGGTTTGGTTCACCTTCCACTATCGGAATCCTTCAAGGCGGAATCCGGAGCCCTTACAACAACGATCCGGGGCACAACCCACAAGAGGATTGGGGGCTCCCGAACAGCTACAAATCTGTCACAAAGACAATCAAATGAGTACAATATGAGGCTAGGTTTTCCCAATGGAAATCCTAGCAAAGGGTCCCTCAAGTGAATGAGGGGGAAATGAAGAACGGCTTGGTGAAGATGTAGATCTGGGGCTTCTCCTTCAATCCTCCAAGTATCAACGAGTTTGGGTGGAGGGATTGGGAGATCTATCAAATCTTGAGCTTGCAATCAATGGTGTTCTTCAATGTGTTCAATCAACTTGTCTCAAGGTAGGTGGAGGGCTATTTAAAGCTCCTCCAAAAAGTGGCCGTTGAAGGTGCCAGACTGGCCGGCTGGGGAGCCGGTTTGGCCGGCCTGGGGGCCGGCCTGGCGTGCTGTGGCTAGCTGCAGAGGAGCCGGCATGGGGGCCGGACTGGCCGGCCAGGGAACCGGCCAGCCAGCCGAGCCAGCCGGCCAGGGGCCCGGACTGACCGGCCTGGGAGCCGACAACCCAGCAGAGCCAACCGGCCAGGGGCCCGGTCTGGTCCGGCCAGGGAACCGGCTACCCAGCCGAGCCAGCCGGCCTGGAGCCCGGCCTGGGAACCGACCACCCAGGGCACCGCGCCTCTTATCCGATATCCCGAACTTTCTTTCTTCTTTTTGAATATGGAGAGATACCGGACGATTTCTGAAATCACTTAGCAACATATTAAACTTTCACGGTGTTGTTATCTAACACACAAACATAGAGGGGATAATAAATGTCCTTTCAGTTTTAGGTTGGTCTTTGTTATCCTTAACAACCAAGGCCTCAACGTTAGAAACACCGGTTGATGAGGAGACATTTTGATTATTAATGACCCGAGTAAACACCTCGTCCGCCATTTTGCCTTTCATGAACCCAAAGAGTTCAATCATGGCTTTCATGGTGACCGGGGCATTATCATCGGGGGGTTATCCCCGCTTCACTTAGTTCTTTCTCAAGTTGTTCTTTATCATTTTTCTCTTGTTGTTCCTTAGCAAGTTTTAACTCCTCATCGCTAGTCATCCTCCTCTTTAGGCTGTTAAGCCCTTAATAAAGAGACCTTGCTCTGATACCAATTGAAAGGATCGAGTAGGTTGACTAGAGGGGGGGTGAATAGGCAACTACAAATTTTCCTTTTCTTTTCAACAAATTTGGGAATTGCTCAAATATAAGTTCTCTAGATATGCAATTAGGTGAACAATCCTATATGATGAGCAATAAACAAGCTAGCTAGATATTCTAAACAAGTTAAGCTAGCAATACAAGTAAAGAAAGGTTAAGAGATAACCACACGGTGACGCGGAGATGTTCTACCGAAGTTCACTTCCCAATGGAAGCTACGTCTCCGTTGGAGCGGCGCGGAGTCACAAAGTGAACTCCGAATAGGCTTGATATGGCACACCGTATCTCCCTCGTGTTATCCTCCAATGAGGAGATCCACGAGCCACTATATGATGCCCACGAGGTCGGCAACAAACATTTACAAGGATGAGGCACACTCCACAACCGAATTGGAGGCTCTCACCAAATTCCCGCGGCTCCCAAAGCCACAAGAATCACAAGGCCGGGGCACGACTCCACAACTTAATTGGAGGCTCCCGGCTAGTCCCCGCGGCTCCCAAAGCCACAAGAACGACCAACGACAATCCAAAGTATCAACGAACTTACAAGCTTCAAGCCCTCTCAAGAACGGAGGGGAAAATCAAATCGCTTGGGTGGAAGTGTAGATCTAGGCCAACTCTCCCAAGTCCTAGAAGGACAAGGTGTTTGAGTGGGTAGGGAGAGAGATCTAGTGATTTGAAGCTTTCAACAATGGTGGGGGATTCAGTTCTGGTCGTGGTGCCCTCTCCAAGGTAGGAGAAGGCCTTTATATACTGCTCCCAGAATCTAGCCGTTACAGACAGGTTAATCGGATAATCCGATCCAAGTCAGCACCGGATTATCCGATGGAATCGGATAATCCGAGCAGACTACAATCGATAATCCGGAGAACCTCAGTGTGCGGTTGCTTGTAGTCCTTAGCAGATTTCGAGCAAATCCTGACCATCGGATAATCCGATTCTTCCCAAATCGGATAATCCGGATAACTTCAGTGTGAGGTTGCTTCTAGTCCTTAGCAGAATTCCAGCAGACTTTGCAAATCAGATAATCCGAATCTTCCAACATCGGATAATCCGATTCTCTTCAGCAACAATACAGGCTCTTTTCAACTCCCTTTTTGGATTTGATGCAAAGATGTTTTAATCACTTAAAGGCTGCATCACTTGATTCACATGTTAAATCATCATTAGTGTTGTTGCCTAACACATAAAACACAAGGGATTAAGAAATGTCCTTTCAGCCCTGTTGGGAAGGCTCTCGCTCCTTCCTTCGTCGAGCCCTGGTCGTCAGGTGGGCAGCCAACCATTGCTGACGTCGTCCTGACTGTGTATTTCTTTTCTATTCCAAAAAAGGATCTAGTTTGGGAATAAATAGAAATTTAAGGGGGGTTTTGTAAAAAAACAAACTGCCACGTCAGCGACTTAACGTCCGTCGTGACGGAATGACCAAACATTCGCTATTCCACAACTTCGTGACCAAGTTTTGAGCTTTTCTAACTTGGTGACCAATCATTTCATTTCGTGCAACTTGGTAACCTCTGGTGCGTTTCACTCTTGCTTTAAAGTTGTGCAGAGGAAAAAAAAGAAACATTTCTGAGTAAGTATTTCTATATCGGCTGAGCTATAAGCTATTGTCACTCACCATTCACTAATGCACGGGAAACACCATGGCATGCAATCTTAAATTCTTAATAATGGGTAGTAGTGTTTGTTAATCTACCGTGATTAGAATAAAATAACGCGTCCTCCTCAAGGCTGGAGTAAAACCAGCACAAAATCTGCTAGACTTTGACCAGAAGGAGCCCGACAAAAGGTGCTGAAAATTCCGAACAAAACAAAGCAGGCTTTGCCAGGTACTGCTTGACTCGCATCAGTTCAAAATTCGTCGGAGTGCTACGTACGTGACAGCGACTGAGGCTGAATTCCAGCCCACTTCACTGGCTTAACTCCGTGGAGAGACGCGCAAAGATGAAGACGTCAATTTAATGGATTCAATCGAGAGCAAAACGAATTTGATTGAAATTTACTGATTTAAAATGCAGGTGAGACGAGGCATGCACGTCGCCGGCCGAGACGTGGCGGTGGCGACACGCTCACATGTCTCTCGTCGCCGACGGCCTCGGCTGCCCCGTGAAGCCCGTTCCGTCGCAAAGGCAGCAGCGGAAAAGCGAGGCGTTCGTAGCCGTAGCGAAGAAGCTATAGCAGGGCAGGCACGCGACAGCCTCGTGATCCGCGAACCGCGGCGAGCGGAGAGGCTGCTTTGGAATGCTCTGCTCTGCTCTCCCTACCTGTCTTGCCTGCACCAGCTTTTGCGGCCGCCCTGGTCCAGGTCCAGCCATGGTCAATGGCCAGAAGAATCCAAAGCTGTACGGGAAGCCATGGAGTACTGTTGTAGAGTACCCTTGTGCTTTTGTCTCGCTCCCGCCGGGGACAAGCATATTGCTCGGTCTCTGTTCGTCGTGTCGGAGTTTGGAATGCAGACTTCTCACGAAACACTGCACTGAAACAAGTTGTAGTGTTGGAACTTGGAAGCATTCAGCTCCCTGTGCGGTTCAGTTTGGCCATTTGTGCGAGTGAATGGCTGAAATTCCGGCCAACTCGGCAGAAGAAGGGAGTTTGTTTGTTTGTTTGCCGGCGATCAGACCACCATTGCAGTCTCTCGGCACTGGACTGAGGAGTCAAGAACAACGAGAACAGAAATGTATGACCACCTCTGCTTTATAGTTGCCACTAATTTACATCAACCTTCCGGAGGGAGGTTCCTACAACTCATGGAAAGCACCTCCCTTCACGTTGACGCCATACCACGACACGACAATCTCTGAAGCGAGCTAACGAAGAGCACGGTGAGCGCAACCGCCGGGAGCCTCCCGGCGACCAGGCCTACAAGGACGACGATGACGGCAGCTACAAAAGGGAGCCGCCTTCCTCCTCCTCCTCCTAATTCATCCACCCCGGCGAGATCCGCTGACGCGTCGATTTCTATCGGCCCGCCATTGCTGCGCACCTCGCCGTCCAACCCGGGGCCGTCGTCGCCTAGGCGAGGGCCCGGAGGATCCGAAGAACTGGCAACGGGGTCCGCTGCCTCGGCGTCCGCTTGATGGCGTCCGCTGCCTCGGCGAGAACCCGTCGCCCTGGCACTCCCGACAACCATGGCGTCCGCTTCGCTGCTCTCGCTGCGGGAAGAAACTGACGGAGAAGAATCCGCCTCCGCCTCCTTCTGAATCCTGCCTTTCTGCAATTTCCTGGGGATCAGCTTCTTCCAGGACCTCTTCTTCGACCTCGCCTTCGAATTGCTGCTTGATTCCTCGCCCGCCTCGCTCCTCTCTTCAATCCTAGCATCTTCAGTAGAAGGGATGGAGACGACATCGGTCCACCTGTCGGAATCAGAGCAGCTCCGTCTGGGCAGCTCTGACTCCGCCTCCACCTCCCGGATCGGCGAGACGTAGCCACGGCCGCCGAAATCCGGCTCCTTGGTGGCCACAGCCCGGGGCCTCCGGCGAAGCGAGAGTGACCTGACGGATTCGAGCAGGAAAAGCGAGAAGGCGGCGACGGTGATGGCCGCAACCACCTTCCTGCTCCAGATCACCAGGATGGAGAGGGACATCACCACGCCCACCAGCGCGAGGAATCCCAAGCCGAGGCCGAAGGCGCTGCCGCCGCCGGTGTGGCAGACGGGCTCAGCCGGCGGAGGGTCTGGTCTTGGCTGGATTGGCGGCGAGACGGCGGCCGGTGGAGGCGGCGAGGGTGGGGAGGAAATCTGGGGAGAGGGCAAGGGTGAAGGGGGAGGGAAGGCAAAGGGGGCGCGCCGCGCTTCTTGCGCCTGGAGGTGGCGGAAGCGCACGAGGATGGCTTCCTCAGGCGGCCATGGTTCTTGACGAAGAGGTCGGCGAGGGAGGTAGGGAAGCCGGTCTGGACGGGGAGGGGGCCGGCGCGCGCGGGGCGGAGCGCGGAGATCAGACGGCCGAGGCGGCCGGTGGGGCGGTCCTTGAGCAGGCTGGGCATGGCCGGGCGTGGCGTCCGATGCCGGCGAGCATGGAAGGAGGCCGGCGCGCCGGCCCGAGGCGCGGTGCTTGGCTCCTCTGCCTCCGTGGCCGGACGGTTTGGTGCTCTGGGTTGGTGACTCGGTGGTGGGCTGGCTTCTTGTCGACTTCTTTTAGGGAGAGAGTGATGAATAGGAGGCAACGGGACAGGAGGCAACTGGGATTTGGAAATGTTTTTGTTTCCTTGTGGTCTAAAAATGGGCGGTGCGAGTTTTGGCAATTGCTAATTTTTTTTGCGAGGAAACCACTGATTATATTGAAACAAGGATTACAGAAAAGTCCACCAGAAAGATAAAAATTACACACAGGACCTTACTGCAAAACAGCATCGCCGACGCGGAGAAGAACGTGCCGGTGGCGGGCCGCCGCTGCATCTCCACACAAACCTTGGATCGGGAGATGTCCCCAGGCGGCGGGGTAGTCGCCGGACCTCGAACTCCGGGGAGCCTCCACTCTGCTCCGCAGGAAACGCCGTCTTGGTCAACAATCAGTGGCTTCAAAATCGTCAACTGGATCCGCCGCGTCGAGATCCAGAGGGGGATAAACGCACGCATCGGCTGCCGGGGACCGCGAGCGCGGACGAGGAGGCGCTCCGCCATGGCACTCAGAAGAGCTCCACCGCCGGAGGGGACGAGCACCACCTGCACAACGAAGACCGGCCGCGCTGCCCACTCCAAGACGCCGCCGGCCACGGTCCCAACAGAGCCTACCCTGTACACACACGCGAGACGAGGCTCCCCCATCCTCCCGCCGCCGCAGCGGCCGGCGGAGGACAGGGGACCCGGCGAGACGACAGCGATGGGGTGGATCTGCTCGGGGGTTCCAGAAAACTCATCTCTACTGTAGCGGGAGAGGGGGACGCGTCCAAGGTCGCTTGGCAATTGCTAATTTTGAAACGGAAGAAAAGGAAACGTGTTTAGCTGTTTTGGAGGAAGAGAAGGGCGGTCATTGCGCGTGAAAGGTACCGCTCATTTCTTTTTGCATGTCTTACACCTTCCCAAAGAATGCCTATCATGTAAAAGAAATGGTCTAATTTTTTTCTAAAAGATGAGGTGTAAAGTTTGTCACCCCGACCCCTTGCCAGCATACCCCATGCACGCAGCAAAATTTGTGTGGTATTACAACATCGTCGAACATTTGTTCCCGCGATGTGTCCATAAGTATAACGTCCAAAACAAAATCACAACATTTCGACAAAACCAATGCAACAACAAATGGGTACTCGATTGAGGAATCCGACTCGACAAACAAAGGACTTTGACCCTTTTCAAAACCATGTTCGTTGTCCAGCCGCAGTCGCAACCGTGATCCATCTCAAATCTGCAGACCAAATCGAAACATAAGAGACACTGAAGCCATTCTTAGTGCCTCCCCCTCTCTAGATATGAACACAATTATATTATGAATCATCGCCGCCACCATAAGTGGCGTCTCTGATGTCCATCCTCTTGTCTTTGTTGAACCTGTCGATGTAGCCGCCAATGCCCAAATCTACCACGAAAATATTCTAAGGTCGCCACCTTGATTTCCGATTTTCGCCTATGCACGTTAGGAGGATATGGCTAGGGTTTGTCGCCCCTTAGGAGCGACGCGAGCGAACCGTCTTTGAACTTATACTTGTGTTGAGGTTATGTTGTTACGTATTAATTTTTGAAATGTGGATCACCACATGCTTGCACGTGGAAGTAGAATATCATTCTGCACCTTTCTTGTTTTCCAAAAGGATCCTGTTAGCCATATATGCCTCACGATCTTCTTGATTATTCAATGTGGAGTAATGTAGTGGACAAAGACTAATGCTACGTGCTCCCTCCGTTTTGTTTTCTAATATAGGATGTTTTAGCTATTGCACATGTTATCTATATGCATACAAAAGTGAGTGAGCATGCACACTAAAACATGTCTACATACATTTGCATGCATATGAATGTGGACAAATACTAAAAAATCTTATATTAACACACGGAGGGATTAGTTATCAGCAACGGTGTCGGAGTAGTTCTGTACAACGAATCATTTGTTGCATGATGCATCAAAAGATGATTCTGTCACGACTGTATCAGACCTCCCTAACATGTGTGCATGGTTCTTCTGCTAAAATAATTACAGGCCAAATTCATCAAACCGTGAATCACTTTGAAATTTCACCGTCGATCAGGATTGAAAGGGGTTTGTGGTAGGCTGCCGTGAGCCCGTGAGTGATTTCACTATACTGATGTCGATTTTGGTTGATTTTGATGGAACTTGGCCCTTTTTTTTTGTGTGGCTAAATGCGCAGGAGAGCTGCGATTTTATTGATAGAAAGAACGAGCTACAAGGAACCAATTGTACAGGTATGGCAACAGAAAGGCAAGTGCCTAACCAAAAACGGAAACGAAACGGAATTACTCGCGATCTCGCAAGTGGCGGCACCCAGCCAGCCCCCAGGACGCTCTCTCGTCAATCACCTCCTGCAAAACTACAGAGGTTGGAAGATCAACCTCACAAAACACCCGCGCATTGCGCTCGCGCTAGATAGTCCAGATCACCATGAGAGCCATTGATTTGCAGACTTTGTCTGAAGCCGTGTTGTCGGAGGAGAGGCTTTGTAGCCACGCCGTCAGCGAGCTTGCCGCCGTCCAAGAGTCCGGGACGAAGGAAGCAAGGTTGAAACGCGTAGCCACGAGACTCCAAAGCGCGCGCGACCATGGGTATTCTACCAGCAAATGCTCAACCGTCTCCAAGTTTTGGCGGCATAACTGACAAAAGTAGCAGTTGGGCCATTGCCGAGCCATAAGGCGATTAGCAGTGCCCACGCGCGCTAGATCGGCACGAGCAGCGGGGAGTCGAGGGAGCCCGCGAACTGAATCCTGTAAGCCGACGCGACGGAGAAGGAGCCTGAGTAAGAGCATCGCCAGGTGAAAGCATCTGGCGTCCCTTCAACGAATTGTACCGCGGCGACCTCCTGCCAAAGCTGCACGAACGTGATGTCTACACACGTTTCTATTCTTGTAGATAGTGTTGGGCCTCCAAGTGCAGAGATTTGTAGGACAGCAGCAAATTTCTGAGTAACCCAAGGTTTATCGAACTCAGGGAGGTAGAGGTTAAAGATATCCCTCTCAAACAACCCTGCAATTAAGATACAAGAAGTCTCTTGTGTCCCCAACACACCCAATACTCTTGTTAGATGTATAGGTGCACTAGTTCGACGAAGAGATAGTAAAATGCAAGTGATATGGATGGTAACAATTGGTATTTGTAAGTTGTAATAAAAATGGCAGCAAGCAAATATGTAACAAAAGTGACTGAAAACGGTGTTCCGATGATTGGAAACAAGGCCTAGGATCATACTTTAACTATTTAACTAGTGGTCTCTCTCAACATGTTAGCACGACTGAACGCAAAAGTGCTACTCGGAACTATTCTTCTTCTTGATAAATCACACCTCAAAGTCGAAGTAAACAAACACCACAATTCCACAAAGAATAATCCATGGTAAATATCTCTCTAGCCTATTATCCAAAGAGTCACACACGCCACCCACACTGTCACCAAGGTTTTGTGTTTTCAACAGTGACTCCAGAAATTATACTAGACAAACCAATTGAGTAGCAAATACATCATACAAATGCAGCGATACTAACAATGCTCATGATCACATAAGTTCACACCATGGGAGAGAGATAACCACATAGCTACAGCACGAGCCCTTAGCCCTGATGAATGACTACTCCCGGCGCATCATGGGAGGCAGCAACAGCGATCAAGATGACTCCGGGGGCAAGTCCCCATCCCGGCATGGTGCCGGGACAGAGACTTATGTCCCCCTAATTAGGGTTTTTGGTGGCGGCGGAACTCGGGAGCTTTTCTGGAGAAATCCTTCGGGGTGTGGAGTTTTTAGGTAAGGGAGGTATGGGTGAAGAAGCGACGTAAGGCGATGGACGAGACGTCTACGTGGTACCCAGGCCCTCCCCAGCCTGGGCCGCGCCTGGGGGCGTCTGGTGGCTGTGGCGCTCCCCTAAACTTGTCCTTCTGGCTCCCGGGTCTTCTGACGAAAAAGAATTTCTGTAAATTTTCCAGATTTTTCTGAGCACTTTGGATTTTGGAACTTTTCTGCAATGCACAGACATAATAAACAGAAACTGGCACTGGTCATCTTGTTAATAGGTTAGTTCCAGAAAATATGCCAAAATGATATAAAAGCTTTATAAAAGCATGTGGCAATGATATATAATAAGCATGTGGCAATGATATATAATAAGCATGGAACAACAAAAAATTATAGATACGTTTGAGACGTATCAGAACACATGGAGCAAATCAGCAGTTACCCGACCGCGCAAGTATTGTACCCAGCGTTGATCAGTCACCGCCTCGCACAGTGTGCGCTGCTTATGGCGCGACGCAGCGTACAACGGCGGGAAGAGTAGGAACGGCTCCAGTTGTCCAACCAGAAGCGCGCAGCTTGGTCATCACCGATGGTCACAGTAGACGCAGTTGCAAAGAGCGCACGATCCGCGTCGCTGCATGGCACCGGCATGCCGACCCACGGCTTCTGAAATTGTAGTACGACAAATTCTGAAAATCTAAATGCCCATTCAGTTTGGTAAAATGCGTCGCTGTCTATGAAGTTTGATTAGAGCTCGTTTTGGTGGAAGATTCAGTTTTTGCCTGATGCACCAACCATATGTGTATGTGTCAACACCCATGTGAATGTTTGCAACGTGCTCTGTTTATTTCACGGATTGCGTTACCTGCCTCTTCAGATATAGAGAAAAGAACACACGGATTGAGAACACACCACTCTCTCCCCATCTCTCTAGCCTAATTCCTTTTGATGTACTATTTCTGGACTTCCCCATCCAGCAACCACGTGCACGGTCGTCCGGAAGAGCAGGTCTTCGAAACTCCGTTTCTTGAGATACTGCACCAGCAGAGAGACGATAAGATTTTAGAGGAACGACTTGACATGACCGATCTCTTCCGTTCGACTATATCTATGCCGATCTTTCGTCTCATTTCTCTCCTCGGTCATACCGAACGACAACAACATTGTGGTGGGAACCCTTCCAGTTAACACCTATGTGCTACTTTTTCTTTGTTTGCACTCGATATTTCATATGCGGTTAGATTTACTAGTGCATCTGTGATGCTAATTTTATTAACTAAACTTATCCAGAAATTGCTCAAGTTTCCAACGTTATCTTCTTGCCAATAAAACGGGCGAAGTTGACTGTGATCTCGGATAATCCATGCCAACTAAACAAGCTAACATGAGTTTGATCTTGGACAGTTGGCCACCAATGTTAGTTAAACATCATACAAAAAATATGGTGACTAGAGTCCATAAGACTATTGCAACTAACATGCATGAGAAGGACGTAGCGTATGTACACATGACAACGCCGACGAATCGCCTCCGACGATCCTCACGAAATCCCCGACCGCCGGCCAACGTGACGCCGGTCAAGCAAACACTATAGTTGATCCGCGCATCGTCTCCACCACCACGCGGGTCCCGTGACGCAACAGATTATGATAATGATGATGATCTAACAAAGCCTTGGCTTCGCGCGCGAGACGCTTCGTATAGTCGGCTATGATGAACACGACGTAACCTGATGCCGTGCAGGTGAGGCGAGATCCAGCTACAGCTAAAGTTGAGTAACCACCTTTCGTTTTCGTCCGTACCTGGCACTTTCACGGGATTAATAGTGCCTTGCCGCTCTAACCATCTATCTAACCTAATCTATTAATTCATGCAGGCGACGCCTGGGCCACAATTATCCACACGAGAGAAGAAGGAAAAAGTCAGCCTTACCGAGTAGGACTAGTGCACCACGTTTTCTCGGCGAGTTGTTCCGTTTCCATGTGCGACGACCTATAGCGGTGACCCGGAAAATTCGGGCTAGTTGATCTTTGCATTTTGCACATATACGGAGTAAATATAGTTGATCTTTGCATTGCACATATACGGAGTAAAAGTCGATTATAGAGAAGACCGTCTTCCTATAGCACTCTACATCATTTACAAACGCAGTAAATATAGGTAATAAAATGCAATTTACCTTACTTATCATGCATAGAGATTAATGAGTATTTATTTAGTTTTTTGTGGGAAATTGTGTAACTAAGGAAGAACATATGCAAAATGGAAAAAATAGGTTTTCTCAATTCTTAAGAGACCGTCTGTTAGCCAAGGGAATGCAACATTATCTTTCTTTATTCGTTTTCTTCCAACTAATCAATGATCTAACGAGACGTCTCTAAGAAAAGGTTTACGATTACCGTATTGTAGATGCCCTAAGGTCACCATCCAAGAGAAAATTAATAACGAAAATACCAGCTAAACACCCACCACTTATGCATATGCTTACACAACGACTATTAGGCCTCTCATAATGGGCAACATTGGTAGTACATGCTCCGTCCCAAAATGTAAGACTTCCTAAATTTTCGCTGATTAACAGCATACAACTTTTAACTCCGATTTATAGTTATAAAAATAGTATAACCATATATGAGATGAAACAATTTTGCAAGACAAATGTAATGACACCATTTATAAATACTCAATCCATATAATGTTGCATGTACATGAGTGATCAAAGTCGTACCTCAAATATCGTACAAAATAAAGTGTGTCTTGCATTTTGGGACAGAGGGGGTATCATACATCCTCAGGCAATGCCAACTAAGAATATTGCAAAAGTGGCATGCAATTAAACGAGGAAAGAGAAGATATTAGTATCAAATCATGACACCATAACATGGCGTCGTATCCCAAGAAAAAAAATTATAGCCCTATAAGTCATACAAATAAATTAATGAAGCAATCTATGATTTCACAACTACGAGACCATGCACTCTGAATGTAATTAAATAGACTAGTGTCATATGCATGATACTAGTTAACGTTATTCTCGATAATGAGTGTTTTTAGGGCATGCACAATTGTAGACAAGATATTTTTATTGCTCCTCCACATCAGTTAGAGAAGCAAATAAATATAAGTCAGACAATGTATTACCTCTTTTTTTTATCAAAATCCCTAGCAACTAATTAGTACTAATCAATGTTTAGTGAGAAATTGTGTTACTAAATGTGGGATCAAGTACACTACAACAGAGAAAATAAACTTATATTGATTTCTAAGAGAACAACCTACAACATTCACTTTATGCATTCTCTCTATTCCAACTACCAAAAATTCAATGTAGCAACTCTGATAAAGTCCACATCACCATACTGTGCATGCCCTTCAACTCATAATCATTGCCAATGTTTTGAGGCATAGAAACGTCTATACAGCCTAAGAAAAAATAGAGAATGATGGCCTGAGTGAGGTATGGCCATTGGTATTATCTCGTTTTACTCAAAGACTACTCCATCTTAATGATACAACATTAGACTTAGGTTTGATCTCTAGTGGGCTAGAGTAAAACAACCCTCCAACCCATTCAACCAATGGTCGCTGTAGTAGAATTCAAATGGTGTCATGTGTGTTACGATTGCAATTGCTCCGATATATATGAACTAATTAATCATGGAATCAGGAAGTTAAACTTCTTGTCGATTGTACTTCTCTATTTGTAGACTCGTGCTTAATTTTAAAATTTAGAAACTAAAAACTGATAAAATTGAAAAACAAATATTAGAGAAAAAACTAGAAAAGTACATTTGATGAAAAAAAGTCAAACACGAGTATTTTGGAAGGAATTTAAAAAATTGAATGTAGGAAAAACAATTGAGATGTTCTCTATGAAAAAAAGGGAATTCACAAATCTCCCAACTAATACTAGCATTCTGTTTGTTTATTTTTACAGTGAGTGATCACTAGCTTTCTATATTCTCTATGAAAACAATTGAGACTCGCAATAATTCATGATTATTTATGAATTCTTAAATTTACAGTGAGTGATCACTAGCTTTCTATATTCTCTCTCCAAAATTTCCAACCGAAATCCTTGATTTCGCTATATTGCTTTCTGTTTGTTTATTTTGTCATGACTAACTTTTTTTCCTTTATTATGAAAGCCTATTAAAATTATTAATTCAATGTTGCTTGATTTTCTTGGAAATCCTAGTCATCTAAAATTGCACTAGAAATATTTTTAAAATACTTTGCAGATATATGTGGAATTGATAGTAGCTTGAAAAGGAAGATGGTTTAATGTTGATCCAAAGGCATATTAATATGGCCAAGAATTAATTCACTTTGCTGGTAACTTCCGAATAGGAACCTCTACAAATTAAGAGTCGAACTTGGTTAAAAACTAAATCAGCTAATAGTCCGCAGATAAAATAGACATCTCGTTTCAATAGCTCGTTTCCACTAAGGGATCTCCAAACAGAGAAATACGAGGACACATGGAATTAATCATGGTAGATAACCAGTCTACTGACCAAGCCATTACTTTATTCTGTATTGCATGATCTGACTGATTGACCGACTCCGCGAGCTACATGTCTTCCCTATCCTTGTCCTAGAAGCCTTTGCAGCATTTTCACAACCACGTATCATTGCTCGAAAGAATGTACGCCAGGCTCAACAGGAATAACCGGAAATTCACTTTGCACCCGGGTGCATATGCACCCGCACCCGGTATTTGAAAAACGTATTTTAAAATGTCGAAAAAATCTAAAATAAAATTTCACGGATACTTCTTCACATTCTATGTGTTCGCAAAGTCGTTCCACCAAAAACCAATATGTTTTGTGCCCTGTGTAAAAAAGACAAAAATGGTCTCTTGAAAAGCTTTATTTTAGCACCAAATTTTGCCTTTTTTCACAAGACACAAAAAATGTCGGTTTTTCGTGAAACGACTCTGTGAACACATAGTATGTTAAGATATATGCGCGAACATTTTTTTGAATTTTTTTTGAATTTTTAAGAACATTCAAAATGCATTTTAAATAAAGAGTGCATATGCACCCGGGAGCCAAAACACCACTCCCAGGAATAACTGCATATCCTCTTTTTCAGATATGAAAATATCGAAACGACATACAGAAAAGGGCTAGAATATACTCCCTCCGTTCCAATTTAATTAACTTGCCATGCACCACATGTGGATGTATCTAGGCATGTAACATGTCTAGATACATCCACATGTGGTGTATAACATGTCAATTAAATTAACGAGTGCTCGGGGTGCCAAAACAGTTTTTCGCCAAATGAGCATGTTCATCTTTTCTTTGTTCCCTCTACTGGGGTCAAATTTACAGGAGCAAAAAAGAAGCTCACTTGCATGCCTTCTTTTCTTTACCTTTACCTTTCTTGCTGGATTAGAGCTAGCCTATCCACTATATATTCTCCCCAGCCTCAAACTGCACTTCCGTTATTCTTATCCATGTTCCCGTGATTGAAAACATAATCTGTTGCTGCCTTGCGGCTATCGTCAAAAGGAAGATCTGAACCAAACTGTCGTGTCTAATTTGAGACCCTGGGAGTTGCTGTCGACTGAGATTTTCAGGAATATATCTGAGGAGCAGTTGCGTGAACCCTCCATGAAAAGCAGATCGATCGACGCGAATTCCCTCACCAAATGGAGTGAACTTTAGAAAAAAAAAACCGCAACAACTTTTCATGTCGACTCTCGTGTTTGACGATGCATGAAGCTGTCCACGTTGAGACGGACCTCGTGGGAGTGGTGATCCATACATTTGTTGGGGAACCATGAACCTTTGGTATTTGTGTTTCTTCCGGAATCCAGAGCGTGTACTGCATCAGCTGCTATCAGTTACTTTATGGCTCGAACTTACTGAACTTTAGCTGTTCGTCGTTTGCTACTCGACGTTGATATTGGTCACGCACTCGCATTTGCACTTGACCTAGAACAATATGTATCACAACCTTTACAACTGCAACGGAGGAACTGGACCAGACAATTCATTCGACTGAACTTTCAGTAAGAATTCAGTTCAAGTGGAATTCGAGCCCAGACCTAACAAAATTCAAATTTAATCATTTTTGGGTGAACTGTATCAAATATCAAACGAAATTCGGGACCTTTCGGTAGACTCTATTTTCTTCAGTAATCGAAAGACTTATAGCTTCAGCCTTCAGGGTCGTCTCGTGTGTTGTTCCAGACTTGCAGTCAAGGTTAAGGGGGACAACGAGATCAATTCAGTGTGCTAGGCCAACCAGATTGAAAGCCTCCAAATTGTGCAAAACTATACTACAGTACAATGGGTGAGATTTAATTATGACGATGACCTGAGCGACGACTATGCTTTCAGACTAACAAAAGGGCCTGAGTAATGGCGCCATAGCGTACAAATCATACACTAGTGGCTAATGCCATGATGTGGTTTGAGTATACCTTAGTGGCTAGACATTTGAAATCATCAAATCAGCAACGACTAAGTAGTAAGTTCCTACTAGGCTAGACATCTGAGAATTGAGATCATCAAATCAGCAGCAACCGAGTTACTAAAATATAGCCAGTGGCACGACCACTAACTAACACCGTGACTTTCTCTTGTGCTGTGACATGGAAATGGTCTGTCTAATCAGAGGATTGACATAGTTGTGGCACTAAGAGCATCTCCACCGGCGCGCCAATAACGCTCACAATAGGTCTATTGGGCGCGCCGGCACGAAATCGACCCCCAGCAGCGAGCGCAAAGGCCAAAACTTGCCGGTGGAGATGCCAGCATAGATTTAACAGTCCACTGATCGAGCCATTACTTTGTTCTGTTTTGCATGATCTACTGATCGAGCGACCTCGCGTGCTACATGTCTTCCCTATCCTTGTCCTGGAATCATTGCTCGAAAGAATACAGCCAGGTTTAACGAGAATAACTGCATATCTTCTTTTCAGACATGAAAATGTCGAAACGACATAAAGGAAAGGGCTAGAATATACTCCTACCACCAAACGAGTCTCTTCTTTGTTCCCTTTAACGGTGTCAAATTTACAGGAGGAAAAAGAAGCTCACCTGCATGCCTTCGTTTCTTTACCTTTCTTGCGTTTCTTGCTGGATAAAGCTTAGCCTATCCACTATATATTATCCCCAGCCTCAAACTGCACTTCCATGTTTCTTTTCCGTGTTCCCGTGATTGAAAACATATGCTGTTGCTATTGTCAAAAGTAAGATCTGAACCAACCGGTCAGTGTCTATTTTAGCCACTGGGAGTTGCTGTCTAACGAGATTTTCAGCAATACATCTGAGGGATACGCAAAAAAAAAAAAAAAACGGGGGGAATATATCTGAGGACGCAGAGAAGCAGTTGCGTGAACCCTCCTTGAAAAGCAGATCGGTCGATGCGAATTCCCTCACCAACTTGCGTGAACTTTAGAAAATCGCTATATAACTTTCGGATTCATGTCGACTCTCGTATTTGACGATCCGAAGCTGTCCACGTTGAGACGGACCTCGTGGAAGTAGTGATCGATACATTTGCTGGGGAACCATGAACCTTTGGTGTTTCTTCCTGAATTCAGAGCGTGTACTGCATCAGCCATCAGTTACTTTATGTGCGTATGGCTCATTTTGTTTTGCTAAACTTCGCTTTTCGTCGCTTGCTGTTCAACACTGATATTGGTCACATATTCACACTTGCACTTAACCTAGTAGAATACGTATAAAAAATTCACAACACAAGAAACTGCAAAGGAGGAACCGGGCCAGACAATTCTTTCGACTGAACTTTCAGTAAGAATTCAGTTAAAGTGGAATTCGGGCCCCAGACCTAACAAAATTTGTCATTTTGGTTGAACCGTAGTGACATATCAAACGAAATTTGGGCCCTTTCGGTAGGCTCTTCACAAATCGGAAAACGAAATTTGGTCGTCTCGTGTAGTCGTGTGGTGTTCCAGACTTGCAGTCAATGATAATAAGGAGGACGAGATCAGAATTCGGTGTGCTAGGACAACCAGCCTGAAAGCCGCCTCCAAGTTGTGCAAAGGTATACTACAATGGGTGAGATTTATTATGAGCGGTGACCTCAGCGGCGACTTTGCTTTCAGACTAACAAAAGGGCCTGAGTAATGGCGCCATAGCGTACAAATCATAGACCATCCCATCAGATTGGGATTGATGGCATGATCATAAATGTAAAGGCTAATGCCATGATGTGGTTTGAGTATACCTTAGTGGCTAGACATTTAAGACCATCAAATCAGCAACGACCAAGTTATTAAGCTAGACATCTGAGAGTTGAGATCATCAAATCAGCAGCAACCGAGTCACTAAAATAAAGCCAGTGCCACGACCACTAACTAACAGCGTGACTTTGTCTTGTGCAGTGACATGGAAATATAAATTTATTCGGTCTGTATAGTCAGAGGATTAGCATAATTGTGGCACCAATGTTTTGATTGAGGATTAGCATAATTGTGGCACCAATGTTTTGATTGATTTGGTAAAATAATTACCAAAATTGACAACATATAGCTTCCTTTGTTCAGTAATAACAATATTTTACATTAGTGAACGGAGGGAGTATTTTTTGACAAATCTGACCCTTTTGAGCAACTAAACACATATATGAGCTCTTCTCAAAACTATTTTCAAATCTGGCCTCTTGAGGTCGGCGCCAATGAGGATGGAGCCGAACTTGTTCAGTTCGGCGTCATCCAGAAAGTCACATAATTTTCATAAGGATTTAGAATTTTTAAGACAGGGGGTCGGCGCCGACGAGGATGGAGCCAACATGTACAAGGTCGGCGCCATCCTCGTTGGAGCCGACCTCAGGGGCCAGATTTGGAAATAGTTTTGGAGAGAGGCCAGATTTGAGATTAGTTTCGCAAAAATGCCATATTTGACAAAAAAAAATACACAGAGGGAGGTAGTACTAGTTCTATTATGAAACATACTTCAAAATATATAATTGCTTTTCATTTTAAAAAGGTTTCGTATTCCCCTTTTTACATCTTGTTTGTAAATTTATGACAATTTTTTACCCCATTTTGCATTGATAAGTTGATACCTGAGAATGAGCAGGTAACAACATTGTCGATCAACAGATAACATGGCTTCTTCCTTCCAAGTCCAGACTACTCTTAATTCTTTAGCATACCAACATTGTAGTACATAGATATTTCTCTCGAACAGTAAAAGAGCATAGATGAGCACTAAGATTACCTATAACTAAGTTTAGCATCACCGATTCGATTACTCATTCAAACTTCTTCAATTTGTAGGAAACAAAGAAAATAACGACCAGGCGATTCATCGAACACCTTGTGGGTGTTAATGGCGACGGCCAGCCAGAGCAAAACACTACGGCGATTCCATCAGGTAAGCTAAAGCTCACAATCCTTACTCCAGAACGGCCTCTTCTTCTACTCCGGCTTGCCGTAGCGGCGCCCCCTCTTTACCCTGGCATACCCAAGCCCACGAGAAACTTCTCGAGTTTGTCCTCATCAAGCCACCCGCAAATTTCGTAAAACTTCGACCAGCACGCCAGACTGTGTCCATGCCTAAGTCGTTATGGGTGACCAAGTGGAACAAGGCGGGATGCTTACCACATAGGTGGTGTGCCAACATGTCATCACCGAAAGAGTAATCTAGGCCGGCGTCTAGAGCCTCCGCGTGCGCGACCTGCTCCAGGAGTGGCGCGCGCACGTCAAACTCGAGTTCTCTGAGCATCCGCTGGCGCTGGTCTTGGGAGGTGTCCACACCGTACGTGCGCGCCACGGCGTCCCACAGCTTCCTGGCGGTGGCGTGGCGAACGTAGTCGGGGAACAAGCGGTCGGAGAGCGTGGCGAGGATGTGGCCACGGCAGAGGGCGTCATCGTGCGCCCACTGCTTTGCCGCCGGCGCGCCCTCGTCGCCGGCCGGCGGGTCTTCGGAGAGCACGTGGGCGACGCGGACGGTGAGGAGGCGGAGGAGCACCGACTCCTTCCAGCGGAGGTACCCCTCAGGGTCATCCAGCGGCTTGACCTTGACGACCGTCGCCATTGAGTACGAGGAGGGATGAGGTGTGTGTGAGACGCGATGTTCGAAATTGTTGGATGGAAAGTGCAAACCTGTGAGGATTTGAAGAAAGTGGTCTGTTCAGTTCACCAGAAAAATTCTGGGAAACAGAGTCGACCGTTGGATCCAGCCGTTGCCTTATCCTTCTCGTTTCTACAGTACATATATATAAACATTAAAAAGAAATTATGTACGGAGCATCATACACATAATGGACATGTGTTAGGCCCCGTCTGCCTTTATTTGATTTGTATGTGTATTACTCACAGTTCCTAAGAAGTAAAAATCTTACCATGTTCTCTTAATATTACAAATACAGATAATCATAATATTTATTTTCATATAGTTTTCACCTAAGCTTATGTTTAATCTATTCACTACTATTAAATATTTTAATGAATTCTTTATATTAAATATACACATAAATATATTACTTATCCTCCTATATCTTTACCTAACACTTATGTTTAATCTATACATTATCAAATCGAGAGCCGTTTTGCTACCCACATGCTACACACCCATGCGTTATACGGAGATGCAAGCCGTATGTATCCGTCTTAGCTTGTTTTCCTAGTAAAACACGGATATTTGGTGTTCAAAAGTGGTTTCGGAATTTTCAAAAAAATATTTTTTGGTCGTCATTTTAGCTTTTTTCATAGTTGACTTTTTTGTTGACTTTTGGGTCAAACTTTACTAAAAAAATCACAGCGGATGGAAAAAAATTCGAAATTTTTTCAAAATACTTTTTAATAATTCTATCAACTCTACTAGTGGCATCCCCCTTGTCTACTTGAGTAAACTCATTTTACCGTTGATATACGTTTCGGTCAAACTTAGGGTGTGTAGCTACCCATGGGGGTAGCAGGCTTCATTTGTTATCAAATATCCCAATGATTTCTCTCACACATGCACAGTCTATCAATAAATGAAGACGAAAAATTCCCAAAGCATAATTTCTCAAAGCATAAATTTACCCCAAATCACAATGTTTTGACTGGACAATCATTGGTCATGCTACAGTCTATGTCTATATCATTCAATTCCTAAGAAGTACTTTAACAGGTTTTCTTATAATATTACAAATACACATAATTGTAATATTTATTACATAAACTTATGTTTTATCTGTACACTATTCAATATTTTAACGTATTCTTATAATTAAAAATACACATAAAAACATATTACTTATTCATATATGCGGAATGCATTTTAAACTATGGATAAGTTAGTATTAAACACTATCATTGACCATGTGTTTTATTTATGAATATGTTGCACAAAATAGAAAAACTTACATAATAATTCAAACATAAATATAACTAAAAGGTAAGGGTGCGCGTTGCCGCGCCTGCTTTAGTTGTTTTCGTTTAATTGGTTTGTTTCTTATTTTTAATTTGTTGCTGTTGTGGATGTGGATAAGGTGTTATAACATTTTTTTGTGTTCTCCAGTTTGACAGATAGACAAAGTATGTTTTCTCTCTTCATTATAACAAGCTTGTGAGTGCTATAAGCCTAATGTTCAGCACAAAGTTTATGGCAAAAAAGATTTCAAAATCATAGTCATAGTGCAGAACAATAATTGCTCAAAAATGGTAGTACCATATCATGAAATGTTTATAATTTCATTTGCAATAATTTTTCCAAACCAATTCAATACATTACAATAATAAGAATAACAAACTGGGAAATATTCTAACATTTGCATGAAACTATGGATTTGACATGCTAATAATAAGACTAATGATTTTTTTAATAACAACAAGTGTCTTCTGTATCGTCACCTCCATGAATCGCTCGTCTTATTTACGTACCTCCCTAGACTGGATGGCATCAAAGCAGTCGGCAGTGCAGATTATTTCGCATGAAAAATATCCAGTACATTTGAATGGATTGGGAATGTAATCAGAAGGAATTGAAGCAGAAATCTAAAATACACCGGACAACAACCAAAGAAGTAAAACATTTTAAAAGGATAGTTCATTAATTAGCATTTGTTTTCATGATAACCCTTGCTTTCATTTAAAGGAGTAACTATTCAACTGAGATGTCATGCATTTCCAGCAAAAAGCTTTTTTAAGCGCAAAATAGTAGGGAAAATCCCTAATGTTTAATTTTCTATTTTCTCAAAAACCACATACAGTTATTACAGAGATGTTCATAAGGTGTCCACCCATTGGGTCATCCCTTCTTTAAGAGAAGGTTTAACTCTATGTCTAACAAGAGTAAAAGAGGACAAAAAAAACCTGGAATCAGACATCCAAATCAATGTTCTATCCATCAAAGATACATCTGTTTCGGTGATTCCACAGGCTCCAGCTGCCCACAATCATGTACTCCTTGAAGCATATAAGTTTGTATCTTTTCCTAGCATCTATCAGCATGTTGATCAGATCCAAATCAATGTTTCCATTCCAGATTCAACTTCCACCAGAAATTCCTGCTGAAATCACATTCAAAGAACAAATGCTTGAAATCTTCAGTCGTACCCTCAGAACAGAGTACACAGTCATATGATTTGATCTGAATTTTTTTCTGGCCAGGAGGTCTCTTGTATTCAGTCTATCTTGTAGTAACAGCCAGAAAAAGAATTTGTGTTTCGGCAAAACACAAAATTTCCATATCCATCTCATGGGAGCAGGGGCCAATTCATCAGGGAAAGTGCAGCATATACCCTTTTGCATGAGTAATTTTTATTTGTTCCTGCAAGACTCCATTTATCAAGGCTCTCTTGACCATTCCTGTCGTTCAATTCAATAGCAAGCTGATCACATTGTTGGTCTTTAACCTGGGATATTGGGAGGTGGAACATATCATAAATATCCTCATTGCAACAGATTTCTCATGCTTTCTTTAGAGAAATGTTTTGATCTTTTGCAAATGAGCAAAGATGTGGAAGTTTGACTCTCAAAATGCATCTGACCATTGATCCATCCACATTCTAACCGTAGATCCCTCACCAGGAGAGCATGCAGCAATATCCAGAAATGTATGCAAAAGTTTTAAGCAATCTTTCCACAAAAATGAGCCACACATAGCCGAATTCTGTGGGAGCTTATCATTAGCACAATGAGCTTGCCAAATAAGTTTAACCCAGGGATATCCTCCTAATTCATGAATTTGAATAGATTTTCATCAGCAATGCAATATTCTGTGTTCTCAAGTCCAACACACCAAGGCCACCTGCTTTTTTAGGCTTACAAACTTTCTCCCATTTCACCAGGCATTTACCTTTTTCATTTATATCTTTCCCTCTCAAAGAAAACCTCTGGAAGATCCTTCAACATAATCCAAAAATCCCAGAGGCAGTTTCAAAGTACACATGGCAAAATTTGGTATTGCTGTAATGATAGCCTTTATGACCATGAGCCTGCCATCATATGAGAGTGTGTCCGCAATACCCACAAGTCTTCTGTCAATTCTGTGAATTATGCCAATGAGATCTTCCATCTTTGGCTTAGTAGTCCCCATAGGCAGTCCAAGATATGTGAAAGGAACGGATTCAACTTTACAATTAACAGTCATTGCCAGTTCCTCACATCTAGCAGCAGAAATGTTGATAGGGACCATGGAGGACTTATTGAAGTTTACCTTTAGTCCAGTGGATGCAGAAAAATTTGTCAAGCAAAATTTGTAGCCTATGAAGTTGATTCGGACATGCAGGCATAATGAAAATGGTATCATTCGCATATTGAATGATGGGATAATCCAACCCAAAAGAACTATCAAGTGGCAGATCCAGCTCCCCTGTTCTCCATGCTTCATTAATTACATATTGCAAAAGTTCAGTTATGGAAACTAATAGCAAAGGTGATAACGGATCCCCCTGCCTGACACCCCTTTTGCAAATAATTTTCTTCCCTGGGACACCATTAAGAAGCACTGCAGTAGATGCAGAGTAGAGAATAGTTCTGATCCAACCAAGCCATTTTTCCAGCCAAAAGCTAATCTCTAGTATAGATAGAAAGCTAATCTCTATTAATCTCTACTATCATTTGAAGGAGTTAACTATCTAACTATTCATTGACACTAAGTTAAATCGCTTGGTCAATCATGGTCCTGCTATAAGTGTATGCAGTGAAACAAAGCAACTCATGTGTGCAGTGAACGAAAACAATTCACGTGTGCGATTAAAGGGAAATCTATTTAAAATTTATCAGCTAGCCAACCATGTATAACTGGTACTTTATAGTAAAAATCAGCATTATTTCTACCATGTGCCTTACCATATCATCAACTTATCTAAGGGAACAACTTCAAAACATCTCTTATAGTTGCCAACTAAAATATGCAGTTTTAACATGTTTCATTATAACAAACCTCGCCAATCTATAGTAGGATTTTTTTTGGGGCAAAACTCCATACCTAGAGTTAATGAAATCAGCGCTGCAAAGATGAGACAACCAGACACATCAAATTAAAGGACATGTTTGGTTACTCGTTTTTATTGCATATGCGACTTACCAGAGTCTGTCAAAGGAGAAACGTGGTCTGGGCCATATTCTGCACTAAGTTTGCTTGATAGTATTGATTTTTGCATGGAGAGACGCAAACAAGGATGTTTGGTTGTATATATGTTTCACACCACTTGGCTAAGTGACACCTGAACAAATTCGTCTATCTAACAACCACATGAGGAGCTGCGAATGGAATAACGGCACGACACGACACCACTGCAGCAGCGGAGGTAGCAGATGGAGCTGCCGAGCAGGAAATTTGCGGCGGGAGCTGACATACTTGTACATACCTACAGTATAAATCTATACGCATATGTCCGCCAAAATGAAAAAGTTAGAACATGAAAGTTGTGAGGAACGACGAGATGGATCTACTCGTCGATGGAAATTTCAAACAGTTGAACGAGTGCGACGAATTTGATAAAATTTGTCTAAAAATAGTATAAACTTCGGTTCAAAAGTAACAAGTTACAATTGATGAAATCAAAACCAATCACGAAAATGGAATCTATTCATCGACGCGCATATATTTGGTATACGTTCTATCTCAAATCTCGAACGTATAGTCATGAACAAAATCACTCCCAGCCAAGCTGCCAACACGAGACCAACCTAGGCTCTCACTCTCTAGGACATCCCATCGCCGTTGAGGTATGCGAGATTTGCCATTGGGGCTATAATGACGGTTGGCGGAGGTTAGTGCAAGCCGAGGGGTGGGGGCATTGGCCCCCTCCCCCGAGCTTTGGACCAAGTTGTGAAAAATATTTTTGTGAGGGTCTAGCTGTGGGCACTGTTTCCACCACTGCATCTTGTTCACTTGAATTCCTGGATGAGCTAGTAGTAGAGTATGCTTCAGATGTATCGATATTGTGAGTTCTTTGCTCTCCTCTGACTGACCCGTTGCGTCACTGGCGCAAATGCCGAAAGCAAGACTGTATTTTAGCCATAAGGTTTATTATGAGAACCCTTTATTTAGATATTTTTAATACCCGTCTCAAGAAAATGGCTCACACAATGAAGGAAAAAAGCATAGTACACTCAGTTAGACAATGGCGCAACATCCCGGTTTAGACACTTATAGCAGAAAATGCTTAACGTTATAGGTAGTACTTTTAAATCATTTGTAGCTTCACGTAAGGAATAACACACCCAAACTGAAAAGAACATTGAGTCATCGATGTCAATCATATTGATCCTACTCTGCAAACACATGATTGAGATATTTGTAAAAATAGGCGATACACTGAAGTTACACTATAGCATAGGTTAGTGTCTCTCCCAACAGTAGGTTTGCTCTGTCTCTACTCTCTACCAACATAGTAACTTGCTCTCCGGCAGTCGTGACTCATTCTTCCGAGCAAGTGTCTCCAGAGATCTTATGTATTTATTTTTCTTTCAAAAATGTATTTTCACACTCACAGTCTCACACACAAAACTTCTATGTTTATGTCAAACTGCATGTTTTGTTCGAGCTCCAGAAATCTTCTCATTTCTGAAATCTTTTGATTTTCTCAATGACAACCTAGTACTAAAGCTCATGTGTTGGATGATTTTAAGCTCCACATATTAGTTTTACTAGCTGAATGCCCGTGCGTTGCCACGGGGCTGAAAATAAGCATCGTCGACTAACCGTACATGACATGTCTAACATAAAATGCACACAAATATTAAGTCGAGCTTCGTATCAAACGCGATGCTCTAGTTCTTCTCTCCCGTGTCTCCTCCTCCTCGATAGAATGCATCCCTAGTTTCACCGCGATGGATAGTCACCCCCTCGATGTTGAGAAGGACACGATGGTCGATGGTGTGCATGGTGTGAAGCATGAGATTGATCATCTCATTGCCCCGTATTCCTATCGTTTGTCATGGCAGCAAACTTATAAGGCGCACACTCGGTAGCTGAAGGTCTTTGCTGCTCCTAGTCGTATCTCTCGTGCTGCCACGGCTTGTCAACGCCGGCCATCG
This sequence comes from Poa pratensis, assembly GCA_947311845.1. Taxonomy (NCBI): domain Eukaryota; kingdom Viridiplantae; phylum Streptophyta; class Magnoliopsida; order Poales; family Poaceae; genus Poa; species Poa pratensis. The sequence continues at coordinate 84,925,001 of CAMZMU010000117.1, read as the reverse complement.
AGAAATTAAATGATGCAGGAGCCCTGGATGGAGCAGAGCATTCTTTGTAGTCGTCAACGGGGGTTAGGTAAGCCACACCACAGAGGGGATTCAGGCGAGGCCCCGTTGGTGGTAATAGAACACCAAGGGGTTCAACCGTTCAAGGACGACCAGTTTAGACGGAACCCAAGGGCTAGCTTTGTGAGGGCGACCATTGCGACGCGGGTATACAGAAATGAGGTGGTTGGGAAGCAAAAAAAACAATTGGCAAAAAACCGCACCATAATCACGCGATCCGGCGAATACCATAATCGGTTAATCACCCGGTCCGACAAAGTTTAAGTTCCTACGGTTAATTTGATTGTTGTTATGCGTACTATTTTTCTTTTTTTTTCCTTCGGCGATGAATGTTGCACGTACTAATTTTTCCTTTTTTTGTTCGGCGATGAAGTGATTGTTGGACGTACTATTTTTTACTTTTTCTCCTTCGGCGATGAAGTGATTGTTGTACGTACAAGACCAGTTTAACGCATGAGAACTTGCATGTGGCAAGATGGTTAGGAGGGTGGTTGTATTCCAGCCCACCAGAGTTCAAACCCCAAGTTTGACGCTGGTGTTTCTCATTTAGGCGGAATATTTTTCAGTGGGAGACGACGTTCCCGTCGACAGCGAGACGCCTCTGGTGACTTCGTCAATCTTAAGACACGACCCGCCGGGTCGGTACTTCGGAGGTGCTCATAGGGGTAGTGTGTGCGTGTATGCGTTCATAGGGGTGAGTGTGTGCATGTGTATGTGAGCGTCTGTATTTGTATTGTGTTTCGAAAAAAGAGACCCGTTTAACGCACCTACTGCTGCTTGCAGCCACACGGGGACCGAGGAATAAGAATAACTGAACCATGCGATGGGGGATATTTTTTTTTCTCTTAGTGCCGATTACTATTTTTCTCGTACACGTCAGGATCGTTGTTTTGTTTTTTTCCATGTCGTGGTTTTTGCATGTCGTGGTGTATGCATGGCCGGCCGCCGGTTGGGAGGACTCCGTATTTCAATCGATCCAGGACTCCTGTTCCGATTGTTACTAACAGTTGGTTTGGATGACATCGCACGAACTTAATACGATTGCTGATCCTTGGACGTACCATCATCACCACCCGACGTACCGTCCGAACGTACCATCACGGCGGCTACAAATATTATAGTATAGAATAGATAGATAGATCTCTGAATATGTGTTGCATGAAATGCAAGGTCATGGCTGTATTTCAGGGCTGATTCCTTTGTGTGTTGTTTGACTGAGTGTACTGCAAATAGGTGTTATGTGAATTTTACAGCCTAGTTAATGCATTGAACTAGCAGGGGCTGGGAAAGTGTCAGGTGAAACTTAACATACAACGTTGTAGTATTTTCCTAGTGCTGCTCAGGTATTGGCATGTCTCCGGTTCCTGGGTGACTGAAAGTTGCATGTCCTTTCAGCCTGAAAATCAAGTTGAGGTACTGGAGCATGATGGATTTCATTGCCGTTCGCCCCATGGTGTTTATCAGTGGGAACTTGTCCTTTTCGCACTGCAATGCTGGTGAAGAGGGGAAGAACCATAACATAGCTTAGATATTTATTAGCACTTTACGGAACCAAGACAATAGTCGATCTGCCTGGTGAAAGGTTAGTTTGGGGCAATCATCTTGTTGTTGTCTTGACTGAGTCTTCACCAAACTACGGATTCACTTTCACTTATTAGATTGCTACACTGATTCAACACATTGCCACATTGATTGAGCAAATCACCAAGTCAAATATCAGTATGGCAATCTGTGGATGTAAATTTTGATGATCTCAACTGTCTAGCTCCAAACTGACCTAGTTTTACAGTCATTTAGTGTGGTGATTTACATCCTCACATTGCCACATTGATTAAGCAAATCACCAAGTCAAATATCAGTGTCTCAAATGCAAATCACCAAGTCAAATATCTCTGAAGCTTTGGTTCAACGCTAGAGTGTGCGTCTATATCCTATTTTTACACAACGGTCGTGATTATGCTGAAGAACTGCGCATCGAGTTCAGCAGATAGTTTTTAGAGTAAGTTGAGCACATAGTTCTATCAGAATAAAAGAGTTGAGCAGATAATTCTGAATCAAGTAGATACATTTTCCTAACACATACACAGAGGACAGTAATCCCAACTCCCAAGTGCTTAAGAAAATAGGTTCAAGTAGCCTGAAATAACGATGACAAGTGAAGCACGAGGACGACGGTAACAAATTAAACAAGCACTGACACACACAAGCGTACATGCAGCAGTCCGGCAGACACGACAACATCAACATACGTACACATGTAGAGGTATATATGTAACGACTTGATTGGTAGCATAAACCGACTCGATCAAGCTTCGTCGGCGGTGTGCTCCTCCTCCTCGTCGTACTCCTCGGCGGTGGCGTCCTGGTACTGCTGGTACTCTGCGACGAGGTCGTTCATGTTGCTCTCGGCCTCGGTGAACTCCATCTCGTCCATGCCCTCGCTGGTGTACCAGTGGAGGAAAGCCTTGCGGCGGAACATGGCGGTGAACTGCTCGCTGACCCTGCGGAACATCTCCTGGATGGAGGTGGAGTTGCCGACGAAGGTGGAGGACATGGAGAGGCCACAGGCGGGATGTCGCAGACGCTGGACTTGACGTTGTTGGGGATCCACTCGACGAAGTAGGAGGAGTTCTTGTTCTGCACGTTCATCATCTGCTCGTCCACCTCCTTGGTGCTCATCTTGCCACGGAACATGGCGGACGCCGTCAGGTACCGGCCGTGCCGCGGGTCCGCCGCGCACATCATGTTCTTGGAGTCCCACATCTGCTGCGTCAGCTCCGGCACCGTCAGGGCTCTGTACTGCTGCGAGCCCCTGGACGTGAGCGGCGCGAACCCGACCATGAAGAAGTGCAGCCGCGGGAACGGGATCAGGTTCACGGCCAGCTTCCGGAGGTCCGAGTTGAGCTGCCCCGGGAACCGCAGGCAGCACGTCACGCCGCTCATCGTCGCCGAGATCAGGTGGTTCAGGTCACCGACTGCATTGATCATTTCGATATCAGTTCAACTGACATTGACATATATCGTAGTACATGTGCAGTGGATGCAGGGAATGAAGTGGAGACTTACAGGACGGATTGGTGAGCTTGAGGGTGCGGAAGCAGATGTCGTAGAGGGCCTCATTATCGAGGACCATGCACTCGTCGGCGTTCTCCACCAGCTGGTGAACGGACAGAGTCGCGTTGTAGGGCTCCACCACGGTGTCGGACACCTTGGGGGACGGGAACACCGAGAAGGTGAGCATCATGCGGTCAGGGTACTCCTCCCGGATCTTGGAGATGAGCAGCGTGCCCATGCCAGAACCAGTGCCACCACCGAGAGAGTGGCACACTTGGAAGCCTGTCACAAAATGTTCAGTAAGCAATACCACTACAAATCCATACTTCAGATAGTGCAGCTATGAATGATCTGCCAGCTTCAGTTAAGAAAGGAAATCAACAATCAAATAACTCGGAGCCTGAAAAATAATTAGTTGTACTATTCAGGTTCAGACATCATCCGACGTCTACACGCAGACATGCAAGCAATGAGCAACACATCATCAATTCTCCTGTCCAATCAGGGGACTGATAATATCCAAATTATAAGAGATTGATTGATCTCCACCGGTGTCTAGTACTAAATAACCTTTTTCTGTATTCTGCTGCAATCATAGGTGTACTGAAATCCACTGATCTCACCTCATATACGTCTAAAAGGAGTGATGCACCTACATAGTTAACTAATTAATCAAGTAAGCAAACACATCGGCAACGCATCTACCCAACAACCATCCACTTGCAACAGCCTAAGTGTCCCATTTGCTGCAGCTAACACCGACAGTATTCCGTTCGTTGAAACCTCATTTCTTGTGTTATTGTTAGGTCGTACAACATTGTCAGTAATCACCCCATGATGCTAGCAGTACCAGTACATCGTTAGTATGGTGATAACCCATCAACATTAAGCAGCAAAGTAGATGTCGACCTGTGATGTGGCACAAGAAAATCATATTTCGGTACTGAGGTCGTACCATACCGAAAAGTATTGTTTGACACCTACATTTGCTCCTATTTTTATGTACAGATTTTCAAAATGAATGGCCAATAGATGGAAAAAAATGTCTCAAAACGAATTCGATCGCTGAATCATTTTTTCCCTAGAAAAAACTGAATATCCGCATGTTGCCTGTTGTCTTGACAGTGAGAAATTGAAGGGGAAAAAGGCAGTCTTGAATGCCTGTTCTTAGAAACGGAAAACGCAGTCTTCCGTTTCAACAAACAGTTTTTAGGAGATACTGTGTAAAAACAAACGGTTTTCATGAGAGTTTTGTGAGAAAACTAGTACAACATGTGTCTACGTTGGTTATTATACTGCATAATATGTTTTAATTCGTACTGTCAGCAACGTTTAGACATAATGTGCAACCACGGTTACTTCTGGTTAAATAACTATGTTTCTCAGGCAATAGGATTCCTAACAAATCAGCTACAGATAGAATCCAGAAAACATAAGCAATGCACTTTACTTTCAGAACCTTCACATTGGCATCCTTAGCAACACTATTTCCAGCGGTTAATGACTTGACTCAACTGAAAATCAGCCCTCGAGTTGAAAGCACGTAAGCACTAAATTTGTCTTAATATGTATCACTCTTCAATTTCTCAGCCACCTAGATCTCAAACATGTCATTGCCATTCGAAATCAGTCAGTATGATTTGAACAGATGACAGAGGGTACTATAACTGTGTAACATGCCAGTGCTAAATCAGTGATAACGTAAATGATAAAAATGGTGTGGTTATTGATTTACCCATCTGGCACTTGTATCTATCTATGCCAAAATTTAGATTCACCAGATAGTGAAGATAAATTGCGGATCCATCAACTGAACAATGTTAGATCCACAATTTATTATTATAGACCCATAACTGTAAGCACGAATCCACTGCTGGATCCCGGACTGCTTGTAATTGCTGCCAAGTTGGCAGAGTTGTTTTCCATGTAACGTTCTAGCCTGGCACTCTGCTATAGGACAGAGTCTAATAAATTTGAGATAATACTATCCTTAATTACCAATAGAAGAGGAGAAGAAGCAATATCAAACATTCATCCGACAGTTAACACCAAAGTTGGTAATCCAATCCGACGGTTAGAATTTTGGATCGATCGCGCATTCCCCGCTATGATCTAGAGAATTTTACTGTACGAATGTACGAATTCTTAACGATACTAAGATGCGCGGCTCTGTTCCAGATACAGATCCAGAGAAATGCAGAGAAACGCAGAAAAATGAACATGATGATGCAAGGGATCGTAGGGATACCTTGGAGGCAGTCTGAGTTCTCGGCCTCCTTGCGCACGACGTCGAGGACGGAGTCGATGAGCTCGGCGCCCTCGGTGTAGTGTCCCTTGGCCCAGTTGTTCCCTGCGCCGGACTGGCCGTAGACGAAGTTGTCGGGGCGGAAGATGTTGCCGATGGGGCCGGAGCGGAGCGAGTCCATGGTGCCCGGCTCGAGGTCCACGAGGACGGCGCGCGGCACGTAGCGTCCGCCCCCAGCCTCGTTGAAGTAGACGTCCATGCGTTCGAGCTGCTCCGGCGCCGTGCCGGTGTACTGGCCGGTGGGGTCGACGCCGTGCTCGCCGCAGATCACCTCCCAGAACTTGGCGCCGATCTGGTTGCCGCATTGGCCGGCCTGGATGTGCAGGATCTCCCTCATCTTGGCGGCCTCCGGGGATCGCCTCGCAGCGTGCGGGTGACGACGATCTCGATCGGTCTCTCTCTGGGCGTTGCTGTTCTTGGGCGGGGTCGTGGTTTGTGGAGGGGACGACGCGCGCGCGGTTGTGAAGCGGACGGGGGCGAGAACGTGGGAGGGAAGCGGGTGGGACGGAGGGATCGTGGGCGCGTCTATATGCCGCGTTTCCAGGGAACGTCTCGACCCCTCCCTCCCTCAGGATGACTCCAACGGGGCGACCCAAACGGATGCGTGTTTGGTTCGCGTTTTGTCCGTTTGAGTCGGCAAACGGACGTGTGTCCGCCCCTGGTCCGCCCCTTCCTATGCAGTGCGCCCAACGGGGCGACGCATCGAGTCCGCCCCTATTTATTTATTTTTGTTAAAAGGCCATATATGTGCCATTTTCATTTATATATTAGGGGAAGGGCCACAAACGGCCATTTTACATATATTTTTAAAAAACAAAAAATATTAAAACTGCCCTTCGCGGGCTACTGCGGCGGCACATCCTCACTCATCGTCGAGGATGAAGTACTCCGGCTCATGGTGTGCCTCGAGGACCATCTCCCACCGCTTCTGCTTGTCCTCGACCATGGTGTGCTTCGAGGCTTCGAGGGCGGCGGCGAGCTCGTCTTCCACCTCCATCTTCACGGGAGGTGGCGGCGGCGAGCCGATGCGGAGGGACCGCGGCGTGGACCGCGGCACTGGCGGAGTGTCCCGGCGCCGCATGTGCGGCGGCAGGTCCCAGCGGCTAGCCCGCGGCGGCGTCGGCGCCCGCGTGTAGTAAGCCTAGCGCCGCAGGCTGTGCTCGCCGCTGAACCACGTGTCCCAGTTTGGGGACGACGCGGCGTAGGCGGGGTCGTCGCGGAGGGAGGCCGGGAGGCGCGCGCGGCGGCGCTCCACCTCCAGATCGCGGGCGCGTTCGCTCGTGGGCATGGGCGGCACCGGATCCGCTGCGGGTTCAGATGCCAAAACTCGGGGAGTTTGACATCTGGCCATGGCAGCGGGCAGGCGTGCTCCCAGTACCACTCGCAATCCTCGCGCCGCACGTAAACGCGGTCGCGCCGCGCGATCTGTGCGCCCGGCGGCGCGAGCTCGAAGGCGGTGGGGGCCTCCGGCTCCGGGGAAGATGGTGGCGTCGGGGAGGGCGTGCGGAGGCGGCGGCGGCGGCCAGACGACGACCCCGCCTCGCCGTCGTTCTTGGCCTTGCCAAATCCGGGCCACCGTAGCGGCATTGCGTCGCCGGTGAGGGCTGTGGCTAGGGTTGTGGCTAGGGTTTGGTCGCCGGTGAGGGAGCGGAGTGGGGCAGTGGGAGTGGGTGGGGGCTGGCCGTCCCTATCCCCTGGCATTAAAAAGGACCGACCAGGGGGAGGCTGACCGGCGCCGTGTCGCTGACAGGTGGGCGCGGGAGGACCAGCCGCGTGGGCGTGTGGACGTGTTTCCAGTCCGCCGCGCGTCCGCACCCGACGCATTGGTGGCCCAAATTTGGGCCAACAATGGGTCGTGACGGACAGAAAACCGGACCGTGGTCCGTTTGCGTCGCCCCGTTGGGCCATGATTTTCGCAAAAACAGACTACGACGGACCGACGCGGACTCGATGCGTCGGCCCGTTGGAGTCATCCTCATGGGTTGCAGTTATGCGTCGACCAACTGTTCAATTGACAGGATTGAGGTTTCTTTCTTTCTCTTTTTTCATCGTCTCGATGGATGCTGTTTTGATCGGAGGATGGATTTTCAGAAACGTGAATATGAAAAAAGTTCCTACGACAAACCAATTAATAAGAATTTCTTTTTAAAAACAGATAAGGTGAGATTCACTACTCCCTCTGATCCGTTATAAGTGTCGGAAGGTGTGTATAGTTTTGTACTACCGCAGGCCACTTTCCACGACACTAAATTCAGATAGGAGGGAGTAGTTTTTATACTAAAAGTTTGCTACTCACATCTTTATCAGAGTGAATACCACGTTCAACTCGGAGTTTCGCATCTAACAAATTTAAACCCGATTTTACACCATTTTAGTAACAATGTGTGAAGCTTGGAGGGTGTTATGTCGACGATCATCTTCATCCTTCTCTTCTCCGTGCGTTTCACTCCTTATTATCCTTTTGCTATCCTCTAACCTCGATCATCATATTGCACATTTCCCAAAGGACGCATAAGAGAAACAAGGTGCAAAGTTTCTTAAATGCGGTAATCTGGACGAACTGCTCGCTATGCGTGGTAGTTGGTGTCACAAATGCATAAGTCCGGGATAAAAAACTGAAATTCACTATTTTTGTTATGTTGTGTTCTTCTTGATCCTTTGGTCCAAATGGAAAAACCATGGCGCATATATATGTGCAAGAACACAGTCAAATTTTTTTGGTGTTGCCAAAGTTAATCATGAGGTATTGGGATTGATACATGGCTTAGTGTTGATTACATAAATATGTCGGTTGAATATGTAAGCTTGCGGCAAAGGTGTGGCTTGGTGGGTTGAACCCCCCCCCCCCCCCCCCTCCCCCCTGAAACCCAATTCCGGGAGTGAAATAGACTGCAGCGTAATAGCTCTTGGTGCAACAACAAGTACTAGCTTAACGTGGGGAGGCGGCGAGTTAGTACAAGTTGCCCCCCCCCCCCCCCCCCCACACACACACCAACTGACACCGAAGGTTTGGAGTTATTTTTAGGCATTGATGATCATAGATATCTTTATAGGCCTTGAACCCCTTTTGTGACATGCTGATATACCATCCTTTTGAAGCTCATTCTTAATTTTATTTGTGTCGCTTTTCTTGCCATTGTTGTCCACTCCTCTACAACTACTGCAACAATATTGTGGCACCACCTCCCCTGACTGCACAACTTATTGTAGTTGTGACTTCTTCGGTAGCTCTAACCACACACCCACGTCCATAGTTTAGGCGGTGCCGCAACTTTCAGCTCTGCGGAGTCACTTTGTTGTCTACTAAGGCTACATACTCTCAACGGGACCTACAAACTCGACTTTTCATGTACCGATCTGGCATTCTAGGTTGACTTCCATACCATGCTAAGATGTTGGCACATAATTGATTCAAGATTGTTACAGGGATATTTTATATCTTATAGTGTTTATCGAACGTGCAGAGGGCCAGCCATAGGAATATTTGTGTACATTCTAAAAGTTAATGAAATTTTTAGAAAATCGAGAACATCCTAGAAAGTTACTAGAAACTAACGAAATTTTGGGGAAAGGAATAGCAATAATGCCTACAATAACTTTCCCATAGAAAGTTACTAGGAACTAAGGAAATTTGCGTCTCTTTTCGGATAAATTGCATGGTAGACCTGGAAAAATGCAAATGGAGATCAGAGCACAGGTCGACAAAGTGGAAGAGAGAATAAGCTCGAGTTCGCTTATCTCATTCCCGTGAACTTAGCGGATACTATGATAGCACCAGATTTTGCCCATTCTATGGAGCCATTTATTTTTTAAAAAATCAAAAAAATCATATTTTTAAAGTTTAAAAAGATCTAAAAAATCCTCGATGTATACAATGATACATTACCAACGTGCAAAATCTGAACTCAAAATAATTGATATTCTGGGCTACACAAAAATAATAAATATGACAGATTTTGGAGAGTTCAAGTTTGCACTGTTCACTACTTTCAGATGTCATATTTTTATCATTTTTGTGCAGGCCAAATATAACACATTTCTAGTTGAAATTTTACGCGTTAATAGAATATAACATAATCTACATACAAGATTTATTTCAGATATTTTCGAAAATTCAAAAATATGATTTTTGATTTTTTTATAAATAAAGGGCTATTAGCTTGGTCTACATTCGTCCGCGCATGGTAAACCATGCTAGTACAACAAAATGTGCAGCGTTGTGGTGCACGGGCTCCATGGAGCCATTTTTTTTGAAAATTTCAAAAATGATATCTCTGAGTTTCAAAGAATGCTGAAAATAAATCCTAGACGTGGACAATGATTATTTCTACCGGTGTGAAAAAACGAATGTGAAATATTCTGTATTTTCAGCTGTGTGAACATGAAAAATTTCTGAATCTGAGTTGGTGAAGAGTGTCAAATTCCAAAAGTTTGAGATTGTTTAGAATTTATCATTTTTGTGTAGGCCGGAATATAAATTATTTCGGGTTGAAAATTTGCAAGACTGTAGAATACGTTATTGTCGACATCTGTGGTTTTTATCAGAATTTTATGGAACTTTAAAATGTTGATTCAAAAAAAATCAAAGAAGGGCTCCATGGAGGATGAGCTCCAAAACCACTTTTCGGCTATTGGAACGATTACATAAAGTTTGGTATGCCAGTTATTACGTGTGGGATAACATTAAAAAAAACAGCTACATATGACTTGGCCAACAAGTGGATGTTTCTGGCGATATTAAAACAAGGGAGAAGTTGGCAGTCATGTGCCAATTGTCACATTGCTAGGCTTGATCGGGAGTTCTGCTAAAAACATTATAGCTGGCCCTTGGGCATTTACATGTAGAGATGCCATCTCTTCCGCGTAGACATCATCATCATTTTGCACCATTAGACTAGCATGAAACAGTAGGACCAGCCAATGATTCTTGAGATACTCCTACAGCTACAAGCGAACATGCACCCCAGCACATCCACATGCTTTTGTCTGATCTGGAGTAGTACGAAATTGCCTATTGCGACTCACCATTTATTTGCAATATTTTTCGCATCAAGGGTGTGCTCTACGCCGGGACCGAGGGAGACGGTATTTGAAAAAGAAACATAAAAAGGAACAGGCCGGCAGCAAGCAGTACCGACGGTCTATATCAGCGCACTGTTCTAAAACAGGCCGGCAGTAGAAATGAGCACAGATGGTTGATAACCAGTTGATCGCAATAATCAAGACAAGTTTTTCTTTTTAGAAATAATCAAGACAAATTGATATGACGTACCATTTGGAAGTTTAAACTTCTCTGTATCCTTTCTCAGTTTAATATTCACGTACACTTTTTTTTGGGAATAATTGCCACATACTCAATCGTACATACACAGTGTTGTAAAGATGGAAACTACTCCCTCCGTTCTAAATTAGATGACTTTCATTTGTCCATATGATGTCTAGATACATTCTCATATGGACAAATGAAAGTCATCTAATTTGGAACAGAGGGAGTAGGTCTTTATCCGCGAGCATGTCTAGATACATTCTCATATGGACAAATGAAAGTCATCTAATTTGGAACGGTTGGAGTAGGTCTTTATCCGCGAGCTCCCCTTTGTCAATGCAGCTCCTACCGACACCGGAAATATGACTACAAAGACAGAGGGAAATACAATCATAAAGGGAAAAAGTCAAAGAGTGGAGTGAAAACGTAAATAAAAAAGAGAAGAAACCCATGAGAGGAATGAAGCCCACTAAACCCACTAGTGGTCATCTCTCGTGGATCATGATGGAGTGTCCTTGCGAAAACTCCAAAGTGAGCCCGGGCACGCTTGCTCTCTATAAAACGTGCACGTCAGCCTCTTCAATGCATCCATAATACTCGGTAACAAGTCCCTCATCAATTAATTAACCCAAACCTATTAGAAACTGACGATTTTCTTGGCCCTTTTTGCAGGGTGAACATGAACAAATCATAATTTTCAAAATGTGAAATGTATTAGACCATTTTTGGGACCGCAAAATATGATAATCAATTTATAAATTGGGCTTCAGAATCATCATTTTCTTAATTAATCCTAAATCTGCTAGACAAATGAACATGCAGAGCATTTAATGCACCTGAATATAAAATGTTGTTTTTAACCACATTAGGGCCAAGAGCCACTCATTCTGCCAAGAGCAAGCGTGCCCAGGTGCAATTAGTAGTGTCCTTGCCTTTTTGTTCCCCATTAGGGCCTTTTTGTTTTCTCTAAAATATACTCTAGTGTCCAGAAAATCAGTTTTGGGTCATAGAACCATATGCTCCAACTACCCAAAAACCGAATTTTAAAATGTCAAAACATTTCCTTCCCCACACAGTTTAGTGGTCATTTTTATAATGCTCTAGGATTATAAAAGGCACCTCACAGATCACTTGTAACTTATCCTCATATGAAGGAAGAGCTCTCCCTTGGCGAGACCTACTTCTTACATTGATCTTTTCACACTTTGGGTTTAGGGGTGATTCCTCCGACTTTGAGCCATGGAAATAGATGGAAGTGGTGGTGCGTCCACTCGGCGTGTCACTAGATTTCACGATCGTGAAACAAGGACGGTCAACTTGAGTAGATCTCTCGTTAGCAAGTCGAGGTTGAACCCAGTTAATAAAAAAGAATGTGTCGCTTATGTTAGTATCCGATCATATGTGGATGTATTGTTCACCCGTGAACTTATTTTACATGCTTTACCTTGTACATTCGATCATACGTGTATGTACTTCCAAAACTATATGGATGTACAACCTTATGTTTCACCTATAGACTTTACTTTGTACTTTTAAATAGTAAAGACGCTTACCTCTTATATTTGTTGAATTTTCTAAAATATTCACCCTTGTACATTTTTTATAACAATGTCGTGATCAAGGTGAAGCCGATATGATGTGATATAGGCATGTTGATCAAGCCAAAGCCGAGATGATGAGCCGTGAGCACCGTTATCACGTGAAACCGATATAATGCGACGTGATGGAGGCGAAGTCGAGCCTAAGCACGCACTACGACCAATGAGCACTACGAGTCTACGACCAATGCATGCAACGACCAATCTAACTCCTTCTAGATGTTTATGAAAAATGATAATGAATGGAAGAGAAACATTATTATTATTTTTGCATGGTAATACGATTCTCATTGATAAATAAAAGACGAGATACAAAGTGAGTATACACCGATCTTACAGATCTGAAAAGATAGGATAAACCTATGTGACAAACCAACGTCTATACATTTTTTTCGGCACCACCGTAGCGGCCACCAAAGAAAAAAATAGACAGATCACCTCTTCACCCGAGCTCGACGCGGCTCCATCGCTGATCATCAGCTTTTCGGACCTCGAAAGTAGTTCGTCATAGGACAAACCATTGTCGTTAAAAGAATCAGACCGGGGCAGCACGACCCCGGACACGCCATCGAACTTCAGCACTGGCACCCCCGCACGACGACGTCGGAGAAGGGAACCAAAACCGTCAGCCTTCAACCACAAACCCAGCACAAGATGCACCATCTTCCAGCTGTCACCAGTGCAGACCACTGTATGCACGCACTCCTGGACGAATCCTCTCTGCTCCACCATGACGCCGGAGACAACGCCGCAGCCAGTGGCGGACCCAAAAATAATTCAAAGCCTGGGCAAACAGTGAAATTAAACCCTAATAGCACTAATTTTAATCAAGCTTGCTATTGAATTAAGCTGTGTCGGCCGGCCGGAAGCCCGGGCAAGCGCCCGGGCATAGGGGCGGCTGGATCCGCCACTGGCCGCAGCAACGGGGACAGAACAGGAGGAAAACCCATCTGATGGAGTCGTCGCCGCCGCCTCGCCGACACCATCCATGGACCCTACAGCCATCGATCTAAAAGATCGGTAAGCACACAATGCCACCAACTCTGAGACGCCGCCATGAAGGACAACGCCGGTGTGGGAGTAGAGTTGAGACAGATTTATTTGCCCGGGCGCCGCTCCCACCACCCAACGACACACCATGCCAGAACATTTCTAACCCTAACTACCATGCAAAAACGGGGTCCCCCTCCCTCCTGCCGGCAGAGCGACAAGCGGAAGGAGAGGGGCCCAGCTCTTCCGCCGGTGGAGTTTGGTGGAACAAGGGCGTCGCCTCCTGATCGCCTGAGCGGCGGCGAGGTTAGGACGAGCGAACCAAGAGGAACATTATTTGTGGGCGTAGTATCTTATGAATCCGCGAGCTTCGTGTATCCCTGCATCCACGGTGTTTATGACCGAACGATCAAAATCGTCGCGTTAGAAACTCTTCCGCGGTAATCTTCCGAAAACACGCCCGGTCCTCCGCAGTTATCGCCCAAATTTGCATAGGCGTCCCAGTTCCCACGTACCAGATGCCCTAACCCCACGTTCCTCCCTAGATTGCAGTTGCAGTTACCGATCATCATGGTGTTGAGCGGCAGCTAGAGACCGCGGAGAACTCCTCGATCCTGCGCCCTAAAACGTACACTGGATCTTCCGGCGAGGTACCACGTCAAGCTGACTTGATTTCGTTCAGATGCAAAAGCGCGAGCGATCTCCACGTCCAACGTGCAAAATCTAGCTATGGGCACCTAATCGTTCTAGAGTTCATAGCTCACAACGCGGAAACACACGCACGCGGAATTGATGTAAGTTTTCTTCGCCGGCGGCCGCCGTCAGGGACCGGCGCGAAGGAGGACGTTATGAGCCTGTACAGGGCACGGCAAGCGGCGCCGCGGCCGTCGGATGGCATCTCGGTTACGGCCACGGCGAGCTCGATCGGATGTACATTCTTCGGGACATGTCTCCCAAACTTGGTGCCGAGCTCATCGTCATCGTTGTTAGGAGATCCAGCTCGCGAGACAATTGAGACGTGATTCAGTATGTGAAGTTTCCGATGTTCAGGCTTAATTTGAAAAATAAAGGGCTGGATGTGGGTGCTTAAGTGCAAATCTGCCCAAGATTGTGGAGACACGCACGATTTGAATCGGATGATTGACAATACACGGATGCAGGGATACACAAAGTTACCGGATTCATAAGATACGACGCCTTATTTGTGTGTATTCTGTTTTTTACTTTGTTTTTTAAATCATACGAATATTTATATTTTTTAATGATTGAACATTATTTTGAAGGCGAGAACAATCATTTCTTATAGTTCGAACATTATTTTTAAACCCTGAACAATTATTTAGAATAGTGTGAACATTATTTTAAAACCATGAACAATTATTTCGGAACCGTGAATATTTATTTTGAATAGCTTGAACAGTTAATTTTTTTGGCATAGTTAAGGAAGTGTTGGTGAGTTCATAAATTTTTCAGATGGTTAGAAAAATTGCTAGCAAGTTCGAAAGATGTTCATGATATTCAAAAATAAATCACTTATCATACAATAAAACATATTTTTATGATTTTTAAAAACAAGAAATAAATTTAAAAACAATGGAAAAAGGAAAAAATAAAGAGGAACATAAAATAGTAAGAAAATAAAAACAATTAAAAAGAGAAAACGAACAAGACAAACCACAAAAATTCGGAAGACGAAATGCTGAACGAAATGAACGGGAAAGAAAGAACAGGAAAACCGGCCGGAAGTTTCTGGAAGCTTCCCGAACCGGTGTTAGAGATGCTACCTAGGCCGGCCCACTTGCGAAACCAAAGGTAGGAAAGGTGCAATGGGCGTCATATAGAGACTGATCCAGGCCGGCCTGCCAAAACACACATAAAAATCTTCGTCGCAACTGGGCCTGCATGCAGCGCACTGCAGCCCCACAGCCACTGAGCCACACCCCCAGCAAGCGCGATTCAGGCCGAACCCGTTAATCCCACCAGCAGCGTACGATCGAGCAGTCCACCTCTTCTTCTCCCTGGTGGTGTCACTCCACTATTCAGCACTGCAAGCTCGCAACAGCGCAAGCCAGTCAGTTGCACTGCCGCTCCATTACTCCACGCCGTCGTATGCAGGCAGAGCAGTGAATGGCCATCCTGGTACTGTGGAGTAAGAAAGTAGATACTCGCATAGATGCACGGGCGGCCGGCCTCTGCTTGCCATCACGAGGTACCCGTGGCGGTGATAATGATGATGAGCATGTACTCCGGCCGTGGTAAATGACCCCCGCCGGCCGGCAGGCCGCCTGCGGCGCCTAGCTTCGCCATGTACGGCTCGTGCGGCCTGGAGATTTTAATCGCGTATCCATGAACGGACACTTCGGATCAGAGGATCCATCAATGTGCTGCGAACTGGCCGGCGTCTTGATTTGCACCACCACGGCTGGACGGTTAACCGTTGTTACCAGTGCAGATGGGACGCTGCAGGATCCAAATCATTACTCGCTGTGCTGTGCCGCGCCTTAAGTTTCAGTACTAGCAAAGGCACATCGTAGTACTGCTGCACTAAGTTATGTTCAGTATAACATTGATCTCGCCGAGTGAATGCACATTTGCATCTCCTCGCACCAAGCCAACTAAACGGACAATGCCACTGCAGGCCCTCCAAATAAACCGAAGCAAAGAGTGTATTTTGAAGGACATCAACTTTTAATTTGAGTCTCATTTGGGGTTGTAAGGATGTCTCCAACGGGGCGACGCATCGAGTCCGCACGCCTCCGTTCCTGTCCGCGGGGGTCAAAAACACGGCCCAACGGGGCGACGCAAACGGACCGCGGTCCGTTTTTTGGTCCGCCGCGACCCATTCCTGGCCCAAATTTGGGCCACCGATGCGTCGGACGCGGACACGAGCGGAGCGCTATTGTGTCCTCCTCTGGTCCGCCCCTGGCCCAACCGTCAGGACATTCCCCACCCCAATCTTCTCCGCCTCTCTCGCCCCTCCCGCCGCCACCCCGCTGTCGCTCCCTCGATTCGGCACTGCAGGCCATTCCCGGGACGCCATCTCCTGCTTCTCTTCCTCCCTGTCACCGGAGCTGCTTCCTCCCCGCCACGGCCGGTGAATCTTGCGGCCACATCTGTCGGAGCGCCCGCGACACCAACAACGCCCACAAGGTGTTCGGCCGTCAGCCCCGGCACTAACTCAGGTACGAACTCGGCCATGGATAGCTCCGATGAATGGTACTGCAAGAACTACATCCTGTGCGCGCCATCATCGGATGATTCCTCGGACGATGAGAGTGACGGCCTGGTTGCCACCCTCATCGTCAATGAGTACATTGAGAGGATGCGGCCGGTGTTCCGAGGCTCGTTGCCGGGCCGTTCTCCTGCATTGGACCGGAACCGGAGAGCTGGCCAACTCCAGCTCTGGGGGGGACTACTTTCGTCCCCACAGACCCACATATCCTCCCAAGATTTTCCGACGCCGTTTCCGGATGAGAAGATCTTTGTTCAACCGTATCCGGTTGGGGGTGATGCATTTTGATGACTATTTCATATGCAAGCCAGATGCATGTGGTGCCCTCGGTTTTTCATCATACCAGAAGTGCACCGCCGCCGTTCGCATGCTTGCATATGGAATTGCCGGTGATCTTGTGGACGAGTATGTACGGATGAGCGAGTCCACGTGCCTAGAAGCAATGTACAAGTTTTGCAAGGCCGTGGTGCAGGTGTTCGGCCCCGAGTACTTGAGGGAGCCCAATGCTGCCGACATGACCCGGCTCTTGGCCATCAACGAGGCCAGAGGGTTCCCTGGGATGCTTGGCAGCATAGATTGTATGCACTGGGAGTGGAACTGCCCATTTTCATATGATGAACTATTGGTCTTATTTTTATTTGGTTTGTAAGACTATGCATGAAACAATTTGTTATTTGTGAAACAATTTGTATTATTTGCTGAATTATTTAGATTGTAATAACTATGTGATGAACCATTTGGATTGTATTATTTGGATTGTAGAATTTATTTTGTTTCCTATATACTTGTTTTGTATGGATTGATAAAAAAAATCAAAATGATCAAAAACCCTGGCCGGACGGACTCGATGCGTCGGCCCACCCCCCTATATATGAATGAAAATGCCCCAAATATGGCCTGTTTAACTAAAAAAAAAAACATGCGGGCGGACTCGATGCGTCGTCCCGTTGGGGGCACTGGCCAGAAAGGGGCGGACATGGGCCGGACGCGCGTCCGTTCCCCGACCCAAATGGACAAAACGCGGACCAAACGCACGTCCGTTTGGGTCGCCCCGTTGGAGTCATCCTAAAGACATGTGCAATGCAAGATGCTTATATAGGCGCTTAGCAAAATAAATTGGTTTTTGTTAAGCTCTAGTGCTTATTTACACAAGAGAAATGCTTAAGTAGGCAGCTCTCTATAGGAATAAGCATTAGTGTTTACAAAAATGCTTGTTTTATTCTTGTAAGCACCTCACTAAACAATTTGCATTGTACATGGCCTAATAGTCTATGTCGGAGACACTAAAAGGTTTTCAAATACACATATGGCCACTAATTTGTGGTGTACTCTGTTTATGTTTATTGGATCTGAAAAACTAGACATAGATTGCCAAGTTTCTAGGAAATACTGTACAAATACGATGGTGGAACTTTAAAGTTTAACTTTTCCCAAAAAAGAACATAGGTTATCTTAATTTTTTAGCTTGCTCACTCCCCACCTGCCCTGGCCATCGGCGCGCTGCTCAGTCTAACGTCAGAAAATTAAAACAAGAAGGCTACCAAACCAAACCAGTTCCGAGCATTCATTCTGAAGAGTGTCTTTAAAGCATGCGAATTTAATTGGCAGATTTAATTCGTAGCATGGTCACTGGAATTAATGGGCTACAACCTAGAGGACCAGAGAGAAACAACGTACCGCTCCGTCTAACGAGGCAGGAGGAGGGAGAGGCGATCGCATCTGGTACGCGCCTCCCGCCGGCGGCCGCCGCAGGTCTAGACGCGGTGGATCTCGGCACTCGTCGGTGGGAGGGTTTCGTTTTTCTGGTTTAGTATTCAGATTTGCTGGGGCGGCGTTCTATTGGTGGTGGCGGCGCTTCTTGCAATAATGTCTCCCCGGTTTCAGCCCCATGTCGGTGGCGACGTCGAGAAACTCGTGGGAGTGGTGTGGTTCTCAAGTACTTCTTCTGGCGGTGGCGGTCTTCGGATCGTTATGGAGTTTTATCGGCGGTTCATCCTTCTTCTTCGGCTCCGGGACGGATGTAGTTTTCTTGACCCGTTCGGCGACTTCCCGTCCGCATCCAACAACGTCAGACTGTCTCTAGGAGGAGCGGCAGCAGCGCCACGCCGTCGACACGGTCTGGAGGTTGAAGACGAAGAGCATTTCAAGGATCTCGTTGTAATTTTTGATTTTGTTGAGATGTTTTGTACGGTTCGGTATTTTTTTTAATGCCAGGTCTTTTTCGCAAAAAACCTAGAGGAACAGAGGGACAACTGATCGTCCCACCCTAGCACCATTGCATATTTTTTCACATTCGTAACGAAGAAAAAATCTTTATACGGAAAGTCTGGTTTTTCTCGAATCTAAATAGTAAGCATAATCGGTGCACTTACAAAATTTCATCAAAAGAGATCTGACCACTTTTAACTAGAAAAAAACATATGTGAATTGCATTTGATCATATCTTAGGAGATTGTGATCCCACTCATATAATTTCAATCTCACCATTTTGTTTCCAACACCGAGGACAAAGACACACAAATCATCTTCGATTCAGAAAGTGAATTTTATCAATTCTTGTTAATTTTGAAGTCATACCAGAGACATTTCGATTATGAGGCTGTAGCCAATCTTGGTTACTCTGTATCAGGGTGGGCATATTTCCCGATCCCGAAACCCGAATCCCGAATTTCCCAATCCCGAACCCGAATTTCCCGAACCCGACAATCCCGAACGTTTTCTCGGGAAGCTTTTTCGAAATCCCGAATTTATTTCGGGTAGTTTGGGAATGTACTGTTGAATCCCGAAAATCCCGTCTATCCCGAAAAAATAAAAAGCCCAGAGTCACCAGGCCCAATCGGTTTCCCCAACTGGCCCAGCTAGTGGCCCAGCAAGGCAACACCGCTGCAAACCTAATCCCTACTCGTCCCGACCCCAGGTAGCCGCCAGCCGCCCCATCCCGCCGCACGCCCGCCGGCGCACCTTCACGGCGTCGCTCAGCGCCGCAGCCCACCTCGCCACTCCCCAGCTCCTTCCAGTCCTTCACTGCCCACCCGTCCTCGCGAGTCGCGCTCGCGCCGTGGGCACACGAGCGCGAGTAGCTCGTCCCCGAGCGCGACCATGGCGGCGCGCCGCCGCCACTTCTCCTCGCGTGCGCGGCGCTCGGTGTCCCGCGCCTCGGCCGCCTTGGCCGCCACTTCTCGCCGCGTGCGCGTTGCTCGGCGTCCCGCGCCTCGGCCGCCACTTCTCGCGTGCGCGACGCTCGGCGTCCCGCGCCATGGAAAACTTCGGGATATCCGGGATTTCCCTATCCCGATCCCGAATTGTCGGGATCCCGAATTGTCGAGAATCAGTTTTTCTCATGAAAATTCGGGATTCATTTCCTGATTCCCGAACTTTATTTTTCCCGAATTTCCCGTCCCGAAATTTCGGGAATTCCCGAACGCCCAGCCTGAACTCTGTACATTATAATTCTTGATACATGTTGTTCACAATTTAGTAGACATCTTGATTTCATCTAAATTGTACATACAATATAGTTCTGATGATCTGTATGCAATTTTATTTATGTATAGACAAAATCTACTATGTTGGGTCATACAAGATAGAATAATGAAAACCCTAAGAAATGTGTGTCAACTTGGATTATGATGTGTCTTATCTATACCTGGTGGCGTCGATTTCTTGCATATATTTGATCTTACTGTTTTGGTTCTATCTCTTTTAGCTTTTGTTGTTAAGCGCTCAAACACACATCTATATATTTTGTATGCTCCCAGACAACTGTGACATACTGTATTTCTTTACCGAGTTGATGCAGATTATTCCCTATGTTTTCTCTTATGTACTTTCGCTTACAACTTCTAACTTCTAGACCCATCAAACCGTACCAACCCTATACTTTTTCATGTATTGTTCTTTCGTTTTATTTATTATTGTTATTTCTTTTTCATTGTCGATAAATTAAAATAGCAGTACATAAATGGCATGTCAAGAAATACTCCCTCCAATTTTAAATATAAGATGTTTTAGATGTTCCGCATATTGTCTAGATGCATATTAAAATGAGTGAACATATACACTAAAATGTGTCTAGATACATTTTATACATATGAATATGGACAAATGCTAAAACATCTTATATTTTAAAACGAAGGGAGTAATAGACATCCAAAAAAATCATTCCTTTTTTGTTATCTGTGTCTTCTGTACCTACTTATATGGCACTTTATATTTTTTTCATTTTTAAGAAACTTGCCTTGTACTCTGAATAGACATGCTCCCTCTATTTTTTAAAGTTCTATGTTTTCCCCAAGTCAACCTTCTCTTAGTTTGACATGAAAAATATGCCAATATTGACAACCTCAAATCTATGCAGTACGATTTTTTTTACTATGTATGAAGAACTAAATTGGTATTTAGATGTTGATAGATTATTCAATATGCTTTGACAACTTAAAGTAATTTCAGTATCATACCTGCCTACTCGTACGGCACTTAATCTTTTGCCATTTGAGTATCTTAATTTGCCTTTGGACTTATTCATGTAGTACGTGTCTATTCCGTCACAGTACCGTTCGTTCGGGGTGTACTGCTACCACACCGTCCTAGACAACGGCTTACAGCCGATCGAGGAGGAAATTTCATTTTGGAAGCTCCTACATTAATGGCCCCCGGTCAGTCAGTGCATTGAAAAGTCGGAACAGTTGGAGGCTACCGGAGTACGCTGTTATCGCTTGGGTTTGCACGGCGCCTCTGCGCGCTGCAGGCCGTAATAATTTTGTGTTACGGGACGGCGATGTCGACCCGTGAGACCTGCACAACACGCCGTCTGCCTCGCACGGAGCACGTACACCTTAATTACGTACCTCCACGTAGTAGTAATGTGCGAGTGTGCTCGTCGCGTCAAGCTCCGATCCTATTAATGTCCGCCGTGCCCCATTCAAGCCCCAAGTCGCCTCACGCTGCGCTCACTACATTTTAAGTTGGTCTCCGTATGTACATTGAAGAGAATTTTTCTGTTAAATGGAAAGCAAAGGGACGGTTGGCGGGAGGAAAGTCTCAGCCTAACCGTCACCAGACCGCCCTCCTACTCGCCGGAATCCGGCGAAATTCCACGGTGGCGCTCCGATTCCGGCCAAATTGCTTCCATTTTCCAGTGATTCATTTCGATTCCGACTGATTGTAACAGGCCGGTGGTGGACTGGAGGGCAGAGCTCACGGGCAGCGCACGGCCGAACTCGCGCCAGCTCACGGGCAGCGCTAGGCCGGCAGGCGGATCGATCGATCCACCTGCCTGCCTGGTTGCTTGCTAGCTAGCTAGCTGCACGCACAGCCATGACGAAGAGGAAGGCGGCGCGGACGTAGTTGATGCAGATGTAGTTGAAGCAGATGAAGTAGAGCGAGCAGTCGCGTAGGAGACGCTCCCCAAAAACCTAATCGCCCTCTCCTGTACAGGAACTAGAGAGGCGGATTTTCGGAGGCCTACTCTCCCGTCAGCCGTGTACGCGGTGGACGGGATGGGATCAGCGATGGCAGCAACAGCGGGAGGAGCGACGATGCGAGGAGCAAATGCGATGTGGTGTCTGTTGTGTATTTCCGAGAGAGGAGCGACCTCTCTTATATACACACGCAGGCGGAAGACCAACAGAAACACACGCAATTAAGGGGAGAATTAAGAGACTGGTAACGGCCGTAGTTAAGAGCACTTAAGACAAAACATTTCAGCTCAAATTCATTCTCCATTAAGCGCAATGAATTCTGAAAACTCCCGTACTTAATAGCACTTAAGACGGACGTTTCAGTTCGCAATGAATTCTGAAAACTCCCGTACTTAATTGTACTTAATACAGACGTTTCAACTCATATTCATTTTCCATTAAGCCAAATGTTTCAGTTGACCACATGACAGAATGGGCCTTTAGGGATTTTTCTGGAATTGTTATATGCTAATATTTCAACAATATTTCAGCAATCCCCCACCAGATCCCAAAGACCCATGATGTTGTTCTCTGTTCCAAACACTGTTTTGATATACCAGTATTTTCAGTGGAGACCTGTTAAGGTTGAGCTCCACCTAGAACGAATAGCTACACTCTTTCACAACTGACAATGGACTATGCCTTGAATTGTCAATTTGGCGTAAAGTAGTTTCGCCAAACGTCTTACCAGTACTAGGCTGCCGAAGCCTGACCCCTCGGGTGGAGCCTATTAGTCACACTCCTGACCTATTCATGAACTTTCTAGAGATCAACCCAATCTCATAGACTGTGACCAGCAGTCAGGCTCATATAGGTGTGTTCCTCCAAAGATCGCTCTGTAGGATAGCATCTTGCTTATACAAAGCCTTGGAACACATTAAGACAAATGTCAACCTGCCATACAGTTAACGAGAGTAGTGCATCTGCAACGGAGTGGGTTACTAAAGTTACTCTCCTCAGTTGACCACTAGCTTGTTTTCCCAGGTCCTACTTCACGGGATCTCAGATCACATAGGTTGGGTTACAACCATGGCAACTCATGTGGGTTTCATCCCTATCTCCCTAGATGCATTTTCTATCACAACACGTGATAGCCCTTTAGTAAAGGGATCTGACAGATTCTTAGCCGACTGGATATAATCCAGCGCTATCACTCCGGAGTTTCTCAAATGTCTGACAGCTTTTAATCTCATTTTTATATGTTTGTTGGACTGCATGTTGTCCTTTGAACTTTTGACCTTGGTAATCACTGTCTGATTGTCACAGTTCATAAGGATAGCCGGTACTGGCTTTTCAACCACAGGCAAGTCCATCAACAGATCTCGAAGCCATCCTGCTTCGACACCAGATGTGTCCAATGCTGTTAATTCTGCTTCCATTGTCGATCTCGTCAGGATCGTTTGCTTGCAAGACTTTCAGGAAACAGCACCACCTCCAAGGGTAAACACATAACCCGTTGTGGCTTTCATCTCATCAGCATCAGAGATCCAATTCGCATCACAATAACCTTCAAGCACTGATGGGCTTCTGGTATAGTGAAATCCATAGTTCTCTGTACCTTTCAGATAGCGCATAATTTTTTCAACAACACGCCAATGTACATCACCCGGATTGGAAACAAACCGGCTCAGATTGCACACAGCGAACATGATGTCGGGCCTTGTAGCGCTCGCTAGGTACATGAGTGAACCAATTACTTGAGAGTATCTCAGCTGATCCTTAGCTGTGCCTGTGAACTTTCGAATCTGCACACTAGGATCATAAGGTGTTGGAGAAGTTTTGCAGTCCGAATATCCAAAGCGACTCAAAATCTTCTCAACATAATGGGATTGCAAAAGTGTAATCCCACCCTCATTATCTCTCAGTAGCTTGATGTTCAAAATAACATCAGCCACACAAAGGTCCTTCATCTCAAAATTTTGAGATAGAAAGGATTTAACCTCCTCAATGACTTTGAGGCTGGTTACAAATATCAGTATGTCATCAACATACAAGCACAGTATAACTCCTTCGCCCCCACCATGGCGATAGTACACGCATTTGTCAGCTTCATTAACAAAAAAACCAGTAGAGGTTAAAGTTGTATTGAACTTCTCATGCCATTGCTTAGGTGCTTGTTTCAGGCCATATAGAGATTTCAGTAACTTACACACCTTTCCTTCTGACCATCTAATACAAAGCCATCTGGCTGTTGCATGTAGATTTCCTCGTCTAGCTCTCCGTTCTGGAAAGCCGTCTTAACATCCATCTGGTGGACGAGAAGACCATGCGAGGCCGCCAAAGAGAGTAGTACTCGTATGGTGGTCAGTCTGGCCACAAGTGAATAAGTATCGAAGAAATCTACCTCTCCTTTCTGGGAATAACCCTTGGCCACAAGCCTAGCCTTGTACTTTTCAATTGTACCATCGGGTCTAAGCTTCTTTTTGAACACCCACTTACATCCCAATGGTTTACAGCCATAGGGACGTTCAGTGATTTCCCATGTTCCGTTAGCCATGATGGAGTCCATCTCGCTACGGACTGCTTCTTTTCGGTAATCAGCATCCGGAGATGCATAAGCCTCTGAAATAGAAGTGGGAGTATGATACGTCTCAAACGTATCTATAATTTTTGATGTTCCATGCTGATATTATACCAATTGTTACATGTTTTATATACACTTTATATCATTTTTATACATTTTCTGGGACTAACCTATTAACAAGATGCCACAGTGTCAGTTCCTGTTTTCTGCTGTTTTTGTATTCCAGAAAAGCTAGTCTGGAAATATTCTCGGAATTGGACGAAAATTTACGGAGGCCCCTATTTTACCAGAAGACTCCATGGGCCAGAAGGACAAGTCCAGGGGAGGCCCGAGGGCCCCACACGCGGGCTCGGCGCGGCCAGGAATCTCCCGGCGCCCTAGGGTGGTGTCGCCACCTCGTGCACCGTCTCGCGACGCCCTTTGGACTATATATTGCCCCTGACCTAAAACTCACAGAACAATCGACGATTTCCCCAGAAAAGTTCCAGAGCTCCGCCGCCACCAAAAACCCTAATTCGGGAGACAGAAGTCTCTGTTCCGGCACCTTGCCGGGACGGGGAATTGCCCCCGGAGCCATCTCCATCGACGCCACCGCCTCCATCATCGTCGTTGCTGCCTCCCATGATGAGGAGGGAGTAGTTCTCCCCCGGGGCTGAGGGCTCTACCGGTAGCTATGTGGTTTATCTCTCTCTCCCATGGTGTGATCTTTATGTGATCATGAGCTTTGTAATCTAGTTGAATCCATAGATGTACTCTTCATTATCTTATATGCTACTCAAGTGGTTTTATTAATGTAATCTCCGGAGTCACCTTTGTCCCACGGTGCGAAGTTGACAATGTGCGCCCCGTGTGTGGCTCTTAGGCTAAAGATAACAGGAATACTTATCATGAGTTATTATTTGCGTTGGATGTCTCTATGAAATTGCGGTGTTTGTCTAGTACCTTCTAGGACGCTCAAGTTGACAGTGTGGGGTTAACTAGACATTGGAATGCGACTTTAAGGTGTGCTTTTATAGCCCTACGCGGTGGATTGGTGTTCGTTATCCAACGAGAGAATAACTCAGAGTAGCATAGTGAAGAGGAAATATCTATGTATTCAATTATATTATTATTGTTGAGAGTGACCACTAGTGAAAGTATGATCCCTAGGCCTTGTTTCTAAGCATTGAAACACCGTTTACAACCAGTTCTGCTACATGTTTGCTTGCTGCCATTTTTATTTCAGATTGCAATTACCACTTATAATCATCCATATTACTTTTATTTTAATATCTCTTCGCCGAACTAGTGCATCTATACACCTGACAAGTGTATTAGGTGTGTTGGGGACACAAGAGACTTCTTGTATCTTAATTGCAGGGTTGCTTGAGAGGGATATCTTTGACCTCTACCTCCCTGAGTTCGATAAACCATGGGTGATTCACTTGAGGGAAACTTGCTGCTGTTCTACAAACCTCTGCACTTGGAGGCCCAACACTGTCTACAAGAATAGAAGCGTGCGTAGACATCAGAGTATCATCCACGAGGTACACAAGGAAATCATCGCCAAAGGACTTTGCAGTCCTCTGTCTCTTGCCCCTACCAAGGGTTTCCTCGTCATCCTCTCCAGGATTTTCATCATGTGTTTGTTCATAATATTCCATCGGAATGGCAGGTTCATGAGTCTCATCAGATTCCTGTCTAGAAGTGCTTGGCATATCTCTCATGGGAAAAATATCCTCAAAGAATGTAGCATCTTTAGACTCCATAATTGTACCGACCTTCACGTCAGGTACCTCAGATTTCACTACTAGAAATCTATAGCCGACGCTATTCTTAGCGTAGCCCAAATTAACACAATCCACAGTCTTTGGTCCAAGCTTACGCTTTTTGGGGATCGGCACATTGACTTTCGCCAAACAGCCCCAAGTACGTAAGTATGAGAGTGTCGTCCTTCTCTTCTCCCATTTCATAGGGAGTGATTTCATTGTCTTTTGTCGGAACTTTATTCAGGACATGACCTGACGTCAATATAGCCTCCCCCCACCATGCCTTGGATAAACCCGATGTATCTAACATGGCGTTAACCAAATCTGTTAGAGTACGGTTTTTTCGTTCAGCAACCCCATTTGACTGGGGAGAATAGGGAGGCGTCCTCTCATGAATAATACCGTGTTCCGCACTGAAAGAATCAAACTCATTGAGAAGTACTCTCCACCACGATCTGACCGGATTCGTTTAATTTTCTTTTCAAGTTGATTCTCAACTTCTGCCTTATAGATTTTAAAGTAGTGTAGAGCCTCATCTTTGGTGCTTAACAAATATACATAGCAATATCTAGTGGAATCATCTATCAGAGTCATGAAGTATCTCTTTCCACCTTCAGTCAACACACCATTCATCTCACAAAGATCAGAATGTATGAGTTCTAACGGTGCCAAGTGTCTCTCCTCCGCAGCCTTGTGGGGCTTGCGAGGTTGCTTTGCTTGTACACACGAATGGCATTTAGAACCTTTGGCTAAAGTGAAACTTGGGATTAAATTCGATTTTACTAGCCGCGTCATACAACCGAAACTAATGTGACAAAGACGTGAATGCCAAACTTCTGCTTCATTAACATTCGAATGAATATTGTTCACGACTTTATTACAAAAATCAGCGAGGGAAAAGCGGAACAAGCCTCCGCATTCATAGCCTTTTCCAACAAACAGTCCATATTTCGTAACAACTACTTTATTAGACTCAAATACCAACTTAAACCCTTCTCTACATAGAAGGGAGCCACTAACGAGATTCTTCTTGATGGCGGGGACATGCTGCACGTTCTTGAGCTGCACGATCCTTCCCGAAGTAAACTTCAGATCGACCGTGCCAACACCAAGAACAGAAGCACTTGCGCCATTCCCCATCAATACGGATCCGTTCCCTGTGACCTGATAAGAAGAAAACAATGAGATGTCAGAACATACATGAATATTTGCACCTGTGTCAATCCACCAATCATTAGACTGACAAACAGAAAATACAGTAAACAAATTACCGTACCCAGATGCACCATTCTCATTGTTGCTCACAATCATGTTGACAGACTTGGAGTCCTGTCCTGGTTTCTTGAACTTCTTTGGGCACTTGGGAGCCCAATGTTCCTCTGAACCACATGTGAAGCAGCTCCTTTCTTCTTATCCTTGTTGAAGGGCTTCTTGCCCTTCTTCTTGAAGTCGGTATTCTGTTGGACTCCATGTTTCCCCTTGGGCTTGTGGAAGTTGGAATTCTTCTGTACAAAATTGGCGACAGAAGTTCCCTCGGTCCCTTTTCCGTGCGAGTCCTTTGCTCTCGAGTTCTGCTCGACACTCAGATGGCCGATGACATCCTCAACTGAGAATTCACGCCTCTGGTGTTTCAGAGTAGTAGCGAAGTTCCTCCAGGAATTAGGCAGCTTAGCGATTATGCATCCCGCGACAAATTTGCCCGGTAGCACACACTTGAGAAGCTCAAGCTCCTTAGCGATGCACTGTATCTCATGAGCTTGTTCCAATACAGAACGGTTTTCAACCATCTTGTAATCGTGGAACTGCTCTATAGTGTACATCTCGCTTCCAGCATCGGTTGCGCCGAATTTAGATTCGAGCGCCTCCCACAAGTCCTTGGCAACCCGCACATGTAAATATGCATCAACCAACTTATCTCCGATCACGCTCAGAACGGCTCCAACAAAGACGACGGTGGCCTCCCTAAACGCCTTCTCCTGTTCAGGAGCAATCGTTCCAGTGGGAGTAACACCGGCGACCCAGAACACGTTCATCGCAGTGAGCCATAAGGTGGTTTTGGTTTGCCAACGCTTAAAATATGTCCCCGTAAACGGGGCTGGTTTCAGTGCAGCAGCAAAACCTTGGATCGAAAATTGCCTACACACATTAGGTTTTTGGATTGCTGAGAATTTAGGCAATTGTTCGATTAAATTAATCCAATAATAAATCATGAACATGACGTGAGCAGTGCTAATGACATACTGAAATTCTATGATAAAATCATGTACTAGATAAATAGTAGATACATCTACACAAATAGCTAGTACGGAAAACATGCAAGTAATCAGGAGAGGGATAAACGTGTACCCTCCAGTAGGCCAGTTGGCCGCAGCAGCGGAGGCGTTAGCCTCGTCGGCGATCCTCTTGTCGGCAGCAGCCTTCTCGATGTCGGCGTCGGTGGCCATGACGAAGAGGAAGGCGGCGCAGACGTAGTTGATGCAGATGTAGTTGAAGCAGATGAAGTAGAGCGAGCAGTCGCGTAGGAGACGCTCCCCAAAAACCTAATCGCCCCTCTCCCGTACAGGATCTAGAGAGGCGGAGTTTCGGAGGCCTGCTCTCCCGTCAGCCGTGTACGCGGTGGACGGGATGGGATCAGCGATGGCAGCAACAGCGGGAGGAACGACGATGCGAGGAGCAAATGCGATGTGGTGTCTGTTGTGTATTTCCGAGAGAGGAGCGACCTTTCTTATATACACACGCAGACGGAAGACCAACGGAAACACACGCAATTAAGGGGAGAATTAAGAGACTGGTAACGGCCATACTTAAGAGCACTTAAGACAAAACGTTTTAGCTCAAATTCATTCTCCATTAAGCGCAATGAATTCTGAAACTCCCGTACTTAATAGCACTTAAGACGGACGTTTCAGCTCGCAATGAATTCTGAAAACTCCCGTACTTAATTGTACTTAATACAGACGTTTCAACTCATATTCATTTTCCATTAAAGCAAATGTTTCAGTTGACCGCATGACAGCATGGGCCTTTAGGGATTTTTCTGAAATTGTTATATGCTAATATTTCAACAATATTTCAGCAGCAAAGGCACATCGTAGTACTGCTGCACTAAGTTATGTTCAGTATAACATTGATCTCGCCGAGTGAATGCACATTTGCATCTCCTCGCACCAAGCCAACTAAACGGACAATGCCACTGCAGGCCCTCCAAATAAACCGAAGCAAAGAGTGTATTTTGAAGGACATCAACTTTTAATTTGAGTCTCATTTGGGGTAGTAAGGACATGTGCAATGCAAGATGCTTATATAGGCGGTTAGCAAAATAAATCGGTTTTTGTTAAGCTCTAGTGCTTATTTACACAAGAGAAATGCTTAAGTAGGCACCTCTCTATAGGAATAAGCATTAGTGTTTACAAAAATGCTTGTTTTATTCTTGTAAGCACCCCACTAAACAATTTGCATTGTACATGGCCTAATAGTCTATGTCGGAGACACTAAAAGGTTTTCAAATACACATATGGCCACTAATTTGTGGTGTACTCTGTTTATGTTTATTGGATCTGAAAAACTAGACATAGATTGCCAAGTTTCTAGGAAATACTGTACAAATACGATGGTGGAACTTTAAAGTTTAACTTTCCACACAAAAAGAACATAGGTTATCTTAATTTTTTAGCTTGCTCACTCCCCACCTGCCCTGGCCATCGGCGCGCTGTTCAGTCTAATGTCAGAAAATTAAAACAAGAAGGCTACCAAACCAAACCAGTTCCGAGCATTCATTCTGAAGAGTGTCTTTAAAGCATGCGAATTTAATTGGCTGATTTAATTCGTAGCATGGTCACAGGAATTAATGGGCTACAACCTAGAGGACCAGAGAGAAACAACGTACCGCTTCGTCTAACCAGGCAGGAGGAGAGAGAGGTGATCGCATCTCGTACGCGCCTCCCACCGACGGCCGCCGCAGGTCTAGGTGCGGTGGATCTCGGCACTCGTCGGTGGGAGGGTTCCGTTTTTCTGGTTTAGTGTTCAGATTTGCTGGGGCGGCATTCTGTTGGTGGTGGCGGCGCTTCTTGCAATAATGTCTTCCCGGTTTCAGCCCCATCTCGGTGGCGACGTCGAGAAACTCGTGGGAGTGGTGTGGTTTTCGAGTACTTCTTCTGGCGGTGGCGGTCTTCGGATCATTATGGAGTTTCATCGGCGGTTCATCCTTCTTCTTCGGCTCCGGGACGGATGTGATTTTCTTGACCCGTTCGGCGACTTCCCGTCCGCATCCAACAACATCAGACTGTCTCTGGGAGGAGCGGCAGCAGCGCCACGCCGTCGACATGGTCTGGAGGTTGAAGACGAAGAGCATCTCAAGGATCTCGTTGTAATTTTTGATTTTGTTGAGGTGTTTTGTACGGTTCGGTGTTTTTTTAATGACAGGTCTTTTTCGCAAAAAACCTAGAGGACCAGAGGGACAACTGATCGTCCCACCCTAGCACCATTGCATATTTTTTCACATTCGTAACAAAGAAAAAATCTTTATACGGAAATTCTAGTTTTTCTCGAATCAAAATAGTAAGCATAATCGGTGCACTTACAAAATTTCATCAAAAGAGATCTGACCACTTTTAACTAGAAAAAAACATATGTGAATTGCATTTGATCATATCTTAGGAGATTGTGATCCCACTCATATAATTTGAATCTCACCATTTTGTTTCCAACACTGAGGACAAAGACACACAAGTCATCTTCGATTCAGAAAGTGAATTTTATCAATTCTTGTTAATTTTGAAGTCATACCGGAGACATTTCGATTATGAGGCTTTAGGCAATCTTGGTTACTCTGTGTCTCTGTACATTATAATTCTTGATACGTGTTGTTCACAATTTAGTAGACATCTTGATTTCATCTAAATTGTACATACAATATAGTTCTGATGATCTATATGCAATTTTATTTATGTATAGACAAAATCTACTATGTTGGGTCATACAAGATAGAATAATGAAAACCTTGGATTGTGCTGTGTCTTATCTATACCTGGTGGCGTCGATTTCTTGCATATATTTGATCTTACTGTTTTGGTTCTATCTCTTTTAGCTTTTGTTTTTAAGCGCTCAAACACACATCTATATATTTTGTATGCTCCCAGACAACTGTGACATACTGTATTTCTTTACCCAGTTGATGCAGATTATTCCCTATGTTTTCTCTTATGGACTTTCGCTTACAACTTCTAACTTCTAGACCCATCAAACCGTACCAACCCTATACTTTTTCATGTATTGTTCTTTCGTTTTATTTATTATTGTTATTTCTTTTTTCATCGTCGAGAAATTAAAATAGCAGTACATAAATGGCATGTCAAGAAATACTCCCTCCATTTTTAAATATAAGATGTTTTAGATGTTCCGCATATTGTCTAGATGCATATTAAAATGAGTGAACATATACACTAAAATGTGTCTAGATACATTTTTATACTTATGAATATGGACAAATGCTAAAACATCTTATATTTAAAACGGAGGGAGTAATAGACATCCAAAAAAATCATTCCTTTTTTGTTATCTGTGTCTTCTGTACCTACTTATATGGCACTTTGTATTTTTCCATTTTTAAGAAACTTGCCTTGTACTCTGAATAGACATGCTCCCTCTATTTTTTTAAGTTCTATGTTTTCCCCAAGTCAACCTTCTCTTAGTTTGACATGAAAAATATGCCAATATTGACAACCTCAAATCTATGCAGTACGATTTTTTTTTACGATGAATATGAAGAACAAAATTGGTATTTAGATGTTGATAGATTATTCAATATGCTTTGACAACTTAAAGTAATTTCAGTATCATACCTGCCTACTCGTACGGCACTTAATCTTTGCCATTTGAGTATCTTAATTTGCCTTTGGACTTATTCATATAGTACGTATGCTGACGAGTTGCTTGTATTTGAAAGATTTGCACAAATATGGCCTTTGTTATATTTCCTTATTTTACCTCGCTTGGTTATGTTTTGCATGTTGTTATTAACTGAATCGAACATTTTTTCGTCGCAGTCAGCAGGTGAGCTTTCCTATCCTCACGCCTCTCCAGCTCTCCTTTTGGGTGGGCTCGTAAGCATTTAATGCTTGTCAATATCTCTGACCAGTCAGCAGAGTACTGCCACAGTAGGAAGCACTATCAACACTACAGGAGTCATCAAAGCACTACAGTGTGAGACCTCCCTCCCGTAGTCTAATCAGATGAAACCATTTCTAACCTCCGTTTCATTGCTCTGTTCCTTCGATGGATCGGTGAGTACCTTCAGTACCTACTTATGTGCTCTTGTTACGTCCATCTTCGTAGTGCTGCACACCTAAGACTAGTCATAATGGAGAGTATCATCATATACTAGTATCATGCATATGATACTAGTCTATGTTACTACCTCCACAATGAGTAGTAACATATTTGGGGTATCATACAATACTACATTTATTAGGTTGTAGACTCAATTTGCATTGAAATCCTTTATGTTACGGTATCTACCTATGATACTATTATCACCTCTCTCATCATTAATTGCAGTGTCACGTCAGTTTTTTGCCAACATGGCATGCATGATACTACCTATGATACTCCCATTGTGTCTAGTCTAAGAAGTTCCTAGAGATTGATGCATGACAGTTATCGTACGCGCAGTGACAGGTGCTCCCTCCGTTTCTACAATTTATGACCTTTCTGATTTTTTCTGATCCTTTCTAAATGACCGAATCAACAAACTAATACATGTTTACATACACACGATCAGAAAAAAAGTAATTAGGATATATGCCCCCCCCCCCCCCGGGCCTCGCGTCGTTCCCCTGGGGCGACTCGGGCGGCGAAACCCTAGCCGCCACCCAAACTCCCTTCCCAAGCTCCCCACTCCCGCCCCTCGCCGTCGCCGGAGGATGCCAGCGGGAGAAGCCCTTGCTGGGTGGACGGCGGTGGCGGGGCCCCTGGTTCGTGTGCTCGCGCGCTGACTTTTGGTGCGCTGGAGCGGCAGGAGAGCGCGGTGGCGCGGCAGGCGTTGTCTGTGCGCAGGGGAGGTCGAGATGGAGTGGATTGTGCTCACGGTGGCGCTGCTGAGGCGGCGGCCGGCCGCTGGCGCTAGCGGCAGAGTTGAGGTCGTCCAGATCTGGGCCGCGGGCCCGCCCGGCCAACGACAACTCCGACAACTCCTCTGCCCCCACCCTCCCTTCTCCCTCCTCCCACCCCTCCCGTCTGCCGCCGGTGGAAGCCGCTGGGTTGGAGAGCACGCGCGCGGCGGCCCTACGGCTGCTCTGTTGTGCCCCGGCGGTTCCTGGCGGCAGAAGCGGCGGGCCAGCGCGGCGGCGGCGCGGTGCAGGTGGCTCCGTGTCGCCTTCTCGACGTGCTCCCGACGGTGGCCGGCCTGCTGGCGCCACGCTGGTCGGTGCCCTCCTCCAGCTACGACCACTTCTAGGCCTTCCCTCCGTGTGTGTTGGTCTCCTCCAGCGACATTCTTCGCCACTTTCGGTCTGCCACTGCATCAGAGGTCTATGCTCATTGGTCGGGCGAAATCTCCGCGTGGCGACGGCCTGCGCTGCCAACGGCGACGCCTGAGGGTGCCGCCACCTCCTTGGAGGCGTTGGCATGACCTTGACCAGACCTCCTCCTCACCCACCGGGGGAATCCCTAGGTCCGGCCTCCGGACCGGGCAGCGGCGGCGTCTCAGCGCTATTCCCCTCTTGAAGGCGCTGCTTTGGCTGCATGTGGAGTACTTGATGCGTCAGTTGAGGGTCGGTGATGTAGGTTTCTTCGGCGTAGACTCCTACACAGGGAGCGGACCTTTGGGGCGCAACGGATGCCAGCTCCGACGCTTCCTGATGAATGCTACACCAGTTCCAGTCGTGCCCTGCCTTTTGCCCGCCGACTCTCTCTAGGCACATGGGTGCGAGGTACGTTGGCCTGGGCAGTCCTGGCGCTGCAATCGTCCCTGGAAGCATCAGGCAATGGCGGTGACGCTGCCCTGTCGCTCCGAGCCTGCGACGCTTCACCATTCTTGGCTCGAGGCAAGGCTGGGCGAGGCCTAACGTCATTGCGGTCTGTAGTTGAGGGCACCTCCTTACCTAGTTGTAGTCGCTTGGTGAGGACGGTCGTGTGTGTGTGTGTGTGTGTGTGTGTATGTCCCTCCTTTCCGTAGGTTGTACGCCGGTTGTCTTCCTGTTCAATGAAATGAAACGTAAAGTCTTTGCGTTTTCGCGAAAAACGATGAGAAAAACGTAAAAATGCTCGAAACTCTTACATATTAGAATGGAGGGAGTACATACGTGGGCGGTAAATACCGTTCCGTAGTTCATGGCACGGTAAGAACTTTTCCACTTGTATTTTCTCCGTAAGAGCATACTTTTGTCTTCTTTATTGATATCATTGATCCATGCCCAGAAAAAATGCATGCAGATGAAAGCGAGATGCGCAAAGAAAAGGCGGCTGAAAAGTTTCTTTGTAGCTCCTTTTTTAAAAATTAACATTCTTAAGGTTTCTAAAAAATTCCGAGAAAAAACATAGAGGTGGAAAATGGCGTACCCTTAGGTTCTGTAGTTAAACTCTAAATATTTTATATTTCGGCCTACACGAAAATGACAAATTTCTGACAGATCTGAAAAATTCGAAATCTGCATTGTTCACCACCTCAGATCTTGAAATTTGTCATTTTTACACATCACAAAATACAGGATATTTCGCATTGATATTTTGCACACTGGTGTAAGCCATAATTATATACATCTAGAAATATTCTCAGAACTTTTAAAACTTTTAAGTGTCGTTTTCGAAAAAATTTAATAAAAAAGAGCTACATGTAGGTCGTCCTACGAAATGCCCCTCTCCGAAGGCCTCCATCTTTGTTTGCATGAGCACTAGGAAGCAAAACAAAAAACAAAAAATGTGGCGCCGTGGATCTACCGTTGAGTATAGTACGCCGATAACGATGATTGAGAAACGTCCGGCAACGTGCCGCGGTACAGAAAGTAGTACGCTGACCATCACTAGTACACCGGCCATCACTAGGAGCTTGAAAAATCACACCACCTAGCAGCGCACAGTGACGAACGGCCGCGCGATGCGTAAAAGAGATGGCATTGGCTCGGCGGTACCATGAGTTTGAGCGCCATGCAAGTACGGAGTACCTGTCTATTCCGTCACGCACACCGTTCGTTCGGGGTACTACCACTACCACGCCGTCCTAGATCGACAACGGCTTACAGCCGACTGAGGAGGAAATTTATTTTGGAAGCTCCTACATTAATGGCTGAGATCACAAGTCAGGGATGGTGGTTCCGTACTGCTGTGGCACGGCACAGCGCATAGCGGTGAGAACAAAAGCTAGGTTGTTTAGTGTTTTTTCAGTCGCCCGATCCAGTATTTACCGTCAGGTACATGCGTAATCTGTACTTACAGCAAATTCCCGGTAAGCGCCCGGTATGCTTTTCGGCCCGATAGAAACCACATCTGTTAGAGCATCTCCACCGGCACCCCCAAATATGTGTCCGGCACACTCCAATTGTCCTCCTTTTGGGGGGTGCCGGACACATGTGCGCTCGAAATTTGGAGCCCGCCCACAGCGGCACCCTCCAAAATTGACCCCCCAAATTTTTTGCATTTAGACAAACACCTTATGTGCATCAGGTACGACGGGCAGAGCTACACACGAACAGCAAGCACTGGCGTCCAGCACAGCGAGCACCAGTTCACCTTTGCCGGTGCTGGGGCGGCGCGACGGTGGGCTTGCCCACGAAGCGAGCGTCGATGTGGTGCCACACACGCGAAGAACGTCGCGTCACCGGCCTCAGAAGTTGGTGAGGAACAAGAACATCACCTTGGGCGGCGTGGCTACCGCAGAACCTCGCCGGCGTCCAGCGTGACGGGACCAAGAGTGCTCGTTTCTTTGCCCAGCTTGGAGGCTTGGAGCAGCTCGTTTCTTTGCTTCCTCTGCTTGAACTGAAGTACGTCCAGCGTCCAGCTTCTCTGCTTGAAGTAGTTCCCTAGCTGAACCTACACCTGAACCCGACGAGGATGCAGCTCCCGCTGCTCGACGAGGATGCACACGACGCAGCCCACCCCGCCCCGCTGCGCGTGCACCATCTGAATGCCCGGCCGCTTGTGCTCACGACGCGATCAACGCGCACACCATAAACTCCGAACCTCCATGAACTCTGAACCTCCATGTGTCGCTGCCACGCTTGGACCTC
The DNA here is from genome assembly GCA_947311845.1 of Poa pratensis. NCBI lineage: Eukaryota > Viridiplantae > Streptophyta > Magnoliopsida > Poales > Poaceae > Poa > Poa pratensis. Next base: position 84,888,548 of record CAMZMU010000117.1, on the reverse strand, counting down.
GCTCGGCCGCCACAACTATGTCTCAACAGAGGAAGACGCGACGGACTGTCGGCGTCATTGGTGCCCACTAACTCGTTGATGCACGCGCGCACTTCAGGAAACTAGCTAGCTCACACCCACAGCCAGCACCAGCTAGCTAGCTCACACCACGGCCAGCACCAGCTAGCTAACTCGCACTTGTATGCTTGAGCTAGCACGAGCCATGGCATCGATCAGTTTTCAGCTAGCACCATAAACACTAGCACGCGACCGCACAGCAGCAGCTCGACCTGGAGTGTCGCGCGCGACGAGAAAGGAAGTGGCCGCGTCTCGCGCGAGGTGGACGAGGCAGCGGCGAACTCCACGACCGGCACCTGCACTAACCTGCACTAGCGTCCGGCCTGACGACGAGCAGGAGTAGCAGCCAAGGGCGGACTCGTTTCAGCTGAAGAAGCACACTCGTTTCAGCTAGCGCACTAATAAATGAACTACAATCAGATTTAGCTAGCTAGTTCACACATTCAGCTAGCTAGTACGGCCAATGTCATCACGGCTGAGCGGGAGCAGCAGTCTCGGCCCGCTCTCGCGAGGCCGACGTAGCACGGGAGCAGCACGGGAGCAGCAGTCTTGTTGCTACTCTCATTCGTTCCAGCTCGAATCCTTCTGGTTGTAGGCAATGTTGACGACGACGAACCTCCAGGACATGATGGATTGGCTTGGATAAGCGCGAGCTAACGGGAACGACGACACCGCGCGTCCGGCCATAGAACGAAGACGACCTTGTCGGTGATGATCCCTCGTGTTCTAGCTCGAATCCTTCTGGTTCAAGACATAGTCGACGATGGCGCACCTCCAGGACATGACGGTTTTGCTTGGAGAAGCACGGGCGACGACACCGTTCGTCCGGCCGTAAGTTGAAGACGAGGTCGTCGCGGCGCCTTCCGTGCTCCTCCGGTGCCGTGCTTGCAGGAGACGAAGGAGGTCAACGGTGCGGTGCAACTAGCGTGGAGGGCGAGCGGGACATGGCCGGAGTTAGCTGTGCCGTCGATGGTTTGCCGCTCGGTGCCGCACACGTGAAATGAAAGAATGAGAGTAAAATGAGAAGAGAGGCTGCCAGGTGGGCCAGTGCCATGCAGTTGATGTCCGCTTGCATGTCCGGCACCCCCGAGAGGGCCTCCAAATTTGGAGGCCTCTTCGGGGGTGCCGGACATGTTTTTGCTCGGCGTGACCCTTTGGGGGGTGCCGCTGGTGGCGTTTTTAGGCGTCCGGACCCCAATGGGCCTTTGGGGGGTCACTTGGAGGCCCCCGGTGGAGATGCTCTTAGGTCTGGCCAGGAAATGCACCGCACCGCCCCTATATGAACGGTACCGAAGGCCATTTAGGGCTTCGGCTCCGCTCCTCCAGCGGGATTCGGCACTGCGCCTGATAACCCACAAGTATAGGGGATCACAACAGTCTTCGAGGGAAGTAAAACCCAAATTTATTGATTCGACACAAGGGGAGACAAAGAATACTTATAAGCCTTAACAGCGGAGTTGTCAATTCAGCTGCACCTGGAAAAGCACTAGTAACAGCGGTGATGTGAAATCAGCAGTAATATGAGAGCAATAGTAACAGTAACACAACAGCAGTATTAGTAACACAGAGGCAATGGCATCAGAAAATAGTTGATACTATTTCTAATGGCATATAGGACCGAATGAGTATTTGATGATGACAGATGGACCGGGGTTCCCAGCTATCTACACTAGTGGTAACTCTCCAATAACAAGTGTTGGGTGAACAAATTACAGTTGGACAATTGATAGAATTGAAATAGCATTAAGACAGAACATCTAGTCTATTAATCATACGTAGGCATGTTTTCCATATAGTCATACGTGCTCGCAATGAGAAACTTGCACAATATCTTTTGTCCTACCAGCACGTTTGCAGCGGGGTCTCAAGGGAAACTACTGGTAATTAAGATAATCCTTTTAATAGAGCACCGGAGCAAAGCATTAGCACTTAGTGAAAACATGTGATCCTCATATCTAAACCATCCCCTCCAGTTATCCCAGTTGCTGTCACTCTAGGGCCTCGGGTTCCGGATAGAGACATGTGCAAACAACTTGTAGATACAATCTAAGCAATAATTATAGAGCTTAAATCTAAGATCATGTCACTCGTGCACTAGTGACAAGCATTAAACACAACAAGATTGCAGCAACAATAACTTCACAAACTTATAGATAGACTGATCATAATGTAACAATTTATCGGATCCCAACAAACACAACACCGATTACATCAGATGGATCTCAATCATGTAAGGCAGCTCATGAGATCATTGTATTGAAGTACATGGGAGAGAGAGTACCAACTAGCTACAGCTAGAACCCGTAGTCCATGGGGGGACTACTCACAAACCATCATGGAGTCGAAGTGGAGGCGGTGGAGTCGATGGAGATGGCTCCGGGGGTCAATCCCCGTCCCGGCAGGGTGCCGGAACAGGAACTTCTGACCCCCGAAACTTGTCTTCGATGGCGGCGGCGCTGCGGAACCCTTTCTGGAATATGACCGATTTTTTTAGGGTTTTCGAGGCAGGAGGATTATATAGGCGAAAGGGCGGCGCGAGGGGGTGGCCGAGTCGGCCTCACCACGTGGTGGCGCCACCCCCCTCCAGGCCGCGCGGGGACATGGTGAGGAGGCCGTGGGCCTCCCCCGGGCTTGCCCTTCTGGCTCCGTGTACGTGTCGGGAAAATAGGAGTTTAGGCTTTTGTTTCGTCCAATTCCGAGAATATTTCCTTAAGTAATTATCTGGAATAGAAAAACAGCAGAAAATAGGAACTGGCACTGTGGCATCTTGTTAATAGGTTAGTCCCAGAAAATACACAAAAATGATGTATAATGCATATAAAACATGTGACATTGATATATAAAACAAGCATGAAACATCAGAAATTATAGATACGTTTGAGACGTATCAAGCATCCCCAAGCTTAGTTCCTACTCGTCCTCGAGTAGGTAAACGATAAAAACAAAATAATTTGTCATCTATTACTTATTACCTCAAAACGTTTGCAAAGAATCAGGTTATCAAAGTTCAATGATCTACGAGATTATGCAAGTTTTTTCATTATACCACTACCACATGCAACATTTTCTGAACCAACACATCAACCAAGCAACTCTCCAAACAAATATAAGTGAAGTAAGAGAGTACTTTTTACAAAAGAACTAATAGCTCTGAACAAGAGATACATGAAAACCAAGAGCTAGAAGCTAAACAGTGCGAAAACTGAATACTCAACAAATATAAGTGAAGAATAGGAGTATTCAAATGAAAAAGCGGAGCGTGTCTCTCTCCCAAACAAGATAGATAGGATCCAATATTGTATGATCAGAAAATGAAAATAACAAACTAAAAATAAAAGCACACAGCTCCAAGAACAGCACATATGATGTGAAAGAATTAAAATATAGTTTCACTAGAGATGACCTGATAAGTTGTTGATGAAGAAGGGGATGCCTGGCATCCCCAAGCTTAGACGCTTGAGTCTTCTTGAAATATGCTTGGGTGACCCACGGGGGCATCCCCAAGCTTAGGCTCTTCACTCTTCTTGATCACATTATATCATCCTTCTCTCTTGACCCTTGAAAACTTCCGCCACACCAAACTTCTCATAAACTTCATTAGAGGGGTTAGTACTCAAAAACATTAATCCACTTTGGTTCTGTTGTGACACATTGCAAGAACTCAATAAAACATTAGCTACAGCCCTCCACGTCTAGAAAGCCTTACTTAAAGTCCACAAGAGACAATGCAAAAAACAGAGACAAATCTGTCAAAACAGAACAGCCAGTAAAGATGAATTTTTTCGCACTTCCGTTGCTCAAATCAGAAAACGCGAAACTAACGAAAGATGCGTACATATCTGAGGATCACGCACAAATTTTTTCAGAATTTTTCAATTTTTCTGGAATTTATAAAGCTCAAAATGGTGGACAGCAAAAATCTGTCCCTGTGCAGAAATCCAAATCTAGCATCATCTAATCATTAGAGACTCTTCTTGGCACAACAATTCAAAAAAGTAAAGATACAAAGGAGTTGTTACAGAAGTAAGCAGCTCCTTGACTCAAAAAGCAAAGAAAAATTTCAGAAATAAAACATGGGTTGTCTCCCAAGAGCGCTTTTCTTTAATGCCTTTTAGCTAGGCTTGATAGTTTTAATGATGCTCTCATGAAAATAGAAAATGAAGCAAAAAGGAGCATCAAGAAGCAAATTCAAAACACATTTAAGTCTAACCCACTTCCTATGCATAGGAATCTTGTACACAAATAAATCCATAAAGAACAAAGTGACAAGCATAGGAAGATAAAACAAGAGTAACTTCAAAATTTTCAGCATATAGAGAGGTGTTTTAATACCATGAAAATTTCTACAACCATATTCCCTCTCTCATAATAATTTTCAGTAGCATCATGAACAAACTCAACAATATAACTATCACATAAAGCATGCTTTTCATGATCTACAAACACATAATTTTTATCAAGCTCAAAAATATGTGGATTAAAACTTTCAAACCCACTTTTAACATAATATAACAAGATGATTGATCAATCTCAAAAGATATGGGACTCCTAGATAAATTCAAGACCTCTCCAATCCCATTTTCAATAGTAGTACAATTAATATTATCAAGTAACATAGGACCATCATCTAGAGCTTTATCATAAACATTTTCCAAGCAAAACTCCTTAGTACCATGCATTTCGATATCAGCCACAAATAAAGGATTATCATAAGATTTTTCGAAATAGCATGGATTATCATAAATAACAGTAGCATAATCATTTTCACAAGTTTTACTCATAGGGAATATCTCAAGAGAATCCACAGGAACATAACATTCATCCTCCTTTGGTAAGCATGGAGGACAATCAAATAATGTAAGAGATAAAGAGTTACTCTCATTAGAAGGTAGGCATGGGTAGCTAATCCATTCTTCCCCTTTTGTTCATCACTCTCCTCCTCTTTTTCATCCAATGAGCTTTCAGCTTCAGTAGTAGTTTCTTCTTCCACAGGTTCCTGCAAGACAATGGTCTCTTCTTTTTGAGGATGTCTTTTCTCAAGAAATTCAGTAATATAAGGATTATCATTATAATACTCAAGGCAATATCCAAGCATAGCAAAAGTATCAGATTTATAAGGAGCTTCATCTCTATTTTTAAGCAAAGCTGAAATTTCATAAGCTCCCATAAAGACAAAAAATTCTTCAATTTGCTCAAGTTTATCAAAGTCATAATATCCTCTAGCATAAGAAGCTAAAGTTTCATTATCATTATAATCACATTGAAAAGGGAGGTGTTTATGCTCCCTACAACAACGAGATTCATTAAAGCACCAAGATTCATCATATGTAGAACACAAATCTATAGCAAAATTATGCAGTTTAATTACTTGTAGTGAGAGATGCTTCCCCTTTTCAGACCAAAGGTGTTCATTTAATTTATATTCCTTATCCTTAGTGAGCCATCCTGACAAATAAGATCTAGTTTTCCAGAAAATAGGCATGGCAACAGTTTTTTTAGATTTTCGATTTTTAAATTTTTATGGATTTTCGGGTATATAAGAAAAATAAACAAGACAAAAATAAACTAGACAAAAGTAAACTAAACAAAAAACAATTAAACAAAAATAAACTAAGCACAATAAAACTAGACAAAATAAACTAGACAAGACAAAATAAAATAAAAACAGAGAGACAAGTAAAGTGTACTCCCCAGGTGAACTTATGAGTAGAGCTATGCTCCCCGGCAACGGCGCCAGAAAATAGTCTTGATAACCCACAAGTATAGGGGATCGCAACAGTCTTCGAGGGAAGTAAAACCCAAATTTATTGATTCGACACAAGGGGAGACAAAGAATACTTATAAGCCTTAACAGCGGAGTTGTCAATTCAGCTGCACCTGGAAAAGCACTAGTAACAGGGGTGATGTGAAAGCAGCAGTAATATGAGAGCAATAGTAACAGTAACACAGCAGCAGTATTAGTAACACAGAGGCAATGGCACCAGAAAATAGTTGATACTACTTCTAATGGCATATAGGACCGAATGAGTATTTGATGATGACAGATGGACCGGGGTTCCCAGCTATCTACACTAGTGGTAACTCTCCAATAACAAGTGTTGGGTGAACAAATTACAGTTGGGCAATTGATAGAATTGAAATAGCATTAAGACAGAACATCTAGTCTATTAATCATACGTAGGCATGTTTTCCATATATAGTCATACGTGCTCGCAATGAGAAACTTGCACAACATCTTTTGTCCTACCAGCCCGTTTGCAGCGGGGCCTCAAGGGAAACTACTGGTAATTAAGGTACTCCTTTTAATAGAGCACCGGAGCAAAGCATTAGCACTTAGTGAAAACATGTGATCCTCATATCTAAACCATCCCCTCCAGTTATCCCAGTTGCTGTCACTCTGGGGCCTCGGGTTCCGGACAGAGACATGTGCAAACAACTTGTAGATACAATCTAAGCAATAATTATAGAGCTTAAATCTAAGATCATGCCACTCGTGCACTAGTGACAAGCATTAAACACAACAAGATTGCAGCAACAATAACTTCACAAACTTATAGATAGACTGATCATAATGTAACAATTCATCGGATCCCAACAAACACAACACCGATTACATCAGATGGATCTCAATCATGTAAGGCAGCTCATGAGATCATTGTATTGAAGTACATGGGAGAGAGAGTACCAACTAGCTACAGCTAGAACCCGTAGTCCATGGGGGAACTACTCACAAACCATCATGGAGTCGAAGTGGAGGCGGTGGAGTCGATGGAGATGGCTCCGGGGGTCAATCCCCGTCCCGGCAGGTGCCGGAACAGGAACTTCTGACCCCCGAAACTTGTCTTCGATGGCGGCGGCGCTGCGGAACCTTTCTGGAATATGACTGATTTTTAGGGTTTTCGAGGCAGGAGGATTATATAGGCGAAAGGGCGGCGCGAGGGGGTGGCCGAGTCGGCCTCACCACGTGGTGGCGCCACCCCCCTCCAGGCCGCGCGGGGACATGGTGAGGAGGCCGTGGGCCTCCCCCGGGCTTGCCCTTCTGGCTCCGTGTACGTGTCGGGAAAATAGGAGGTTAGGCTTTTGTTTCGTCCAATTCCGAGAATATTTCCTTAAGTAATTATCTGGAATAGAAAAACAGCAGAAAACAGGAACTGGCACTGTGGCATCTTGTTAATAGGTTAGTCCCAGAAAATACATAAAAATGATGTATAATGCATATAAAACATGTGACATTGATATATAAAACAAGCATGAAACATCAGAAATTATAGATACGTTTGAGACGTATCAAGCATCCCCAAGCTTAGTTCCTACTCGTCCTCGAGTAGGTAAACGATAAAAACAAAATAATTTCTGAAGTGACATGCTACCAACATAATCTTGATCCAATAGTGATGTAAGGCATGTGAGCTGAGATCAAATCATTCAAAGCAAATGTCTATAATTGATATTAAATAAGAGATAATAAAGCAAGATAGTTAAACAAGCTAAAAGTTTTCATGAATGATTGCTTTAAAGACATGAAACCGTACAAGGTTCATTAAAGATGTTTTAAGTATCCAGTGTAGGAGTTCTATCCTTCAATTCCAAGCATCAAGTAAATTTTCACAACATAGAGTACGGATCCAGTCAAGTAAACATAAACATGAACGTCATGAATCAACTGTTTCGAAGCCTACTCAACCGGTGAGCGTAAGCATTTGGTATTGGCACCAGGATGTTATGGCTAAGAGAACATTAATGGGGGTTTGGAAGGCCAATGGAAGATAGTCTCACAAAGCTATAGGTGATCATTAGACAAGAGGAAGTCTTATAATCGAAGCTATGTAAGGAGTAGTGATTGCCATGCAACGGATGCACATAGAGCTATATGTGTATGAAAGCTCTCCAATGGAACTAGTGGGGGTGCATCCAACTTGGTTGCTCACGAAGACCTAGAGCACTTTTGAGGAAGCTCATCATTGGAATATACAACCCAAGTTCTATAGTGTAAATTCCCCACATAGTTATACTAGTAAAACATGAAAACTCTCTCACATGGAGTATAGGTGCTAAACATGAGCACAAATGATGACTATGAATACTGCAGGTGCTGAAACATGAGCACAAGTGTGGATAAAGGATAGTAATGTTGCCCCCTTTTTCTTTATTCTTTTTTTTTCTTTTTTCCTTTTTTCTATATTTTTTTCTTTTTCTGTTTCTCTTTTCGATGGCCTCCATGGCTCTTTTCACTTTTAGGGGCAACATTCTAATATGACAACACACTTTTTGGTACAAATAACTCATAATGAACAAAACATGATGTATGAAACGGTATGCCTCTGCCAGTGTAGCAGGATGTGCAATGATCTAGCGTAACATGGGTAAACCACACATCAGCTGTATAGAATCACGCAAAGCAATATATAAATGAATAATGACAACAAGTCATGTAATGTAAAATGGAAGTTGCATGGCAATATATCTCGGAACAGCTATGGAAATGCTGTGGTAGGTAGGTATGGTGGCTGTTTTGAGGAAGATGTATGGGCTTATGTGTAGGAGAACAAGAGAAAGTCCTCCCACGGGTTTGGATGTACTGGCGAAGTATGCACAACTCTCAATGTGAGCAGAAGGCAATGCACAGCACCGAAGAGGCTAGCAAATTTGGATGGTGGAAGTGCCAAAAACCGTAGCTTAACATTAGTCAAAAAGAACTCACAAGCTTATTGCAAACAACTAGCAGGTTCAACATTAAGAGCATGATTAAAATTCACTCCAAGAAGGGCCGTTCACGGCGGCACAAGTACCCCGCTAGATCCCTCGACCTTCAGCACAACTCAGTCATTACGATGAACCTTTAGACATGGAAAGCTATCAAGTCCAACTACACCTTCAACAATTTAAGTAGAGTTTGTAGTACGGTACAAGCTTAAAGACAACAATCCACTAATGATTTTAACTTAATTAACCAGCAAGATTTACCATCTATTACTTATTACCTCAAAACGTTTGCAAAGAATCAGGTTATCAAAGTTCAATGATCTACGAGATTATGCAAGTTTTTTCATTATACCACTACCACATGCAACATTTTCTGAACCAACACATCAACCAAGCAACTCTCCAAACAAATATAAGTGAAGTAAGAGAGTACTTTCTACAAAAGAACTAATAGCTCTGAACAAGAGATACATGAAAACCAAGAGCTAGAAGCTAAACAGTGCGAAAACTGAATACTCAACAAATATAAGTGAAGAATAGGAGTATTCAAATGAAAAAGCGGAGCGTGTCTCTCTCCCAAACAAGATAGATAGGATCCAATATTGTATGATCAGAAAATAAAAATAACAAACTAAAAATAAAAGCACACAGACGCTCCAAGAACAGCACATATGATGTGAAAGAATTAAAATATAGTTTCACTAGAGATGACCTGATAAGTTGTTGATGAAGAAGGGGATGCCTTGGGCATCCCCAAGCTTAGACGCTTGAGTCTTCTTGAAATATGCTTGGGTGACCCACGGGGGCATCCCCAAGCTTAGGCTCTTCACTCTTCTTGATCACATTATATCATCCTTCTCTCTTGACCCTTGAAAACTTCCGCCACACCAAACTTCTCATAAACTTCATTAGAGGGGTTAGTACTCAAAAACATTAATCCACTTTGGTTCTGTTGTGACACATTGCAAGAACTCAATAAAACATTAGCTACAGCCCTCCACGTCTAGAAAGCCTTACTTAAAGTCCACAAGAGACAATGCAAAAAACAGAGACAAATCTGTCAAAACAGAACAGCCAGTAAAGATGAATTTTTTCGAGGCACTTCCGTTGCTCAAATCAGAAAACGCGAAACTAACGAAAGATGCGTACATATCTGAGGATCACGCACAATTTTTTCAGAATTTTTCAATTTTTCTGGAATTTATAAAGCTCAAAATGGTGGACAGCAAAAATCTGTCCCTGTGCAGAAATCCAAATCTAGCATCATCTAATCATTAGAGACTCTTCTTGGCACAACAATTCAAAAAAGTAAAGATACAAAGGAGTTGTTACAGAAGTAAGCAGCTCCTTGACTCAAAAAGCAAAGAAAAATTTCAGAAATAAAACATGGGTTGTCTCCCAAGAGCGCTTTTCTTTAATGCCTTTTAGCTAGGCTTGATAGTTTTAATGATGCTCTCATGAAAATAGAAAATGAAGCAAAAAGGAGCATCAAGAAGCAAATTCAAAACACATTTAAGTCTAACCCACTTCCTATGCATAGGAATCTTGTACACAAATAAATCCATAAAGAACAAAGTGACAAGCATAGGAAGATAAAACAAGAGTAACTTCAAAATTTCAGCATATAGAGAGGTGTTTTAATACCATGAAAATTTCTACAACCATATTCTCCTCTCTCATAATAATTTTCAGTAGCATCATGAACAAACTCAACAATATAACTATCACATAAAGCATGCTTTTCATGATCTACAAACACATAATTTTTATCAAGCTCAAAAATAGGTGGATTAAAACTTTCAAACCCACTTTTAACAATAATATAACAAGATGATTGATCAATCTCAAAAGATATGGGACTCCTAGATAAATCAAGACCTCTCCAATCCCATTTTCATAGTAGTACAATTAATATTATCAAGTAACATAGGACCATCATCTAGAGCTTTATCATAAACATTTTCAAGCAAAACTCTTAGTACCATGCATTTCGATATCACAAATAAAGGATTATCATAAGATTTTCAAATAGCATGGATTATCATAATAACAGTAGCATAATTATTTCACAAGTTTTACTCATAGGGAATATTCAAGAGAATCCACAGGAACATAACATTCATCCTCTTTGGTAAGCATGGAGGACAATCAAATAATGTAAGAGATAAAGAGTTACTCTCATTAGAAGGTAGGCATGGGTAGCTAATCCATTCTTCCCCTTTTGTTCATCACTCTCCTCCTCTTTTTCATCCAATGAGCTTTCAGCTTCAGTAGTAGTTTCTTCTTCCACAGGTTCCTGCAAGACAATGGTCTCTTCTTTTTGAGGATGTCTTTTCTCAAGAAATTCAGTAATATAAGGATTATCATTATAATACTCAAGGCAATATCCAAGCATAGCAAAAGTATCAGATTTATAAGGAGCTTCATCTCTATTTTTAAGCAAAGCTGAAATTTCATAAGCTCCCATAAAGACAAAAAATTCTTCAATTTGCTCAAGTTTATCAAAGTCATAATATCCTCTAGCATAAGAAGCTAAAGTTTCATTATCATTATAATCACATTGAAAAGGGAGGTGTTTATGCTCCCTACAACAACGAGATTCATTAAAGCACCAAGATTCATCATATGTAGAACACAAATCTATAGCAAAATTATGCAGTTTAATTACTTGTAGTGAGAGATGCTTCCCCTTTTCAGACCAAAGGTGTTCATTTAATTTATATTCCTTATCCTTAGTGAGCCATCCTGACAAATAAGATCTAGTTTTCCAGAAAATAGGCATGGCAACAGTTTTTTTAGATTTTCGTTTTTAAATTTTTATGGATTTTCGGGTATATAAGAAAAATAAAACAAGACAAAAATAAACTAGACAAAAGTAAACTAAACAAAAAACAATTAAACAAAAATAAACTAAGCACAATAAAACTAGACAAAAGTAAACTAGACAAGACAAAATAAAATAAAAACAGAGAGACAAGTAAAGTGTACTCCCCAGGTGAACTTATGAGTAGAGCTATGCTCCCCGGCAACGGCGCCAGAAAATAGTCTTGATAACCCACAAGTATAGGGGATCGCAACAGTCTTCGAGGGAAGTAAAACCCAAATTTATTGATTCGACACAAGGGGAGACAAAGAATACTTATAAGCCTTAACAGCGGAGTTGTCAATTCAGCTGCACCTGGAAAAGCACTAGTAACAGGGGTGATGTGAAAGCAGCAGTAATATGAGAGCAATAGTAACAGTAACACAGCAGCAGTATTAGTAACACAGAGGCAATGGCACCAGAAAATAGTTGATACTACTTCTAATGGCATATAGGACCGAATGAGTATTTGATGATGACAGATGGACCGGGGTTCCCAGCTATCTACACTAGTGGTAACTCTCCAATAACAAGTGTTGGGTGAACAAATTACAGTTGGGCAATTGATAGAATTGAAATAGCATTAAGACAGAACATCTAGTCTATTAATCATACGTAGGCATGTTTTCCATATATAGTCATACGTGCTCGCAATGAGAAACTTGCACAACATCTTTTGTCCTACCAGCCCGTTTGCAGCGGGGCCTCAAGGGAAACTACTGGTAATTAAGGTACTCCTTTTAATAGAGCACCGGAGCAAAGCATTAGCACTTAGTGAAAACATGTGATCCTCATATCTAAACCATCCCCTCCAGTTATCCCAGTTGCTGTCACTCTGGGGCCTCGGGTTCCGGACAGAGACATGTGCAAACAACTTGTAGATACAATCTAAGCAATAATTATAGAGCTTAAATCTAAGATCATGCCACTCGTGCACTAGTGACAAGCATTAAACACAACAAGATTGCAGCAACAATAACTTCACAAACTTATAGATAGACTGATCATAATGTAACAATTCATCGGATCCCAACAAACACAACACCGATTACATCAGATGGATCTCAATCATGTAAGGCAGCTCATGAGATCATTGTATTGAAGTACATGGGAGAGAGAGTACCAACTAGCTACAGCTAGAACCCGTAGTCCATGGGGGAACTACTCACAAACCATCATGGAGTCGAAGTGGAGGCGGTGGAGTCGATGGAGATGGCTCCGGGGGTCAATCCCCGTCCCGGCGGGGCCGGAACAGGAACTTCTGACCCCCGAAACTTGTCTTCGATGGCGGCGGCGCTGCGGAACCCTTTCTGGAATATGACCGATTTTTTAGGGTTTTCGAGGCAGGGGATTATATAGGCGAAAGGGCGGCGCGAGGGGGTGGCCGAGTCGGCCTCACCACGTGGTGGCGCCACCCCCCTCCAGGCCGCGCGGGGACATGGTGAGGAGGCCGTGGGCCTCCCCCGGGCTTGCCCTTCTGGCTCCGTGTACGTGTCGGGAAAATAGGAGGTTAGGCTTTTGTTTCGTCCAATTCCGAGAATATTTCCTTAAGTAATTATCTGGAATAGAAAAACAGCAGAAAACAGGAACTGGCACTGTGGCATCTTGTTAATACTAGTTGAAAGCCCGTGCGTTGCTACGGATATGAGCAACTTTCGTAATGTTTTGTCTATAGAATATATGCAAAAATGAATGTGTAAGAATAAAACATCCACTCGATATTAAAAAAGAATAAGAGTCCAATTCAATTGAAATGTATATCGAGAAAAAGGTATATTTTGACATCCTTCGAACATTAAATTAGCACCCCACTAATATCTACTCATTCTCATTGATGCTAGCTAGATATTGCCGTATAATCTCAGGAATGTTGTCTTGCACTTCATTTTCTTGGTATTTGAGCAAGTGTAACAGAAATTTCTTCCTCAACTTAAAAGCACCCTACACAAATAGTACATGTCATTAGCTTGAATAATTCATGTGGAAATAATAAAAATTTGTAGTGTAAAAATGCATCATGCATACTGGATGAACCAAGATTTTACCATTCCACGAGAACATTATTTAAAAAACAATATAACCAGATAAATTCCTGTAGATGGATGCAGAATCATTATGTTGAATAGAAATAGACAAAATAAAACACTCTTAGTTTATTTCGTAAGATAGTCACCTTGATGAGATTGTTGGAATACCAACTGATGTTCTACGTGCCCAGAAAAAGATATCAGAATCCCAACCGGGTTGTGCTATTGCAAGCGCATCGTTGAAGTAGAAAGAGATTCTTTGTAATTTCAATTGCATGCCATGAGTTCGCATCATTTTATCCTCCAGCGATGAAGATACAGAAAGAGGATCCAAAACGTATACACAAGATATGTGCTTGTCGATACAAAACAAGACGAACTGGTCAATGGATGCATAAGGAAGAAAAACCTGCATATGGACAATCATTAGAAAGAAATAAAACATGACAACAATGTACAAGTAAAGTAATTTTACCATTTTGCGAGTTGAGATTTTGTAATCTATCCCTGGCCAACTATGGAACAACGTTGCCAAAAACTGAACATTTGGCTTCACGCGCCACTTGCCGCCTCTTGTGGAATCAACCATTGCCGTCTAACAAAAAATTATACTTAGAAACATAGTGATACAAATGATAATACGTTATTATAACAACTTACACAAAACCGCAGATCCATGTAATGAATGTCGGTCTCAACCAGCTGCAACAGTACGTCGCATGCCATTATGCGTATGGCCAGGTTGAAACAATCATTGTTCGTAGGCTGATCCATCCTGATTATATCCTGAATTTTCTTAAGACTCAAACCTATAGGATAAGGTTTGGAGCTCCGCACCCATTCCATTCTGCAACATAAATATTAAGTTAAGGCTTACGAAATCATAACAATGCATATTAAAAAACTTTTGAATAAGTAACATATTATAAATAGTACTTACTCCAAAGACTTGGCGTCTTGAATTGACATTATTTGCTTGCAAAGCTCATTATATAAAACGCGTGGGTCCGTGGGCATGACTCTATCAGCGGATATATTGGTGCTCCTTTTATCTCATTCAAAACAGATTCATGCAGAGTTACAGCTACATGCTCCCTAAAGGGTTTGATACCCTCCTACGAAATATTAATTAGAATCAATTGATTGTAACAGTGTATCTTTATTGATTACTTTGAAAATACCTGTGTTACAACATGTGCAAGACCTTCACCCGTAAGGTATTCCATGAATTGCAGCATGAACAAGCCGCATGATGAGCTGCAATAGTTAAGAGAACACTTTCTAAAATAAGTATACATGTTAATATTCATATTCATATTTGATCATATAATAAGTTTTTAACGTACCCATCTGATTGAATTCGCTCATGAACACACTCAACTATAGGCCATTGAGTTACTCGAAGGTCGACCCACTTATCACCTATGTTAAATTCACTCATTTGTGAAGCAATCATAAAGTGACGCTCGAGCCCTAGAAGCTGTTAAATGAAAGAGCAGATAATATGTAGAATTAAATTATTATGGAAACAGGAAAGATGGTACGGTTGTAGTAAATACTCACCGTATAGTGTAGGTCGGACCGGCCCACCGCAGAACCCAATGAATCGAATACCTCTATCGAACATTTTTTGGCATCGATACGACATAGATACCAATGGAAGCCTGGCACATTAATTCGGACGAAGAGCTGACAAAAATAATGTAAGTCATACCAGAATAAATAATAAACTAAACCCAAAAGTTATCTAATTAGTCTTACCATGTCATGTTCTAGATAACTAAGAGCTCTTCGAATAATTTTGGTATGATTTTTTGTACTTATGGGAATTTCACCATCTCGTTTGAGTTTTGCAGAAATATGTGTATCCACTAAAAATACATATCCACCTGCTCTTTTAAATAGATGTTCCTGAGTCCGCAGGTAGTAGATATATGCGGTGATAACCTATAATTTTAATTAAACATTATAACAAATAAATCAGACACTATTGTGCAAATAAGTTTGTTTGTATGCGAAAACATTAACTTACTTCGCCATCCAACCATATACCATCATGTAACAAACATTCCAAATCTGCACGTGTCAACCAAACATCCTGAATCCGCACCAATATGGTTTTTGGTGGGAAGGACATGATGTTGTCCTTCATTTTTGCAAAATCAACTTCAACATCCACAATATTTTCTATGGGATCGTCGGTTGATCCCATCTATAACAATTAAAAAAATTATGTGAGCAAGAGAACCAAATTATGAAACGTCTATAGGAAAAAGAAAAATACTTAGTACACACCTCTTTTGATTGTGTGAGACTCTTTGTGTTTTCAGTCTCTTCCACCAGCACCTCACCGGACTCTATATCGGTTGGTTCTTCAGTAGTGTCAGCATTGTTAATTTCAATCTGGGCCATGATCTACATAATTGAAACATACATTTAAATATAATATGGATATATAGAACATCTATATATTATATTAAAATAAGAATACAATTTTCACCTCTTTCGATTGTGTAGAACTTGTTGAGTTTTCAGTCTCTTCTACGATCATTGCATTGGAGTCTTCGTCGGTAGATTCTTTCAGAGCGTTGACAATATCTATTTCTGTCGCGGCGACAATCTACAAAAGCAGAAAAGCATAAATATCGCAAAAATTAAATATGTCAATATAGAATTTGTATATAAATAACACCAATGTGTATAACTCTCCATTGCGCCTCTTTCGATTGTGTAGAACTCGACAATTGTTCGTTCTCATCCAGCGCCATCATGTCGGTGCCTACTGTCTCCATAACTGTATATAATTAAAAACCATATATATTAAAAAGATGGGATTATTTGTAACCACAGAAAAAATTAGCATCTCAGTTTCAAGTCGATAATCTACTCTATGACCGTGGAAAGTACAAAAGAAGACAAGCAAACTCTGTGTTTCTCCGTTGATGTCGGTAGCCCCCACCCATCTTCTTCCAGCAACGATCCCCATCCATCTATCAAAAAACTCCGCACTCCTTTTTTTTTTTGCGATTACTCACTCCTCACTCCTCGCTCCATCTTCTTCCAGCAGGCCCCAGCCCTCGATCCCATCCATCTCGACCGGCCGGCCGGCCGGCCCCCGCCCGCCATGGCCTCGCCGGCCGCCCTCCCGCCCGCCATGGCCTCGCCGGCTCGGCGGCACTCGCCCGCGCCTCTTCCTCCTCCTGCCCGGCCCGGTGGCGCTCGCCCGTGGAAGTCAGTCGGCTCCTCACGGCCGGCAGCTCTCCCACGGATGCGGCCCCCCATATCCACCAGCCTGCTCCCCACGCCCCTCCCGCTCCTAACGCTGCCGCACACCCACGCCCCGTCCTCGCTCGCACGACCCGACCTCCGGCGCCGCGCCGCCTCGACCTATGGCGCTCCTGCCTCGTACATGTTTCAATAAGCTATTTGATTCACCATTACTGACCGTGGTTCTATCGTTGGTTGGCAGGAATCGAAGGGCGGTGAAGATAGCCGGCGTCGTTGGTGCGGCCGGCGCGGAAACTGAGTCGTTCCCTGGGTGGACACCGGAGCTTGGCGAAAGTGTGCCCTAGGGCGGCAGGTTTTTGCATTCAAACTGCTTGTGTTGTGGAAGTTCAGCGACCCAGGGTGGTATTTGGGGAAGGAATCAATTTTTAGTCTTTGAGCAATAATGATGATTAACTTCGTTTCCGTGATTGTGGGAAAAGAAAAGGCATGATTTTAGTTTCCAGGTTCGTACAGTATCAGTTTTGGCAACAGGGCGAGGGAAGGTCAATCGTAGCGATCCTTTGCGCGAGTGAGTTTGTTGGGCCTGGGCCCATTTTACCGATCCATCGCGGGACGCAGCGATCCGGCAGAATTTTCCACCTTGGTTGAACCATACCACGGACTCCCATTTAATAGTAAAGATGTTAGTCCCAGAAAATACATAAAAATGATGTATAATGGATATAAAACATGTGACATTGATATATAAACAAGCATGAAACATCAGAAATTATAGATACGTTTGAGACGTATCAAGCATCCCCAAGCTTAGTTCCTACTCGTCCTCGAGTAGGTAAACGATAAAAACAAAATAATTTCTGAAGTGACATGCTACCAACATAATCTTGATCCAATAATTCAGCGTGAGTTGAGCAAATAGTTAACCATTTTTCGTAAGTGTATGTGTATGTGTATGTGTATGTGCTGATATGTATGTTTTCCGACGAACTATGAATTAAGCGTGAAGTTTAGGTTTAAAACAAGCGGTTGCAATTTGCAGTATCTGCTATGTCCAACCATTTTCAAACCGGATAACTCGTTTCGGTTTCATCTTATTTTGGATCTGATGGAGAGATGCTCCTAGACGAAAAAAATCATCGAATTTGATACGAGCCGTATAATGCCTGGTTCCTGCAGCGTAGACTAGCTTGTGCCCGCTGGATGCACACATTGCTTTGCGGAACGCTCCGGTGCATTGAAAAGTCGGAACAGTTGGAGGCGTCAATCGCTTGGGTTTGCACGGCGCCTCTGCCTCTGCGCGCTGCAGGCCGTAATAATTTTGTTGTTACGGGACGACGACGTGAGACCTGAGCACGGAGCACGTACGCCTTAAATTACCTCTACGTAGAGTAGTAATGTGTTCGTCGCGTCAAGGTCCGATCCTATTAATGTCCGCCGTGCGTAGCGTACCGCGCCACCCATTCAAGCCGGAAGTCGCCTCACGCTGCGCTACTTTTCAATTCGTCTCCGTCCCGGCCGTGTACGTATATACAGGGGGCCATGCTCATGCATGGCGCATTCATTCGATTCGGTGCCGTAGTTACGATCGGTGAACTGGTGATGAAGCGATCGTTGCCTTTCACAATTGATTGGATTGGATTGGAGCTCTCTTACTGTGCGCGACGAACTGGTTCATCTGCTTCACCAGTCCAAGTCGGAAGCGAGCGCCAGCAGCTGCGGGACTAGGCTCGGTACCCCAACGTCGTGTTTCGATCGTATACACGTGTCTCAAATTAAGTGGATTTTTCTTTCTGAATAGTACGAATTAGCAGATTCGGATACCATTCTGGGTGTGGTTTTGTTCTATACTTGTTTTGTATGCAAGGGTGCAGTATTCATGAGTAGGTTGGTCGAATGCGTGGATGGTGCGTATGCTACAGCAGTCTTTAAGAAACGATAAAAGACAACAAAAAAAATATCAACTTGCTCGTACATATTCTTGTGTGATTTTGGTATCAACTTCGTCTCCTCACGGTTGTGGGGTGGTCGTAGTTGTTCCTTAGCACCTTTGTATGCTGGCGTGCGTGCGTGTGTTGTGGTGGGGTGTCGTAGTTGGATCTATATGGTCGATTGTTTATCTATAAAGCGGGGAAAATACTTTTTCGGACTTGCTCGTATATATTCTGTGTGTGATTTTGGTATGCTTTTGCTATTGGTGTACCGTGAACTCCCCACCTAATGCGACGGAGATGTCGCGCTACCGTGACTGGAGATTGTTATCCACAAACTATTTGTATAAAAAAAGATCTATGAATATCAGCTCGCACCCCGTTCTAGAGAGGTTTCGTAAGTGTTTATTGAGGTTTCACACATGTTTGAAAATGAATGTAGCAACATAGGTTTACTTAGAGTTTTTCCGAAGATTTCATCGTGGGTTTCCTTATTGCTTTAAAAGTTCTCTTACAATTCATTGACAGTGATACATAGTCTGAAGCATATTATCAAACTTTAAATGAAATATTCTCACGACACGGCTGATTGTGATGAATATCAAGTTTTTATGTAAATATGTTGTCGAGGTATTGGTAACGCGGATCCGTTGAAGGTAGCCATGCGTACCGTAGAGAAGGTGGGGAAAGACGTAGAGGGCTCCGGTGACGGGATTGCACACAAGGGTTTACCCAACTTCGGATCTCACAACGGCAGCGAGGTCCTACGTGCTGCTATATTTCACTAAGGCGAATATGTGTACAGGTTACAATGAGGTTGTCAAGCGTAGCCCCGAGGCCCCTGGAAGGCCGGCTTATAAAGACGCCGTCACTACCACAGAAAGGTCTTTCTGTGGCGCACGTTTTTTACTTTCTGTGGCGCACCTGGAGGATTTCTGGGTGCGTCACAGAATTCTCGCCACAAAAATTATTTCTGTGGCGCACCCAGGACGTGGCGCACCTAGCGCCGTGCGCCACAGAAAGAGGTCGGCAGCACCCTATACAGAGGAATTCTGTGGCGCATTGTTCCTTCGTGCGCCACAGAAAGTGGTGCGCCACAAAAAAAAGAAGCGTGCGCCACAGAAATATGAAACGGAAATACCGGTATTTTTTCATTTTGCTGTACAAATACAGGTATATACATGATTTATACAGGTTTTATACAGAAATACAGGTATATTTGACAGGTATATAAACAGACAAACACATTAATCAATATGTCATCACACATATTACTTAGTGCCCGATCGAGATACATATATACACATAGTCACAAAAGTGCCGAATGTTTCATCATTTCACACTACACATTACAAATCAAGTGTTCGCCGCCTAACTATGATCAAATGTAGTACACATCGGCGATGATGGTGAGCAAGAGCGCGCGGGAGCATGCATGATCATGGAGTCCTCTTCTTGAGCGGCGCCGGGAATGGTTGATAGCCTTCTTTCGTCTTCCACTCCCTGGTGTGATTCTGTGCCTCTAGTCGTTCTTCGATATCCCTCTGACACAACCCTGAAGATGGATTGGGATATATCTTGGTTAGTGATATAAATAGAGTATAATTTATTCATCTAAGTAGAGAGGCAAGACAATCAATCAATTGTCATGGTTGGAAATCATATGGCTATCCTATTTGGGTTTCATAGCATAGCATATATATAATATATAACCCTACACATGCACTTCTATAATACCTCTGGGGTAGTGGTAGGACCCTGATTTGTGAATGACATCGTCGAGGATGATCGTTGACAACTGCAGCCGGATGCGATGGAAGTCTGTTCTGTAATCAGCATCGGTGAGAGAATCCGCCATTTTGGTGTATTCTGCGAGACCAGATGGAATCTTCATTTTCTCGAAATCCCGGACAATCGCTTTAAGGTGATGGAGGGCGTAGTAGGCCTCCTTCACGCTGCCATCCAGTTGCTTGATGCAATGGAAGCCGGTCCCATGCTGGAACTTGTGTGTGTTTTCGTCTGTGAAGAATTCCGACTTCTTATGGAAGGGGCCGCCCTTTTGGCATAGGCCTCGAGAGCGTCATCGAGAACACTCTTTATTCTGGTGTATCGTCTCGGCGTGGATTTATTCCCCGAGTCCAAATAAGTGGCAATGGACCACCTCGGGGATACGTAGATGAGTGCGCAGTACTTGTCCCTGCTCAACACAATTGAAACGGAATGTTGGACAAAGGATCAGCGATGGAAGAAATGTACAAGAAGGCATAAGATCTGACGGTGGCGAGCGGATGTGTACTTACTCGAAAAAGAAAGGCAGAAGAAGGTGTTCTTCCTCTTGTTGGCCAGCATGACCCTTACGAGGTACTCCGTGGCCGTTTCCCGTGTCTTTGATCCTTCCACTAGATGGCTGTCGCGCATGTAGTAGGGATCCACTATCGCGACGTACGGGGTATCATCTCTCCTGATCTTCATCGCCATATCGAGCGCATATAGGCGGATCATGTTATAGTCCAGCCGTTGAGTGTGAAAGAGTTTGAAGATGTCCTCATACGCTATGAAGAACACATCCGCGGGGTCTTCCTGGACGAAGTCCACCAGCTCGTTTGGCACCTTGACCGCGAACGCCGGGTAACTCGGCTGCTTGTCTTTAAGAAGGAGCTCCTCTAGATGCAAGATAGATTCCTGCAAGGCAATCATGGGTCCTTCTGCAAGGCGGAGCAAGTCCCCAGACAAGATAGGTTTACCAGCTTCATGAACTCGGGGGAAGCCATCCGCACGGGGTGGAATCGTGTCTTCAAGACCCCGGATCTTAGGAGCTGGCTGGCTCGCAGAGGTGGAGGATCCTTTTCTCTTCCTGTGCTTCTTGTTCTTCATCTCTGTGGATTGTGGGGGTGAAGTGAACCCCGCTTTAACAGTTTCTTTCAGTGTGTTAGGGCTGAAAATGTTACCCGGTTGAGCTTGATGATCGCCGGCATCCGGAGGCGTGTCGGTGAAGGCCAGGCGTTGTGTGCATGAAGTGGGACGAGCAGGTTGACCGCGGTGGTCGCGGAAGGGTTCTTCATCCACAAGAGGCATGTACATACCATCCATGCAGGCGCCAGTGTTGATGTAGTCATCGACGTTGACATCATTCTCCTCCTCCTCATTGTCGTCGTTGCCACCAAGTTGAGGTGCAACGGCTTTGTCCTAAACATAAACAATAGCACATCCGTTAGTCGGAAAGTCGGAAAGTCGGGGAATTCGAAAGTCAGAACTAACCTTGGACGGTTGCGGTGAAGATGTTCCCAACAACTGTTTGTGGCGGTTGGTGGCAGCGACGACCGGCGGTAGCTTCCGGCCGGTGGTGGCGGCGAGCGGCGGCAGCTTCCGGCCGGTGGTGGCGGCGACCGGCGGTAGCTTCTGGGTGGTGGTGGCGGCGACCGGCGGTTCCTTTGGGTGGTGGCGATGGCTGCTTGTGGCGCCGGTTCATCCGCAACACCTTTTTGTGGCCGCCTCGACGGGGGCCGAACGACCTGGGGCCGGGGCCTCGAGGTGGCGCCGCCGGTGCGCCTGACCCCATGAAGAACATCCCCAAGACGAATCTGGGTCTTCGGCCATTCCATCATCCACTTCCCGCATTCGCCAAGCTTCATGTGTTTCTCGGCTCCCGGAGGTTGCGTGGGGGGGTCGATGTCATGGAACTCAGGCAGTACCTCGCTCACATTGACTTTCATCACGACCTCGCTCATTCGGGTGTTGTGCATATCGCGGGTCAAAGGTTGTATGATCTTGGCCGTTGCGACTTCCTTCAACTCGCCGCCGACCCCCACCCTATGCAGGAGTATGCAAGGCATGTCCTGGGAGTCAACACATGTTGGGCACCATGCATGAGATATGGCAGTCATCAAAGGCATATATAGTCATAGAAGATGTCGCGGATTAACTAATTAGTTACCTTGGTGATGGCGTCGAGCTCGGCTAATGTCGAGACAAGGGCGCCGGTGCTGGCGGCCGGCCTATCATTCTCCGGCCGCTCGTGCGCATTATCATTATTCTCCGGCCTTGGTGTCTGTTGATCCACGACAGGGAGCACCGGTGGGGTCACCAGGACCGGCGACATTATTGCTGGAGGTGCTGCCGGCGAAGCTGGGCACGTGTATCGGCCCCTGTTGACCTCTCGCGTTCCAGGCAGCTAACCCCTCCATCAACCAGGGGGTAACAACGTCCGGAGCTGCTCGTTCACCTTCTCGGCCACTAGCTTGTCCACCATGGTAGAGTCCACCTTTTCTTTCTCTAGTGTCTCCAGCTTCTTCCTTAGCTCGAGAACCTCGGCTCTATCTTTAGCCGGCTTCCTCCTCTCCTTTTTCTTGTCGGTGTCCGTGCTGTAGTACTCGATGAACTTCATCGACGTACCAAAGCCGGTCACACGGCCAGCTGACGTCGGCGGCTTTGACTTGTCCCTCCCCTTGAAAACGTTCATCGCCCGGTTGAAAGTCGTGTCCCACGGGCCGGCCTGAGCCTCCTGGGACGACGGGCCGGCCTCAGCCTCAGCCTTCAACTCAGCCTCTGCGGACAAAGGAAATAAACGTGAACCCATGTAGAAATCAACGCAAATGGACTTTGAGATATCCGCGGTAATTAAGTTCCTTACCAGCGTTTTCTCGAAATCCAGCACATCTTATAGTCGGTAACGAATTCCCCCGTCCCCGGCTTCAGATAGTAGCGGGACCGAACAAAGTTCCTAACTTGCTCGTCCGTGATTTTATGCCACATGTTCTCCTTCCCAAGTCTCGCAACCTCGGCATCCTCCTTGTCCCAAACGGGCTGTTTTCCTGCGTAACCGCCGCTTCCCAAATGGTGGTTACCTAAGTTCAGTGCCCGCATTTTCTTCCCCCACTCGGTCCATTTTTCAGCCTCGGAGATGCCAAGGACAACTTCAATGCCTCGAACTCTTCTATGTCGATGTACGGCTCTTTGGCACTGATCTCTTCCCAGCTAAGACCCTTTTCAATCTTCGCCTTCACCCGGCCTCTCCAGCTGGTGAAGGCGGTGTTCATCTTCGTGATGGCGAAGTTGTCCACCTTTTTGTTTCCATCATCCGGGAAAATGTATCGTTCGTGAAGCTTCTTGAGGAGTTGTGTGCGCAAAGCCTCATTCTCCGCGCTCCTGAGGTCATATGTGTTGATCGACACAGTTTCCCGGAGGATGCACCCTAGTTGCATGCCGTACCCTTTTGCGATGTTCCTAGGCTCCTGTGGTTGGCCACTTAAGGAGACCTTAGTGAACGTGTCTGTGATGGGGGCACCGCATTCGGTGTCCGGTCCTTCCTCTGCTTCTTATGCCTCTTAGCGGTCGGGTTACCACCACCACCGCCATCCGTGTGGTCGCCACCCCCGACATCCGTGTGGTCGCCGCCCTCGGTGGTGGTGGTTGCGTCCCCATCTCCGTCGGTGTCCTCCGCATCCTCCATCTCTAACAGAAAGTCACCATCGCCGTCACGAGCCAGTTCGGCGGCCTCCGCATCCTCCATCTCCGGGTTATTCACTTCCCAGAACGGCTTGTTCTTTTCTCTAGCTTGTTCTTCGACGCTCATGTGCTTAGAAGGACCGGCCTCGGAGGACATGTTTGCACTGCATTGAAAAGAGGAAAAAAGTTAGTACAACAAATATAACAAAAGCATCACTTAATTTAGTACTAAGATACCCCGGCCCATGCATTAGCCGCAATACCCCATATGTCCTATTTTTAGCAAAGTCATGCTAAATTTCACGAAAAAATTTGGCATGACCTTTGCTAAAAATAGGACATATGGAGTACCCGAATTTGCCGGAACGGAAGTTAATCGACGTTCCGGCAATCTCAAGGGCCTCACGGGGTACCTGCACAAGCATTTCACAAAAAATATCCACAACTCCGGCCGGCATCTCCACGACACGATGGTCGGAGCACAAACAACCACGACACGATGGTCGTGGACACATATATCCATCAACACCATTCACAACACATCCATAATTTCTCACCACTTGTCGACGAGCTCCGGAACAGCAGCGCGTCGAGGTCTCCTCTTCAAACTGCATAGTACATAAAAATGTCAAAACTTGTGAATAAATTAACTTCTCACATGTGCTAAAGGCAAGCTCTAATTAACATCATGCTAAAAACTATGCAGCAAGCAACTAACACTATGCAGCAAGCAAAAAATAATAACAAATAAATTAACATAGCAATAATTAACTTCTCTAATTAACAACTATGCAAGCAACTATGTTAATTGATAACAAATAAAATAACAAATAAATTAACATAACAAATAATAACAACTATGCAAGCAACTATGCAGCAAGCAAAAAATAATAACAAAAAACTATGCAGCAAGCTCTAATTAACTTCTCACAACTATGCAGTAGCAAAAATCACTTCTATGCAGTAGCAACTAGTTTAGTGAAGCAGAGAGTAATATACTGAAAAGTTTGCTACTGCTAGTCCAGTACTACTATAGACAGGAGAATTTAGTACAAGCAAATCAAGCAGTAGACAGGAGCAACTTGCTTGGAGTAGGATCAAGCAAATCAAGCAGGAGCAAATCAAGGTATTTAGCATCTCTGGTGTACAAAAATAAAATTACTCCCAAGTTTCAGTACCAAGTTGAAGTGCAGTTACTCACTGAACCATACTCCATATAGGAGTGCAGTACAACAGATCATGCACAAGAACAATATCATGCACAAGCACCTAATTAACCATACTCCATACTGAACCATTCATCAGAGAAAACCATTTAGCAAGTGAAGTTGGTACAGCTACTGCTACAAAGATGAGCCAGTACTACTATCGAACACCTTGCGTGCAGGTTCGGTAGGGGAGGGAGGAGGGAGAGGGGGGAAGCACACCTCGGGGAGGGGGGAGGGAGGGGAGGTCGAGGGCGTCTGCAGGAGAGGGGGCAACGGCGGCGGACGAGGCCGAGCTTGGAGGAGGCGGCGGCGAAGGATTGGGCGGGGGCACGGCCGGTGTCGAGGTCGCAGGCGACCACGGGCGCGTCGAGCACGAGCGAGGCGACCACGGGAGCGTCGAGCACGGGCGGCGCCGGTGCGGGTGGCGGTGGAGGTCCTCCTGGCCGTCGGTGGCGGGCGGGTCAAGCGCGGTGGAGCGCGGTGGGCTGCCGGCGGCGAGAGGTGGTCGCGAGGCGAGGCGCGCGGGACTTGGTGAAATTTTGGGGAAGAAACGGGCACCGCAGGGTGGCCCCACATGTAAGTGCAGCGCAATAATTCTGTGGCGCACCATCCAGGAGATGCGCCACAGAAAGTTAGGATTCTGTGGCGCATCCGCTAAGGGGTGCGCCACAGAAAGTTACGATTCTGTGGCGCATCCGCTAAGGGGTGCACCACAGAAAGTTACGATTCTGTGGCGCTGATACGTCTCCAACGTATCCATAATTTCTGCTGTTCCATGCTTATATTATACCATTTGCTACATGTTTTATATACACTTCGTATCACTTTTATGCATTTTCTGAGACTAACCTATTAAGAAGATGCCACAGTGCCAGTTCCCTGTTTTCTGCTGTTTTTGGTTTCAGAAAGTTACTTCTGGAAATATTCTCGGAATTGCACGAAACAAAAGGCCAAGTCCCTATTTTTCAACACGTACACGGAGTCCGAAGGAGAGACGAAGGAGAGCCACGAGGTGGCCAAACCACAGGCTGGCGCGGCAGTGGGCCCAACCGCGCCACCTGGTGGTTTGGGCCCCTCGGGGGTCCGCCGACATCGCCCCTTCGCCTATTTATTCCCCGAGACGTGAAAACCCTAAAACACCGAGCCTTTCATCCAGAACATATTCGCTGCCGCCGCCGTCGTCAACCCTAACTCGGGGGGTTCTGAAGCTCCTCCCGGCACCCTGCCTGAGAGGGGAATCATCACCGGAGGGCTCTACATCGCTATGCCCGCCTCCGGAGTGATGCGTGAGTAGTTCATCCTTGGACTATGGGTCCATAACAGTAGCTAGATGGTTGTCTTCTCCACTTGTGCCATCATGTTTAGATCTTGTGAGCTGCCTATCATGATCAAGATCATCTTATTGTAATGCTACATGTTGTGTTTGCTGGGATCGGACTTATATTGATACCTATGTGGAGCTGAATATTATATTATCATGTCTGTGCCATTTGTGATCTTGCATGCTCTCCGTTACTTGTTGAAGCCTTGGCCAAGTGAATACTTGTAACTCCAAGAGAGGGTATTTATGCATGATAGTTGGGTTCAACCTCTATTTAACCTGGGATAGTGACAGCAAGTTCTAAGGTTGTAGATGTGTTGTTGCCACTAGGGGTAAAACAGCAATGCTTTATTCAAGGATGAATGTATTGTTTACATTACGCACATTACTTAATTCAATTGTCTGTTGCTTGCAACTTAATACTGGAAGGGGTACGGATGTTAACCGGAAAGTGGACTATTTAGGCATAGATGCATGCTGGATAGCGGTCTATGTACTTTGTCGTAATGCCCAAATGAATCTCATAGTAGACACCACAGCTCACACATGCATGTTATATGCACTTATCAATTGTCAATTGCCCAGCTGTAATTTGTTTACCCAGCATGTTAGTTATCTTATTGGAGAGACACCACTAGTGAACTGTGGACCCCGGTCCATTCTTTTACATCTGAAATACAATCTACTGCAATCATTGTTCTCTACTGTTTTATGCAAACAAACATCATCTTCCATTCGATACGTTTAACCCTTTGTTTTCAGCAAGCCGGTGAGATTGACAACCTCACTGTTAAGTTGGGGCAAAGTAATTTGATTGTGTTGTGCAGGTTCCACGTTGGCACCGGAATCCCTGGTGTTGCGCCGCACTACACTCCTTCACCAACACCTTCGAAGCAAACCTCGTTTTCCTACTGGTTCGATTAAACCTTGGTTTCATGCTGAGGGAAAACTTACTGCTGCACTCATCATACCTTCCTCTTGGGGTTCCCAACAGACGTGTGACGTACAAGCATAGTTTCTGGTGCTGTTGCCGGGGAGATATTCCCTCGTCAACCTAGCGCTAGCAACACGTTTTCTGGCGCCGTTGCCGGGGAGGTAAGGTAAAAGGTATTCACATCCTCTGGCTACAAGCTATTTTCTAGTATTGTTGCTAGTGTGTGAGTGCTCGAAGTTATTTCCTTTAGATTCTGCAATTATATCTTTTTGTTTCTTGTTTTTATTTTCACTAGTTAGGCTTAATGGAAAACAACAAAAAAAATAGAGATCTTATGAACTTTATATTGAATTAGGACATGATGCTTTTGAGAGAAAATTAAAAAACCTATGGAGGCTTATTTGCATGATGGTAGCAATGTTATTACTATAAATGCTTTGAACACCATTATTGCTAATGCTATGCAAAGCTCTAAGCTTGGGGAAGCTGGTTTGATGAATATGATATTTTTAGTCCCCCAAGTTTTGAGGAGAAAATTTTCTTTGATGATACTTTACCTCCAATTTATGATGATTATAATGATAGTGGTATTTTGGTGCCACCTACTATGGAGGATAAAGTTTATTATGATTATACTATGCCTGCAATTTATGATGAATACAATGATGGTTGTGATAGTTTTACTCTCACTATTACTAATAAAATTGATTATGCTTATGTGGAGAGTAATGATACTTATATGCATGTGGATCATGATAAAAATGCTTTATGTGATAGCTATATTGTTGAGTTTATTCATGATGCCACTGAAAATTATTTTGAGAGAGGAAATATGGTTATAGAAATCTTCATGTTACAAAATTTCTTCTCTTTATGATGAAGGTTTTGAGCTTTCTCTTGATTTGCTTTTATTTGCTGGGTACTTTAAGACCTACTGGTCCTTATGAGAGAGGGAGACATTGTTTCATATATCTCAATAATATTAAGTCTTCTCTCTTTTGTTGAAATTTTTGAAGTTGCACTTGTTTTGCTTCTATGCTAGTCACTTTGCTTCATTATTTGTTTTCTTACAAGGCTCCTATGCATAGAAGAGTGTTAGATTTAAACATGTTTTATATATGCTTCTTGATGCTCTTCTATATTCAACCCTATACATATGAGAGCATCATCAAATTATCATGCATAGCTAAAAGGCTTTAAAGAAAAGCGCTTATGGGAGACAACCCATCGTTTTTATTTGCTGTTATTTTTGTTTTCTTTGAGTCAAGGAGTTTTGTTACTTCTGTAGCAACTCCTTTGTATCTTTATTTTATCGCAATGTTGTGCCAAGTAAAGTTCTATATTGAAAGTTGATGCAAGATTTGGATTTCTGCGCAGTGACAGATTTTTAGCTGTCACGGATTTGAGCTTATCTCCCTGTAGAAAATTCAAAAAATTCTGAAAAAATCACGCATATTCCTGAGATATGTACGCAACTTTCATTATTTTAGGCCAGATCCATCTGAGCAACTTAAGTGCCTCGAAAAAATTCGTCATTCCAGACTGTTCTGTTTTTGACAGATTCTGCCTTTTGTTTTGCATTCGCTCTTTTACTGTGTTTGTGTGGATTTCTTTGCTCCACAAAGCATTGGTGGCTGTAGCTAATGTCCAGAAGCTTTGGGATTGATTGTATCATTACAGAATATGAGAATTTTTGATTATGCACTAACCCTCTAATGAGAACTGTCTTGAGTTTGGTGTGAAGGAAGTTTTCAAGGATCAAGCGAGAAGGGTGATATTATGTGATCAAGAAGAGTGAAAAGCCTAAGCTTGGGGATGCCCCCGTGGTTCATCCCAACCATATTCAGAGAGACTCAAGCGTCTAAGCTTGGGGATGCCCAAGGCATCCCCTTCTTCATCAACAAACTTATCAGGTCATCTCTAGTGAAACTATATTTTAATTCTTTCACATCTTATGCGCTTTACTTGGAGCGTCTGTGTGTTTTTATTTTTGTTTTTGTTTGAATAAATTCGGATCCTAGCAATCCTTGTGTGGGAGAGAGACACGCTCCGCTTTTTCATGTGAATACTCATGTTCTTCACTTATATTTGTTGAGTATTCTTAACTAGCTACTGCAGTGCTTTTAGCTCCTGTTTTTCATGCATCTCTTCGAGCTGTTAGCACTTGTTTATAAATACTCTCTTGCTGCATTATATTATCATTTGGAGAGTTTATGTTTAAATAAATTGATTGGTGTTTGTTTGGAAGAAAGAAAATGCTACATGTAGTAGTTGGTATTGGAAAAGACATATGCATTCTTGTAGATCATTGTCTTGTTTCGATTTGATGCTTTGCAATTGTTTTGAGCTCTCAAGTAGATCATGTTTAAGCTCTTGCATCATGTAGTTAAAGCCTAGTAGTGGAGAACTACCGTAGAGCTTGTTGAGACTTGGGATGCATATTTGTTCTCTCTAAGGTCTAGATATTTTCTGGTAAAATGTTTGAGCAACAAGGAAGACAGTGTAGAGTCTTATAATACTTGCAATATGTTTTTATGTGATTCTTGCTGTACCGGTTTATACTTGTGTTTGCTTCAAACAACCTTGCTAGCCTAAACTCTGTACTGAGAGGGAATGCTTCTCGTGCATCCAAAACTTGAGCCAAAACCCATGCCATTTGTGTCCACCATACCTACCTACTATGTGGTATTTCCTGCCATTCCAAGTAAATATTTCATGTGCTACCTTTAAACTATTCAAAACTTTATTACTCCTTATTTGTGTCAATGTTTTATAGCTCATGAGGAAGTATGTGGTGTTTTATCTTTCAATCTTGTCATTTACTTCTGACAGACTTTCACCAATGGACTAGTGGCATATACATCCGCTTATCCAATAATTTGCAAAAAGAGCTGGCAACGGGGTGCCCAGCCCCAATTAATTACAACTTTCATTAATAATTCTCTTCACATGTTTTGCCCTGATTTATCAGTAAGCAACTTAATTTTGCAATAGACACTCCTCCATGGTATGTGAATGTTGGAAGGCACCCGAGGATTCGGTTAGCCATGGCTTGTGTAAGCAAAAGGTTGGGAGGAGTGTCATCTATAAAGAAACTAAAATACATGTGTAAACAAAAGAGAAGAGGGATGATCTACCTTGCTGGTAGAGATAACGTCCTTCATGGGAGCCGCTCTTGAAAGTCTGGTTGACAAGGGGGTTAGAGTGCCCACTACCATTCGTTGACAACAACAAACACCTCTCAAATACTTATTTTGTGCTCTCTATATGCTTTCGAAAACTTAAAAAGCTCTAGCACATGATTTAATCCCTGCTTCCCTCTGCGAAGGGCCTATCTTTTACTTTATGTTGAGTCAGTTTACCTACTCCTTTCTATCTTAGAAGCAAACACTTGTGTCAACTTTGTGTGCATTGATTCTTACATGTTTACTTATTGCACTTGTTATATTGCTTTATGTTGACAACTATCCATGAGATATACATGTTACAAGTTGAAAGCAAATGCTGAAACTTAATCATCCTTTGTGTTGCTTCAATGCCTTTTACTTTGAATCTATTGCTTTATGAGTTACCTCTTATGCAAAACTTTTTGATGCTTGTCTTGAAAGTACTATTCATGAAAAGTTTTTGCTTATATGATTCATTGTTTACTCTTTATCTATTTGTTAGCAAACTATAGATCATTGCTTTGAGTCACTTCATTCATGACATGAGCCTTGCAATATATTGATCAAGATTGTGTGAAAGCATGTCTCCTCAGAAATTATTTGTTGTTATCGTTTTACCTACTCGAGGACGAGTAGAACTAAGCTTGGGGATGCTTGATACGTCTCCAACGTATCCATAATTTCTGCTGTTCCATGCTTATATTATACCATTTGCTACATGTTTTATATACACTTCGTATCACTTTTATGCATTTTCTGGGACTAACCTATTAACAAGATGCCACAGTGCCAGTTCCCTGTTTTCTGCTGTTTTTGGTTTCAGAAAGTTACTTCTGGAAATATTCTCGGAATTGCACGAAACAAAAGGCCAGTCCCTATTTTTCCAGCACGTACACGGAGTCCGAAGGAGAGACGAAGAGAGCCACGAGGTGGCCAAACCACAGGCGGCGCGGCAGTGGGCCCAGCCGCGCCACCTGGTGGTTTGGGCCCCTCGGGGGTCCGCCGACATCGCCCCTTCGCCTATTTATTCCCCGAGACGTGAAAACCCTAAAACACCGAGCCTTTCATCCAGAACATATTCGCTGCCGCCGCCGTCGTCAACCCTAACTCGGGGGGTTCTGAAGCTCTTCCCGGCACCCTGCCGGAGAGGGGAATCATCACCGGAGGGCTCTACATCGCCATGCCCGCCTCCGGAGTGATGCGTGAGTAGTTCATCCTTGGACTATGGGTCCATAGCAGTAGCTAGATGGTTGTCTTCTCCACTTGTGCCATCATGTTTAGATCTTGTGAGCTGCCTATCATGATCAAGATCATCTTATTGTAATGCTACATGTTGTGTTTGCTGGGATCTGACTTATATTGATACCTATGTGGAGCTGAATATTATATTATCATGTCTATGTCATTTGTGATCTTGCATGCTCTCCGTTACTTGTTGAAGCCTTGGCCAAGTGAATACTTGTAACTCCAAGAGGGGGTATTTATGCATGATAGTTGGGTTCAACCTCTATTTAACCTGGGATAGTGACAGCAAGTTCTAAGGTTGTAGATGTGTTGTTGCCACTAGGGGTAAAACAGCAATGCTTTATTCAAGGATGAATGTATTGTTTACATTACGCACATTACTTAATGCAATTGTCTGTTGCTTGCAACTTAATACTGGAAGGGGTACGGATGTTAACCGGAAAGTGGACTATTTAGGCATAGATGCATGCTGGATAGCGGTCTATGTACTTTGTCGTAATGCCCAAATGAATCTCATAGTAGACACCACAGCTCACACATGCATGTTATATGCACTTATCAATTGTCAATTGCCCAGCTGTAATTTGTTTACCCAGCATGTTAGTTATCTTATTGGAGAGACACCACTAGTGAACTGTGGACCCCGGTCCATTCTTTTACATCTGAAATACAATCTACTGCAATCATTGTTCTCTACTGTTTTATGCAAACAAACATCATTTCCATTCGATACGTTTAACCCTTTGTTTTCAGCAAGCCGGTGAGATTGACAACCTCACTGTTAAGTTGGGGCAAAGTAATTTGATTGTGTTGTGCAGGTTCCACGTTGGCACCGGAATCCCTGGTGTTGCGCCGCACTACACTCCTTCACCAACACCTTCGAAGCAAACCTCGTTTTCCTACTGGTTCGATTAAACCTTGGTTTCATACTGAGGGAAAACTTACTGCTGCACTCATCATACCTTCCTCTTGGGGTTCCCAACTGACGTGTGACGTACAAGCATAGTTTCTGGTGCTGTTGCCGGGGAGATATTCCCTCGTCAAACTAGCGCTAGCAGGCGCATCAGCTAAGGGGTGCGTACAGAATGTCCTGGGCTTTTTTTTACTGAACTTTTTTTCTTACAAATATTTTTGGTTAAATTTGGTTCAAAAAATACACACAATATGTCTCATACATATTTAGTTCATTGAATACATAACTCTTGCATTGTCTCACACACAATGTCATACATATTTAGTTCATTGAATACATAACTCTTGCATTGTCTCACACACACACAAATTAAATACACCAAAAAAGTCTCTTCTTCGTCTCGGTTCCGCGAGCTAGATTCTCTTCTTTCCCTTCTTCGCGGTTGAAAACTTTAGGCCGGTGACCTTGAGATTTCTTCGCGTGAACGGACAACCTTTGGTAGGTAGGGAGTCTTCCTTCTTTGTGTACTAGTAGTAGGCATGTCGAAGAACTTGTCGAATTCCTCCTCGATCTTTGGCTCGTTGTCCAAGTCTTGCTCGGTGGCGCCTCCTTCCATTCCGATGATGCTCCTCTTGCCCCTCCTCACGACAACACGGCTAGGCTTTGACGGGTCGGTAATGAAGAAGCATTGCTCAACTTGGCTAGCGAGTACCCATGGCTCATTTTTCGCGGAGGCGTTCTTCGATTTGGCATCGGGTATTACCATGGTGGTGAAATACCGGCCTTCTTTGACGACGTCCTTGGCCCATCTTACACGGAACATTGGCACCAACTCTCCACAGTGTTGAGCTCCCATATGTCCTCAATCCTTCCGAAGTATCTCCTTGACAGTAGCCTCCTCATCGCCGTAGGATAGCATAGTTACTCCTGAGTTTTGATATTCCGACTTCTTGTCCTTTTCCTCGGTGTAGAATCTGTAGCCGTTGATGTCGTACGCCTGATAGGTCTTTACGTTGTGCGAGGGACCCCGTGATAAGGAGAATATGAGTCTTTCATCTTCCGTAGATGGTGCTTTGTTCTTTGCTAGCTCCAGTTGCTTTTGCTTGAACCAACGCGTGAAGCTAGAGTTGTGCGCTCTGGTTACGTCTCCCTTCTTCCTCGGCCGGCCCAGTTTGATGTAATGTTGCTCGAGTAAGCATTTGTGCTGTTCCACCCAAGTTTCGATCAATTGTAAGTGTTGTAGCGCGACCCGGTGAGCCCTGTCGAAGTCGTCCTTTCGACCCTGCATGCTGACAAAGGTTGAGCTGGTGCCCTCTCGGTGACCATATCCATTGAGCCTGCCGAAGTGTTTCCTCGTGGGGAGACCAACATCCTGGTTCTCGGTGCTTAGATAATTCTGGCAGAAGGAGATGCACTCGTAGGTTAGAAAGCCCTTGGCCATGCTTGCGTCTGGATGGGACCTGTTGCGGACGTATCCTTTCATGACACCGTTCATCCTTTCGAACGGCATCATGTAGTGCATGAACGTTGGCCCGAGCTGCCTGATGTCATCAACGACATGGAGAAGGAGATGCACGCAGATATCAAAGAATGCTGGCGGGAAGTAAATCTCGAGCTCGCATAGTATCAGCACGATCTCTTCCTCTAGCCTGTCGAGCTGCTTCACGCCGATCGACTTCCTGTTGATGACGTCGAAAAAGTTGCAAAGGGCAAGCAGCGTATCACGGACGTGCTCGTCCATTATCCTCGAATCGCAACGGGAAGTATCTGCGTCAACAGCACGTGACAGTCGTGAGACTTCATCCCGCTAAACCTCTTCTTCGTTCCGTCCAGATATCTGCTTATCTGCCCCGCGTAACCATGAGGAAATTTGACTCCTAGGAGACACATGTAGAATTGCTCGAGCTCCTCCGGACTCATAGTGAAGCACGTAGCGGGAAGCACCACAGTGTTCTTCTTTACCCTTTTGCGGCGACCTTGAGTCCCTTCCGTCTGATCATCATCATCATCATCGTCATCGCTATCGGGAGCCTGAAGATCTTTCCTGACACCAAGCCATTTCAGATCGTATCTTGCTTTCGTCCCATCCTTGGTCTTTTCCGGCATGTTGGAAAGAGTGCCAAGCAGAGCCTCGGTGACATTCTTCGTAATGTGCATCATATCGAGGCTATGTGGCGTCTTGAGGACCTTCCAGTACTCCAAGTCGTGGAAAACAGACCTCGCTTTCCATACACCCAGCAGCGGATCTACCTTCGGTCGTTTCTTTCCCGGCGCGGGGCACTCCTCCCAATTTTTCAACAGCTCGTCGATTTCTGTGCCGCTCCTCGGCTCGGGGCTCTTCGATCTCGTCCTTACCATTGAACAGTTCACCGCGTTTTCTCCACGGGTGATCCATGCGAAGCCACCTTCGAGCCCCTGGGTACACGGTTTTCGAAGACCCGGGATTCCTTGGTAGCTGGAGATGCGGGGTCTTATCCATGCACCTGACACATGCGCAGAATCCGTGGCCTACCTGGGCCGATACATATGAGCAACCAGGATAGTCCTGCACCGTCGTGAGCAACGCGGCTCTCATGTCGAAATAATCTCCAGTGTAGGCATCCCACGTACGGGCTGGCGTCTCCCACAACGTGGCTAACTCCTCTTTCAACAGCGCGAGATACAGATGTATGTGGACACCTGCTTGTTTCGGCCCCTGAATGAGAATACTCATGTGTATGTACCTTTGCTTCGTGCACAACCACGGGGGAAGGTTGTAAGGCCATACAAACACGGGCCAGGTGCTATGCGTGCTACTCTGGTTGCCGAACGGATTGAGTCCATCGGTGCTCATACCGAGCCTGACGTTCCTTGCGTCGCCTCCGAAATTTCCGACGGCGTCCAACTCTTGCCACTGGCTAGCGTCTGAAGGGTGTGTAAGGATCCTGCCCTTCTCCGGATCTTCTTCGGGCTTCTCCCTTTCCGCGTGCCATTGCATGAGCTTTGCTTCCTTAGGGTCCACGAAGTACCGCTGCAGACGGGGAGTGATAGGAAAGTACCATACCACTTTTCGAGGAACTTTCTTCCCACGGCTCTTGTACCGTCCTTGGCCGCACACCGGACATGTGGTTCTGTCCTCGTACTCGCCCCGATAAATTGCGCAATCATTGATGCAGGCGTGGTATTTAACGTGCGGTAGGTCAAGAGGGCAAACGACTTTCTTGGCCTCCTCGATACTAGTTGGCAATGTGTTCCCCTCGGGAAGACGCTCGTGCAAGAATTGCATGTTCTTGTTGAAGCTCGCGTCGGTCCATTTGTTTCCCGACTTCATCTCCAGAGCATCAAGCGTTACTTGCAAGCGCGTATCCTGTGGCCGGCACCCAGGATACAACGGAGTCTTCCCGTCTATCTCCATTTGCGCCAGCTTGGCTTTCTCTCTAACGGTGCTCGCGTTCTTGAGGAGCAGTTCTTGAACATGGGACTCCATCAAGGCCGACATTAGCGAGCTCTGCGGCGTGTTCGCGTCTTCTCCACCACCATCATGACCATGTCCGTCGGCATCTCCTTCGTCACGATCATCTTGCCCGCCCTCGTCTTCAGGCGCAACATTTGCTGTCGGCGCTTGGTTGAAGCCTTCCATGAAACCGCGCCTGAGCAGGTGTTCCTCCAATTGTCCGGAATCAGGGTCGATCCATCTCACAAATTTGCAACTTCTACACGGACATCGTATCTGGCGCCCGTTGCACCGATCATTTCCGCCTTCGCTTCTTCCTTGTAGTTGTTGATTCGATTGGAGCTCATCTTGATGACCATGGTCGCCTACGCGGTATACATATAGAGTATGTGTTATTAATTAGAATTAATTAACCGCAACATGCACACACACATACAAGCTTCTCATGCGGGAAATCGGAAAGTCGGAAATGTTCGACGAAAAAATTCGGCATGACTTCCCCTAAAAGTAGGACATATGTGGTGCAAAAATTTACCGAAATGGAAATGAATCAACATTTCGGCAAACATCCATGCACCACGCCGGCGCAAGCAAAGATTCATGCAAACCACAACAAAGTTTCATGCATAGATCCGTTCAACAATAGTTTGCTTCATGCAAACACACACACAATCGCCCGCCGACAAGTTTCTCATGCCTTTAACAAAATCCATCCAACAATACCCACCTAGTAGATCTAGATCCGTTGCCGAGACGTGACCGTGATCGATGAGAGAGAGTGTGTGGTGATGAGAGAAAATTGTGGACAAAAAGAGAGGAGGAGAATATATATGGAGGCTCTCCCAAAGCCTCACCAATTATATATCAAATAAACTAGGTTTAATAACAAATAATGGAGAATAGGATGGTCAAAATGGCATGGGAGAGAGGAGGAGCTCGAGCTAGATGGGAGGATGAAGAAGGTCACATGCATGGGGAAAGGGTGTGCCACCTTTTTGTAGATCTGGGCCAACTTTCTGTGGCGCATGGTGTTTATGCGCCACAGAAAGTGAACATTCTGTGGCGCACCGTGCTGTGCGCCACAGAAACCCAACTTTCTGTGGCGCATGGTGTTGGATGCGCCACATAAAGTGTGTTTCTGTGGCGCACCAGACGGTGCGCCACAGAATCCCCAGATGGACCTTGGCCCAATGATTGCAGTGGGACCCACAGGAATTCTGTGGCGCACCGTGGCTGGTGCGCACAGAAGTATGGCTTTCTGTGGCGCATCTGTGGACATGCGCCACAGAATGTTACTTTCTGTGGCGCATGGGCACAAGATGCGCCACAGAAAGTGTGAAATTTCTGTGGCGCACCAGAATCCATGCGCCACAGAAATAATTCTGTGGCGCACGAATTAATGGTGCGCGACAGACTGGCAACCTCTCTATAACCCTTTTCCTAGTAGTGCGTGCCTTCCCCTACATGGAAAGTCTTAACGACCTAAATCCTGAATCCTAGACTAACACGGCCCGAACCCTAACTTGCTCCGTAAGGCGAACGTCTTCCACACCTTCGTCTTGGACTTCACTAAGCCGGCCTTGGGCTTCGCCTTGCGCTTCTGCCCACTGGACCGTCCGGCAAAGCCAGCAGGCTTTGCCACTCATGGGCCCCCCTGGTGGGCCAGCCTTTAGCCACCGTGGTTCGTATACCCGTTCGGCATATCCTCCACATATGTCATTCTAGGAGGTAGAATCTTCAGAAGCTAAGGTTACTTGATGTCCTAGCTCTACACGTGTTTTACAATTTCTGAGCTGTTTGCATCCGCGAAGGGACATATGCAGGGGACCAACATGATGAAACTGTTTATAACATCTATAATTTTGTAAGATTTTTTTTTACATTACCTTTGACCACCCCAATCAACATGAGGGAAAACTCATTCCTGACTTCCCCACTGCATCCGCGTATGCAAAAACCATAGGTGGAGATGAATGATACACCCCCTCCATGTTAAAATTAGGGTACTCTCTTTAATAAAGTGACAAGCCTTTATCCCAAATGAATACAAAGATTGAGAGATGAAATAAAATCAAGATAAGATGTCCAAGAAATAAACATAAGTATTATCTTTCTTAAGTACACATGTAATGCAAGAAACTTCCATGTCCTACTAGTATATATAGGCTCTTTTGATTCGCATGATTTTCAGGACATACTATGAACAGGAGGAACACATGATTGAAATGACATGTCCACTTCAGTTAGTTACAGAACTACAGAATTTGAAATCCACGAGTGTTTAATTGCGCAGACAAAACAAATAAACTGTAAAAAGAGATGGGGAGGATGAGATTTTTCTCTCCAAATTTGTGCAAATTTCAAAGGATTATAATCTCGTGAATCAAATGATCTTTGTAGAAAGAATTCGTAAGATCCAAATCCTTAAAAGTCGTAAGTTTAACCCATGGACTAGAGGCGGAGTGTTTTTGAGGTATCCCGGGGTCTATTTTTCAACCGATCCCGAAGTTGATACCTTGGGGCATGGATCCCCCGAATCCCCACACGAGACCGTAGCAGCACTTATTAAAATCTCCTACGCTTAAATAAATACTCCTACGCCTGATCTTTCACTCCGCGCACACACATACGCGGCGTGGAGTACATAATCCTCGCACTTTTGAAGGAGCGCGATGATATATTAGAGTGGAGAGAGGCGATCGAGCCATGATGATGATGAGTCAGGCGGCAGGAGCATCAGTAGTGAGCAGTAGCAGCTAGCAGCGGTGTGCTTGCTGGTCCATCCCCATCTCGTCCGTCACACATCACCACACCGGGAGCCATTACCATCAATGGCTGCATTCAATGCACATCTTGTCCTCATGCCTTCCCTTTCCAACATCTTAATTAATGGCGCCCATTCGTGCCTCCAAACACAGCCCCCCTGTTTCCCCTCTCCCTCTTCTTCCATTTATCTCCTCCGCCTCTCCCTCTCCTCCACCGCGCGAGGCCCTCCATTGCTGCACCTGCACGCACGCGCCTCCTGTTCCTCTTGATCTTCCCTCCGTTTCCCTACCGACCAACCTTGATTCACCCTTCTTATACTAGCTGCAACCTAGTGGGACAGCCGCTTTCTTCATCCCGAATTGAGCTGCTGCAGCTCGAGGGATAGAGGTTGTATGCTGGCGTGCTGCTAGATTTTTGCTGAGGCGGTGGGGTTCATGTCTCGAGCGGTGAACGGCGGGATGGCGGCGGAGCTCGTCACGCGGGACTTCCTAGGCGGGTGCGCAGCCGGAGACGACGCCAGGCACGACGCCGCCGTGGTACGCAGCGCTCCACGACTCCTCCTCATCCGCTGTTCCTCTCTTCTCTTCGCGTGTTCACCTTTGCTTTCTTCTTGCACAACGTGCTCAACGGAGGTTGGACCATCCGTGATTAATTTAAGACTTTTCAAATTTGACCGTGGATCGATTGGTTCGAGTTAATTCGGTCAACAAATCTGATCGCCGGGTAAATGACTTGTACTCAACTGTGTGCGGTGTCAGACGCAAACCGCGGTGTTAAACAGATTCAGACTAGATTGCTAGACTAGATTCCTGAGATTATTTTATTCGCAAACAGGATTTGGATTAGCGATTGTTCCCTACGTTCAGTAGAATTCTTATACACGGTTTCCATTTAATTTATTTTCATCTGTCTGCCATCTTGTACTCCACCGGCAATTTTAATTATTGCCGCGTGTTCTGTTCACAGTTACTAGAGGGAAAGGAGGCGGTTCCGCCGGTGGTTTTCGATCTGCCCGGGGTGGCCGGAGACGGCGGCGAAGGGCGAGGAGGGCTGCGGCGGCGGGCGTGCGCGCTGCCCTCCGGCGCCTCCGCGGCGTCCCGGAAGGCGTCCGTCGGCGAGGATGTGGAGGCGGTGGCGGCGAAGGTCGTAGGTTGCCTCGATCCGTGGGGGAGGGGCGGAGCGGCGGGGGAGCGCGGCGTCGCCGGGTGTCGCGAGAGAGAGAGGATGGGGGAGTCTGTGTGTAGTTTTTACAAAAAAATCCGTGGATTTTAACGGAATTGTAGTTAGGTCCTTCGCTGTTGTGAATGTTGGACCGCGGGTTTGTTTGCAGAAGTTTTGGGTGCATTTTTGCAAAGTTGACTGCGCCAAAATTCGTGCGCGCGATCTGATTGGTAGAAATCCTGCAGCTACAGT
This sequence comes from Poa pratensis, assembly GCA_947311845.1. Classification (NCBI taxonomy): domain Eukaryota; kingdom Viridiplantae; phylum Streptophyta; class Magnoliopsida; order Poales; family Poaceae; genus Poa; species Poa pratensis. The sequence continues at coordinate 84,847,897 of CAMZMU010000117.1, read as the reverse complement.
ACTGCTACAGTAGCGCACGATTTTTAAAGTCATCTACACCGTCGGTTGACTTGATCGGACGTACAGAATTTATCAGGTGACGTGGAGTGCGGATTGGAGGTGAATCCCACCAACTTTATATATAGGGGGAATGGGTGCATTTCCTTTTTTCTTTTTTTGAGAACACAGTACAACACAGACGCTCACAAATACACACGTACACTCACCCCTATGAACGCACGCACGCACACCCTACCCCTATGAGCACATCTGAAGGACTGAATCGGCAGATCTTGACGAAGTCACTACAGGCGCCTCGCTGTTGACGGGCACGTCACCTACCACTGAAAGAATAGCGCCGAATAAACCTGGAATAAATCCAGATAAATGCAAACGTCCATGCCAAGTACCATGAGAGCCAAGCTCCGTTTGCAGTTATGGGTGCATTTCAAGTGCAGCAATTTAAACTGGTTGTCTGAGCCATACTAGAAGATTCTTTAATTACAGCAGGCAGTTCGAGTGCTATTTTCGCCGGTGCGATCGATCGATATTACTTATGGCATTGATTGATTTTCCTTTCCCTGCGTGCAGCCCGGCAAGTCGCCCCTGCAGAAGCACCTGAGCCCGCCATCCACCAGGGACCTCAACCTGTTCCCCGCCTCCGGCGCCAGCATCCCGGCCGCGGCGACGACGGAGCCGGCAGCGGCCACCGCCACCACGACGTACCACAGCGTGTGCACGATCGAGAAGGTGAAGACGGCGCTGGAGCGGTTCGAGCGCGGCAAGCAAGGGCAGGGGCATCATCAGTACCAGCAGCCCAGCGCGTCCCCGTCGTCGTCGTCTGTCACCACGTCCTCCGTGAAGCGCGGCGCCGTGGAGCAGGGCGACGGCTGCGACTCCCCGTCCGCGAGCGCCGGCGGCGGGATGGTGGCCGCGGCGTGCCCGCGGTGCTTCCTCTACGTGCTCATCTCCCGAGCGATCCGCGGTGCCCGCGCTGCGAGTCGCACGTGCCGCCCCCGGCCCCGGCGCCCAAGAAGAAGCCAAGGATCGACCTCAACGTCGGCTTCCTAGGCACCTAGCTCGTACGAAGCTAAAGCCAAGAGGAAGATGAAGAAGTAGGCTTCCTAGGCACCTAGCTCGTACGAAGCTAAGCCAAGAGGAAGATGAAGAAGTAGAGATGGTTCCTCGGCGCGTTAGGTAGGCTGGGTGCTTCGATTCGCCACGACTCCGTTGTCCATGCGCGCGGCCGCCAAGAGCGACGTGCCGAAGAATCCTTCAGGTACATAGGGGGGAGGTGCTCCTGATTTTTGCTTGTTCATTTCCAGTTACTACTCCCAGCATGGCCCCGTCAGAAATCAATCAAACAATCCATAGAACATGATGATACTCTCTACTGAATCCCATTAATTATTTTGTCCGGTTTGTTCTTTTTCTAGTGCTTCAGTTATTAGTTTATTACTACTGCTGGCCAATACCACTGGCGGAGTAGTCCCTGGCACGGGAATCGTGAGGGACACTCATCGTCTCCATTCATTGCCGTAGCTGCAGCTTAAATGCCATGGATGCGACCAGTTCGTTCTTAATTGGGGGATGCGTCACGGGGTTTTTTCGCCTCGTTTTAATGTTGCATGATGATGATGAGAGTTTCACGCCGGCATGAATGAATGCCCATTAATGGCCCGATGTGATGGTTGTCAGTGCCCGGTTGTCTTTTGGTAGGGGAGTGACTGGTAGGGGAGTGACAGGGAAAGGCGAGCAGCAGCCTCGCTGCGCAAGCTTCTGCTCCCGGCGAGGAGGAGTTTTAATTGATCGGGCCGCAGCCCGCAGGCTACATGTCATGCAGGCGTCGATCCGGCCTCGTTGCAGTTTATCGTCGCCGTTCCGCAGCTTATCCTCTGTACGTAGTGCTCTCGATCACAGCATTTAACGTCGGCTTTTGTAGACTGTACTCTACGGATAGAGAGGTTTCTTTCACAACTTTTACGATTGTGACATGCTGTTTGGGCCTTGACTGTCTTAAAACAGTCTCAGGCCTTACACCGTTCGGCCTTTCTAAAACTGAGAAGAATATCTAAGCATGTGCGTGTAGACTTGAAATCGGGCCAAATCCTATACAACGTTCATTAGCGGCGCATAAAATCCCTGAAGCGTGGTGTTTGTGGGCCCGCCCATTTCAGCGTTTTATCTTTGTTTTCCTTTTTCTTTTTCCTTCTTTTAATTTTCCTTTTTCTATTTCTTTTTTCTCGTTTTTTCGCCTTTTATGATTTTGATACATGTTTTAAAAAAATTGTTTAAATTTAAATTTGATCATATTTAAAAATTATTCAAATTTTAGATTCTTTTCATACCCGAAAATTATTCAAATTCAAAATTTGATCATATTCAAAAATTGTTCAAATTCAAGATTTTGTTCATATTCGAAAACAGTTCCAATTCAAAAACAGTTCAAATTCAAGATTTTGTTCATATTCAAAAACTGTTCCAATTCAAAATTTGTTGATATTTCAAATTGTCAAATTAAGATTTTGTTCATACTTGAAAACTGTTCCAATTCAAAATTTGTTGATATTTAAAATTGTTCAAATTTAAGATTTTGTTCATATTAAAAAATTGTTCCAACTCAAAATTTGTTCATATTCGAAAATTGTTCAGTTTTTTGAAATTATTTTGATTTGAAAATTGTTTAAATATTTAAAAGTTCAGAGTTTGAAAACTTTTTAAAAATTGATCAAAATTTAAAATTGTTCATATTTGAAATAAAAAATGTTCAAATCTAAAAAATGTACAAAGTTTTAAAACGTTCAGATTTTGAAGACGTTCACTTTTGAAATATGTTCAAATCTAAAAATATTCTGATTAACTTACGTGTATTTCTGGAGATCTTTCTGGTACGCTTCTAGACAGAAAATGGAGCCAAGGAGTCGAAATTAGGAAACATACGAAAAACAGTTCGCATGCAAGCATATGGGCCGAGCCCAATTACCGATCGTGTAGGCGGCGCGACTAAGAATTGCCACGAAGCAGCGATATATAGGAGTTCCCTGGAAATCGGGCCAATCGTTCATTAGCGGCGCAAAACGACCCGAAGCATGGCGTTGATGAGCCAGCCCATTTCGACGTTTTTTTCATTGTTTTCGTTTTAACTTTTTTATGTTTCTTTTCATTTATTTATTTATTTTCTAAAATTGTCCATATTTTTAAAGAATGTTTCAAATTTGAAATTTATTCGAATTAAAAAATTGAAACTGTTCAAATCAGAAAAAGTTCTGATTTTGAAAACTTTCCAGCTTTTAAAAATATGTTCAAAATCCAAAAATTGTTCAAATTTTTAAAAACTTTTGAAAATCGTTAATTTTTAAATTTTGTTCAGATTTAAAAACATCTAAATTAAAAAATAGATTAAAAGTGCTCAAAGAGAAAAAAAACTGTGCTTTTTTTATCGGTCGCGGCCCATGAAGCAGTCGCTTCAGGTGGCCGGAGCGAGATGCGCCGCCGCTGGGCGCGATATAGGAGCAGTCATTAATCGGTACCCTTCCCTCCTATTGGGCGAGTACAATATGTTAACATGTCGGGTAAAAAATACATAGGCAATAGAAATTTCCTGAAATATATGAAACACCACTTCAGTATTACTGTCTCGAAGATTGCCATGGAAGATTGCCATCGACATCGCCATGTACAACACCATCCTCCTTGCCCTCCTTGCGGTGTCCATGATCAACTTCTTCAAGCCAACATCATCCCAACGGCTGCCGGACCCACGCACACTGCCGATCATCGGGAGCGTGCACCACTTCGCAGGGTCGCCGCCGGCAAGCCAGGTCTTCGACGAGATTGTCATCGACGTCATGCTCAGAATGGAGAAGAGAGCCAACACTTGGAGATTGCCCGTCATCGGACAACACAAGCAAAGCAGTCATGGTAAGTTGTACTACCTGGATGAGGTACATGTTGCAAGCTTGCAAAAGTATGCATGCATGGCATAACGGTCGTTGGAACTAAATTTTGGACCCGACCAATCTAAAGTAAATATAGTTATACCAAACTTTAATACTTTAAATTTTTAATCATATTGTATTTTAAACAATTATATGTTATGTACTATTTAGTTAGCATAGTGAAAATTACAATATTTTTTGAAATTGTTTTCCATTATAAAGTTTCAATATATATCATTGAAAATATATCTGAATTATGCAAGAAGGTTTTTTCCTTTGTGAGATATTACCCTTTATGGGTACATAACCACCTTAAATGTTGGGAAAAAAGGGAAAAGAACACGCCTATGTATTATTGTGTGAATTCTCATCTCTATTTTTATTAAATATGTCGGTAGAGATTCCAAAGTATAAGACGTAACAAATATCTTAATAGAGGGTGTAGTATATGGTTATGTAAAAAAAATATGTAGAAAATTCTAACGTATAAGTTGAATAGTTGGCATGACCATTTTCCATAATCAAATGTGTGTTATAGGTCACAATCGATTCGGTAATAATATAATAATATGTTCAACATCTATACTTGTTATTGTGAAATGGCATGAATTCCATATATTAATCAATGAAAAAAATAAAATAATATGGTTGTATAGATTTTACAGACATAAAATTCAATTAGTGTAAACACTCACCACAATACGTCTTTATATCACGTGGAGTATACATATGCTAATGTTATTTTCAGATAGAAAGTTATGTATGAAATTAAACGTTGGAAATGTATCTAGCAAAACATATAAAATGACAAGTTTATGGCATCCATAGAATAAATTAGCAACAAAATTGAACTTTATCCTAACCGATTTAATTGGTTTGTTCTTATGTGGTACGTTATATTGATCCGTCACATGTAATTGGTTCATATAAACTAAGTTTAACTTTCTACTATTTATAAATAGTCAATGATATCTTATATGTGACAGATAATTGTATGAAAGTTACAAATGTATTTTAGTATTTAAGGGCGGTCAACTCTGTTTGCTCGGCCTATGGGACGACTATGCATGGCATGCATTCTGACCACAAAGTTTCATCCTTGGTTCCATGAAAGGACATGTTCGCGGGCGGCATGGGGACGTCCGACTCGCCGAACAGAGTGAGCAATTTCGAAGATCATGTGCACCCCGCGCGTGATGAGGAAGCTCCAGCACGAGGTCAGCTACGCAAAAACACTGTCAAGTACTTGAAGCACACTAAGGAGGCGATCCGGCTGCACCTGGTTGCGCCGCTCCTCGTCCCCAGAGAAAAAGCGTCGACACGAAAGAGCTTGGCGGCTACGTGGTGCAACAACCTATTTTTTCTCTAATCTTAATTATTCTTTGGCGGTGGTCGATTTGCTGGCTGTGGACGGAAGCAAGCACCTGCCCTCATCTTCACCCATTTCCGCGGCCGTGCGGTCATTGACCTGGGCCCTTGGAGCCGACGGCGATAATGCCATAGAACTGTCCGTAATTAGATGATTTTAGATGGCTTTATTGAGCCGTACGAGATTAGCAATTTTGGATGACTAATTATGTAGTGTCCTGATCCAGAGTTTCATCTGTACTAAACTGGGCACAATGCACACTACCCGGCAAACCCTTACCACAAGCTCTTCCAGTTGCATTTTTTTTCCGAAATGGGGTTGCCCTCAGCCCCTACATCAAATCGATGTATATGGCTTCTCTATTAATTTATATATTTCATTATAGCAAAGTTTGGTCAAACATAGTTACAACTCATGGACCGAAAAGGGTCCAAACGCTGAATCAACCGCCAAAAAATGCATAGGAGAAAACAAAGGCGGTACATCAGCAAGTAATTCTAGTATGAAATCGGCAGCCTCACTGGTTGTATAACTCCCTTGCTACCGTGTCCATAGTGTTGCACACATAATTCATGGCATGGCGATGCTCCACTGGCTAGAGATCAGACCACACATGGATCCAGTGCGCCAAGAGGATAACCTGCAAAAATTATGGAGCATTTGGTTTGTCAAAAACAAAGTCATTCCGTGCATTCCATATAACCCAAATGACAGCACACACTCCCACCCGAACGGATCTCAAATCTTTCTTAGGATGCCCTGGAGCCAATTACCAAAAAAAGATTGTAATATTTTTGGAGGTGTCAAACCAAACAACATATGCGCAACACGCCAAACTGCTTTAGCGAGAGGGCAGTCAGAAAATAGGTGTTGAATTGATTCATCTTGGTGACGGAAGCAACATGACTTGTTCCCATTCAAAATCCGTCTAGGCAAATTATTTTTTGGTAAGAATCACCTTACGATGTAGAAACCACAGGAAAATCTTGATTTTCAAAGATACTTTCATCTTTCAAATGTATTTGCACAACTATTTTCTGTGCCCATCATGTAGATCCAGATGCATGGACTCGACCGGATAGGTACCTGTTGAAGTTAAACTCCATTTGAAAACGTCTGGTTCATATGACAAAGTAACCTCCATCAAATGTTGAACTAACTCAAGCCATTTGTCCCACTTATTCCCTGTTAAAGATCTCCGGGAATTGATGTTTAAACATCCATTTATAAAAATACTAGCCACCGAAACTTGTTTTCGTTGAGCTATGTTATAGGTCTGAACTTTAATCAACACACTCTGAACCTTAGTGAACGCATGCAATTTCCTGAAGGATCGTAAAGAAACGACTGATTATGTAGTGGTGCGATCCAAGGTTTCAGTTGTGCCACCCAAGGCGAAATGCACACTACCAGGCCACAAGCTCTTGCAGTTGCAGTACATATTTCCGAACATTCCATCACCGTGCCTAAAGCCAACGTCACGCAATTACCTGATAGATCGCAAAGAGGCGAGGACGTTCGTTCCAGAGAGACTGGTACATCTAAATTGGAAATACAAGTGTCCAAGGGAACACGGTTTCAATCCTGCAGCTGAGGTAAACAATTTGAATTTGATCCGAATTTGGTATCGCGGCCGTATATTATCAAAGAATCTTTCAATCAAAGAACAGAGTACAGTCATTTTTTATTTTGAAGAACAGAGTAACAGACTATACACCCGACTAAATTAATCCTATACACTGTCACCGTATATGTATCATATCTTCTCTTGAGCCCGGGCGGCTAGCAGGTTCTCTGCAGCGCGCCACTGACGACCCGCCGGAAATGGCCCGCGTCGCAGGGGATCCGGAGAACGCCCGACTGGCCGTACCCGTACTGCTGCGCAGCCATGTCCAGCAGCTCGGCGATGCAGGGGTCGGAGAGCAGCCTCACCGGCACCAGCACCCGCTCGCCGCAGCCGGTGACCATCGGGACGTGCCCCCTCGGCACCTTCTCATGCTCGTCGTCGTAGCAGGGCGACGACGGCGACTCGCTGCCACTCTTCTTCCTCCACACCATGGCGATTTTATTTGTCAGACTTGATCGAACAGTGCTCGGATACTTGGAGTTAGAGCTGCGGCGAGCGATGGACCTTTTCTTGGGCGAGCGCTGCTTTGAACTGGCAAAGGGTGGGATCTGTATTCATAGGGAAAACACCAAGTGGGCCATAGATGCGATGATGGAGTAGAAGGACTAGTAGCAGGAGAGCTTCCTTAAGTGCGGCGCGGTCAACGTCCCTGCCTGCTTCGAGGTGGATGCGAGATCATTGCACGCTTTGCGTCTTCTTTTGACTAAACTCCAAAATCCTGGACCAATGATTCCTTAGGTTCATTGTGTGGTTGAAGGAGTCTCGTCAAAATTTAGGTTGGACTAGCAAAAGTGCCCGTGCGTTGCACCGGGTTTAAAAAAATGGGTACAGCTTTGGATTTGAAATATGGCTTTGCTACCGCACAAGAGATTCATGCCGCTTGAGGGATGCGTGAATTGTTTATAAGGTCGCCCCGGAACTATTGGGACTGGCCTCTATCTTGATGTCCTCGTACGATTTCATGAGATCCTAGTGACCACGATAAAATTTTGTTAACATAACTAATTTTCAGCCAAATTACGTTTTCAAATTCATAATAAAGTACATGAGATTTACTGGATTGTTTTCATAATTTTCCTTGATAGTTCGAACTTGAGTTATTTTGGTAGTGAAATTTAAAATGATGTTTTTTGACAAACCTTTTATTGAAATGCGCCAAAACTTTACCAGGATGCAGAATATCTAATATCTACATGGTTTTTTCAATTGTTTCTTAACATAATTCGTTGTATAGTAGGAGCAAAGTCACGGCCAGTCTTTGTACTTCAAAGTCACTCAAGCTGCATCCCTCCGGTTTAAAACTCCACCCTTCTCCCGAGACCCCGAATTCTGCTTAAATCCATGTCTGCGGTTCAACTGTTGCATTAACCCTAAGAAAGGTTTTAAACAGGACAAAGGGCCCAATCCAAACAATCATTCTGTTTCTTTCAAGTTTTCTACCAGGTTTGTACATTGTGCGATGCATGCAGCTTTGGGGATAGGATGGTTTGACTTCCGAACCAAATTAGAGTACTCTTCAAATTACATGGGCACTTGAAAAGTTCAGATCATACTATGAGGGAAAATATGCCAGGTGTTTGCTACAAACAAAATGTAACATCCAACATCAAACTCTTGACATAAATGTATGAAACAACTAAAAATTTGGGGGAACATCCAATAAATCCTGTCAGATCATGACCAGAGTGAACAAACCTATTCCCAAACATATACATATATGTACAGTAATACATCAGCAAATATTATACGCAAAAGGCAAAAGAAGAGTTATCTGAATCCTGAAACGAAGAACTCACTACACACACCATTGCATAGTTCATTGATCCATTCAGCAAGCGCAAACTAAGCAGGGTAGTAGACAACAACAATCCAAGCTTCCATGCTCGATGCTGCAGAGAGAGCTTCATGTTATTCATTTTGGAAGCATGGTTCATGCCGTGACTCAATCAGTTTCATGGTCTGGGTGAGGAGTATACCGGTCCATCCCCCATTCTTCTGAAGCCTTGTGTTCGAGCACTCCGGCAAGAGAGCCTCTTCTTCCTCACCGATATCTTCCTCTATTTTCGATAACCCGTCCGGTACAGGGAAGGCCTTAGCTTCGCTGTTTTCTCCAGAGAGTTTGATGGTACTGAACTGTAAGCTTTCTCAGCCATCTGCGCAGCTCAGCAAGCTGGTGGACGACTTCGTATCCCACTTCTCCAGGTACTGCGCCGCCCGCACCGAGCTGGACCCCGTCTGGACGCTGTCGGCGCCGTGGGCGACCCCCGTGGAGCGCGGCGCCGTGTACTGGCTGGCCGGCTGGCGCCCCACCACGCTGGTCCACATCCTCTACACCGAGTCCAGCCGCCGCTTCAAAGCGCAGCTCCCGGACCTGCTGCTCGGCGTGCGGTCGGGCAACCTGGGCGACCTCAGCCCGGCGCAGCTGGACCGGATCGACGAGCTCCAGCGCCGCACCGTCGCGGAGGAGGACGAGCTGTCGCGCGAGATGGGCGTGGTGCAGGAGGGACAGGGCGCCGTCGGGGATGACGGCGAGCCGGACGTGGACGGGCTCGTCCGCCGCGTCGGGGTCATGCTCGCCTGGGCGGACGCGTGCCCACCGTTTTCGGCGAGTGCTTGCAGCCGGGGAGCACACAGAGCTCGCGGAGCACGCCCAAGCACGGCCGCGAAGTCCTCATGCTCCTCCGCCTCTGCGCCGTGCCTCCGCCGGGGACGACGGGAGACATGGAGGGGATCGAGCTGTTTTTTTTTTGGAAAATCACGCGACCGTCGGTTGAATGCCAGAGGTGGAGGTGGGCTTTTTTCGTTAATGGGCTGGACCGGTCGTGCTTGCACGGGAAAGCATCGCACGAAAAAAAACGAACAGTTTTCTTTCACTTACCGGTGGCATTGGTGGGTAAATATGTGATTTGTGGGAGGGCAAAATCGTCCAAAAAAATGACGTACGAGAAGAAGCCTTAATGCTTTTATTATTAGGTATAGATGTCTGAATGTTTATAGATTAGCCTATGCCCCTATCCGAACTTTATGAATAGATCTTTCAAAAAAAAGTTTATGAATAAACATGTCAAACAAAAGTACATATGATACTATAAAAGGCAATTGTTTGACTGTTTGATCCTGGCCGTGGATCAAACACCTCGGTGGACTAGCAGATCTCTTAAAAGCGCAAACCGTAAAAACCCATAAAACAATTTTAGTAGATAGAAATGGACCGGACATAATAGATAGCGTAAACACGTATCATAAAATAGAATTCCATTTTACTTTATGGGATCTGATCCGGCAGAAGCCGCAAAATACCTGAAAACGAAATATATTCGACATAGTTCTTAACTTACAATAGTTCATCACTCGATAATATCTAGCAAATGCTACCCCATAGTTCATCACTCGACAATATCTAGCAAGGCTACATCAATTACTACCACTGATCAATTGGCAGCACCGAGGTTGCTCACACGGCCACCAAGAACAATCACCCCGCGAGCAGCCACTACACATCCCAATATATGAATTCTTATACGTTCCCAACACTGCCGAGTATGCTCATTCAAAGAATTTGTGTTGTATATCATGGTTTTGTTCTGCAATTTGAAGATATGTAGCCTCATCCGCCCGAGCTACAATCCCTAGCATTCCATCCTCCCTCCAATGGAATTTCATACAATTGTTGGTCGATGAAATTCTTGATCACTGGCTCATATATGGCTAATGCTTCTTCCAAAGAGATGCCCTCAATTGGATCCTTGATCACAGGAAACTATTTGATCTTGGCCATGGATCAAACACATCAATGGAGGGCCATGGGATGCACTAATTGAACTTTACATGTTTCAGACTAAAAAAGGCAACCAACGAAAAACTAATGTTTCCTAACACATGATGGGATGTACTAAACCTATTCCCAGGCCTAGGTTACAATTTCTATTAAAGAAGACATATTCTATCCGTTTCAAATAATGTGAGGTTGTAATTGTATTGAGGCACAACCGAGTGCTGAGGAGGGGTTGAAGCCTTCTCACCAATCCGAGTAAGTGTCCTCCTGCTCACAATTTTGGCGATGATGCACCATTTCTCTTAATACACTGTAGGTGCTAGCGCCTTAGAAATTGTTTTTCTTGTAATTGTATCGTCTACATGTGAAAATAATAATAAAATCTTCTATTATCGGAACAAGAAAAATCTCTAAACAACAACTTCACTGCCCACCCCCCCCCCCCCCCCCCCCCCCCACTACTCACTTCCATGTTGCACTCGCCGAGTGTCCACAAGCCCTTCTTTTTTAGAAACTACACCCTAAGAACAGTGGCGCATCATTTTATTCTGGCAATACGAGAAGAAATCATGAAAAATATATATAAAAAAGATACAGATGTGTGCATTTGACTACACAATTTTGCATTGATTACATAGGTCGAGCTTTTGGCTCCGCCATTGCCAAAGAGCTCTCATATTTAATATTATCGAGAAACAGAAAGGCAATACAAATGATGACTAACACGAGATAAAACGACCGGTAAAAAATTACATAACAAATCACTTGTTCATCATCCGTCGGAGGTTAAAAAATACAGTGAAGGGAGAGGGACACCTGCAAACACTCTCGCCATACAAGGGATTAAAAACTCCAATAGCCACTTTTCACAAACAACAAGATCTAGTAGTCTCTAAACAAACAACGGTTGGAGACACACCCCCACACAGCAGATGATTGCGATTCTTTACCACCAATCCATAGGTTGTAAAAATTGATTCTTGTCGTAGAACTAACGAAAAAGAGGTCAAAGTTGCCACACCAATAACCAGCTCTATATTCTACATGTGATGGCACTATGAAGCGTAGTACCGAGACCCTTGTATGAAAAACCTACCAAGTCCGGCTAGAGAAGCATCTTTAGGGTGGAGGGGCCAAGCATCCAAAGGCTTGTAGAGGAATCGACACATCAACTTTGGCGAAGAACTATCGGATGAGATGTTCAAGTTGCTTGCAATCAAAGGTAGAACGCTTCCAAAGCCTCTCTTGGACTGGTGGTTGACGGCGAAAGCTTGGAGCATCGATAGTTTTACTGGAGCAGCAAACAAACAAACATGCGGTCCCGCCTATCTACGGAAGATGGCGGTTAACGACGACGACTGCTTGTTCGTCAAGGCCGGAACCCTTTGGACAGAAACGCACCACGGAGTCTCTGTGCTTTGCTTCAGATGCTGTTCGCGCATCGAAAGCGACTGAGTCATGCACTGCGACTACTATGGCCCCCGTTTTCTTTGGCGGCACGTGCGCATCTGGCCAAGTTGCAATCGCTAGTATGCACACAGCGTTCTTGTTTTGATGCGATCCTAGTTGCATACTCGCCGCTAGCTACGGTGCAACTTCTCAAGAGGCGGAACACGTTTTATATGCGTATCCATACATGAATCTGTCAAAGTAATTAAAACGTGCAAACTGTACCTTGTCTTGTCTCCTCCCGTCAAGTCATGAGCATAAACCACCCTTACTGCAGTTTTTCTAGCCCATTACGGCCCATGAGTTGTATAGACAGGTAGTTATGCTCTGGATCGCAGTTTGTTTTTAAGACATTGTTCTTGCATTTTCATAACTCACGAAATGCTGAGTAGCCACGAATTCCCCCAACTTGCCACCGAATTGTTTCTTACTAATTGGATTTGTTTCGTACATTTATCTATGAAAAATTCGGCACTCGTGATTCCTTCCGACTCGAAAGTCCCAATGTACAAAACAATTGTACAACGGATTAGCAATTGTCCATTCAGCCATTTCTCCCCGTTCCAAATCTAAAGGTTTACGTGCGAATTTTTTTTTCTTTCAAAAGTATATAGAAATTATATTGCCAATTCCATTTTAGTTACATTATTTTTTATTAATGTTAATAAAAAGAAGAAATTTCTTATTTCTTATTTGTAGAATTCGATATTTGCCGAGAGACAATCAGATATATTTTCTCTTTAGCAGACATGTCCATATAAGACTTTGTTATAATAAAACAAGCTGATTCTTTTTAAACGCTTTTTTGTGTCGATTATTTATCAAGAAAGAAAATAGGGGTTCTTATCAAACCCAACATAAAATTGGAAAGAAACATAAAGTAAGTAGATATGACTCCTTGAAAAATCATTTATCTGCTACTATGATATATAATTTCGATCTAGATGAAATTGTATAAGCAGATTTTATTTATTTCCTTAGACTTAGATAGTCCAAGACAAGATTTTTTTGTTATTTATGATTTTATATTACTCTTACTAGATGTTCTATAGGAATAAGAAGAAATCGCAACTTCTTTCGACAACACATAAAAATCGATTTTGGATTTTTTATTTCAAGAATCCTCCTTTTCTGTTCTTCCACCCATGAAATAGAGATAAGGAATGGGGATATAGGGGTTACTTTTATTTTCATTTTTACCTTCGACGATAGGCTTTGACTCATTTATTAATTTCATAGTAATAAAAATCTATGTCCCACCGAGACAAAATTTAGAACTTCCTATATCGTCTTGCCATATAGGAAGATTGACCTTTGTAGAAAGACTGATTCATTCTGATTGGATCGATATGAGGACTCAACTCCGTTATGTTGCAAGAATCCATGTTCCATATTTGAAGTGGGTTGAACTTGTGAACAAATCCTTCGAAGGGACCGGAGCAACTGTCAATGTAGACCGTAAATCCAGTTGGACTCGTTGCATTATCTATTTGGTGCGTATGAAGGGACCCAAGAGAAATAAGTATATCGATGCCATCGCCTCGATGCACGCGGACTACCAGGTGCGAGTTGCAAGCTAGATCAAGAACATGACCCACATTTTTTTTTGAACAGGGAAAGGGCCCGAATGACCTGGAATCTGCATTAAATCGGCATAGGGCGTACAATTACAGAAAGGACATGCAACAAACAAGAAATTAAAACAATGTCCTTGGAAAAAAGCACAGACACCCTAGATGAGATCGCAGAAACGCGATCGAGTCCAAGCTTGCCGACGACGACCAGCCTCCAGGCACGACCACTCCACTAATCTCCACCGAGGACAAGACCACTTGGTGAAGCATGGGCGCTCGATGTCGCACCGAAGCTGAGGAAGATCCTCTGAAGGAGGAATCACAAGCTCAAGCAGCAGCTGCTGCCGAGCACAGCGGGCCCAACCTTCTGGCCAAGAGTAGCAGTAGCCAAACGACGCTGCCGCTGGGGAACCGCCACAGGAGAAGCAGGTTCCAGAATCTCCCGACGCTGCCCCCATCCTTCAGTAGCAACAGAGGAGTTCTCCTCCTCTCCCTTACCACCCGCCGGCCAAGAGGAAGCACATCAATCCACCAAAGATGAAGAACAGAAGGCGCTGGCGCATTTTGAAGGAGACGAGATGGAGCTGCCAATCCTGAACCTCTCGTTCTCCGCTTGGTGCAGCGCCAGTGCACCAGAGCGAGATCACTTTGCGAGACAACATATCCGGTTGTCCCGAACCATCGACCACCACGAAGGTAGCAAGATCGGACGGGAAGGGGCCAAACCTGGAGCTCGCCACGCTCATTTGAAGGAGCGACTCCACATGCCGCCGCAGGTTGCCATCCCCACCACGGAGATGCAGCCGCCACAAGATCTGACCACCAACCGCCGCCGCGCGCCTGCGAGGTCACAACTCCAGCATGGCAAAACGCCAAACCGCCACACGGGCGAAACCCTAAAACTACTATTAACAGGAGGCTCGGACACCCTCTCCCCCCCTATTCCGGCCGGTAGAGCCGATGGAGAGAGAGAGAGGAGAGGGGGCAGAGGGGAAAAGGTGGGGAAGACGGGCGGACCGAGAGAGGAGAGAAAAGACCTCAACATGACCCACATGTAGGCACATTGACGAATACATACAACCCTAGATACCTGACGAAGGACAACGTCAGCCCACAGACATAGGGTGGGCTGAGCCATCACCCTAGATACCTGACGAAGGACCATCAGCCCACAGACATAGGGTGGGCTGAGAGCATCTCCATCGGGGCCTCCAGATCAGTGTCCGGCACCCCCAAATTGAGGCCCAATTGGGGGGGGGTGCCGGACACATGTTCGCCCAAGTTTTGGAGGCCGCCCACAGCGGCGCCCCCCCAAAGGCCCGCCCCCTAAACGGTCGGAGATGACGACCAAACTATAAACACCTTGTGGGCGTCTAATAAAACGATACAAACTTAAACTAAACCCTAGTCTAAAGGCCGCCGCTCGGGCCAGCCTCGTCGTCGTGCGCGGCCTTCTGGCTCTGGTTTAAGCGCGAGCGCACACGCCTTTCCTGCCGGAGCGCGCTCGCCACACGGCGCATGGCATCCCTCTCTGCCGCCCGGCGCGCAGCATCCCTGTCTGCCGCCGCCGCTGCTGCCCTCGCCTGCGCCTGCCTCGCGAGGCGCTGCTGGTTCAGCTCCTCGTGCGACTCCCGCTCGGCGCGCAGCAGGGAGGCGTCATGCGCTAGCTCCTCCGCCTGGGCGATGAGCTGTTGCTGCCTGGGCTCCTCCGCCTAGGCGTTGAGCTGCTCGAACGCCGACCGCTCGGCGGCCATGGAGGCGCGACAACGCTCGTCGCGCTGCGCACTCAGGATGGAGGCCTCGATGATGGCGGCCTCCACGGCGTCCCCAGCCTCCTCGTAGCCGAGCCTGACCTGGCGGCTTGCCTGCTCGTTGCGCCAGCTCTTGAACGAGTTGGAGGCGACCACCTGGTCAGGCCACTGCGGCGGCGGGAGCGCCTGCTCCGACTCCTGCTGCGGCGGTGGCGGCACCTCATCGAGCTCCGGCGGCGGCTCCTGGACAGGATACGGCGCCTGCGGCGGCTCCTGCTCCTCCTGCTCGTCCACGTCGACGTCGTCCATGTCCGCCTAGTCGAAGGCGGGTTCGTCGGCGGCGTCCTCCTGCTCCGTGGCATGAGCACGGCGAGCTGCCTGGGTGAGGGTGGCCCATGAGGTGGCGAGACATGAGGTGGCATGATGTTGCTACGGGCTATGGTGGGCGCAAGTGGTGTAAAGAAATGGGTGCACGGCGGGGGCCTCTTTATAGCCGTCTAGGGTCGAGGCGGGAAACGGAGGCGGGAAGCGGTGGCGCTGGGCGGGAAGCGCCGGGTTGGTGAGCACGCGTCGCGTCGGAGTTAATGGCGGCGACACATCTCTGCCACTGCGCCGCTTGGGAAGCCGGGAAAGGCTGGGCGCTCTGCAGGCGCCGCCGTAAATGCGAGGCGTGCGGCAGACGCGTCGCCGTCCCGTCCCTTCGTCGCCTGCAGAAACACGTTCCCATTAACGCGGGCGGAACGGCCTCCTGCACGACGCCATTAGAGCACATGTTCGCGCCCTGTCTCTATGACGGGTGGGCCGCACCTGTCGGAGGGCGTGTCCGGGCAGTGTCCGTTACCCCTGAGAGGGACTCCAAGTGCCGGGCACGATTTCGCTCGACCCGACCCTTTTGGGGTGCCGCTGGTGGCCGATTTTGGCATCCGGACCCCCAATGGGACTTTTGGGGTTATTTGGATGCCCCCGGTGGAGATGCTCTGAGCCATCAACATGGAATCTAACTAAAAAAAAAAGTTATGCCCTAGAAAAAATAGTAGTGTGATCCAGTTTCAGTTGTGCCACACCAGCCACACCACGCGCGATGTTACTACTACAAGCTCTTGCAGTTAGTTGTTTTCCCGATTTCAGAGCAGTTTCACCCTGCCTAAAGCCACCATTTAACATAGCTTTGAACCAAAATCAACGCACGACATTTCCTGATGGATCACAAAGAAACAAGGACGTTCGTTCCACAAACCGTACAGAGATATTGGAATACAATTTTTTTTTTTGCGAACACGCAAAGCTTGCGTGTCCAGTGCAATAGATAGAAAGAAGGGGCTACAGCGAGTCCGGCATCGTAATGATGCGGTTACAATGTCGGGAACGATGGTTGGGCAGCCATCAAGAAACCACAACGGGAACAACTAAGCTAACTCCACACAGCGCCCACACAGCAGCAACTAAGCTAACTCCAGATCGCACCCAGCCTAACAGCGCCAGCGAGCTTCCAGAGCTCCACCTCCTCAGCGATCCTCCTGCACACCTCACGGCACATCGTCGCACGGCGCTGGAACACCCTTGTGTTGCGCTCCTTCCAGAGCGTCCAGGCGACAAGGAGCACCACGGAGTCAAACCCCTTCCGAAGCGGCGAAGGCACTGTTGTGCGTGCCTCTGGCCACCACCCGATAAGAGTTGCACCTGCATCCGGCGTTAAGTGCTGGAGGTTGCAACGGGACAGCGTACTATGCCAGACTTCCCGGCCGAACACGCAGCCGACGAATAAGTGGTCGGCGGTCTCGTCCGCTTGGTCACAAAGACGACAACTAGTGTGGGAATTCATCCCACGACGGCGCATCCGATCCGCCGTCCAAATGCAGCGTTGCAGCGCGAGCCAAAGGTGCACCTTGCATTTCGCCGGAGCCCACGCTTGCCAAATTGCCTTGCCGCAGGTGGCAGAATAGGTGGCAGACGGCGTCCACTTCCACAGCACGCGATCGGGGTTGGAATACAAATTGACAACTATGAAATGGACATGATTGTCCAATGGAATCCTGACGTGGGGACGTGCCCTTCGAAACACCGAAGAATTGAACACGCTTAGATCATGCAAATCCGTTCGTTCTTCTGAGCGCGCGTGAGCATATTGAGTTTGACCAAAATTTGGTTATCACGGCCGTATATATATTCATCAAAGAATCGATCGATCAAAGAACAGAGTAACAGACGGGCAAGGCTAGCTTGCGCGCGCGCGAGCGCTCGCGCGAATTCGGACAGGCGCACGTGCGCTGGTCGGAACGCGACGCGGGGAAGAACGCGACGCGACGTTGGTCGCTGGTCGGAACGCGACGCGTCCGCCACCATCTCTGTCGTGCGCTGGTCCTTCTTCTTCCTCCCCCCGCCGCCGCCGCCGGCCAGGCCGCCTGCTCCCGCCCCCCGCGCTCGGCGCCGCTACCGCGCCGCCTCCGCGCCCCGCCCTCCTCCAACCGCGGCCCACCGCCGGTCCGGCGCCGCCCCGGACCATCCCTCTAAACCCCCCCCCCCCACCCCGAAGCTCGTCGCCGGCGACCCACCCCGCACCCCCAGCCCTAAGGTTCCTCCTCGCCTCCGCCGCCTCCGCCGCGGCCAGCCGCGCCTCCGGCGGCTCCGGCTCGGCCTGGCCCCGATCTCGTCGCCGGCGAACCGCCCCACCCCACCCCCACCGTTAAGTGGCGAACCGCCCCACCCCCACCCCAGCCCTAAGGTTCCTTCCTCGCCGTCGCAGCCTCCGCCGCGGCCAGCCGCGGCTGCGGCAGCGCCGGCTCGGCCAGGCCCTCGTCGCGGTGAAGAAGATGGAGAGCAAATTGGGGAAGAAATGGGAGGAGGAGGAAGACGTGGGTGGGACCCACCCACGTGGGCGTCGTGCGCACCGCGTCCGCAAAGCGAGCGAACGCTCGCGCGGGCAACAACTAGCAAACCTCGTAACAGACTATACACCTACAACCAGCTATATATTAATCCTATACACTGTCACAGTATATGTGTAGCTCCACCTCCACGCGCTCTCTTCAGGTCTGACGCCGGGCGCGGGCCGCCTAGCTGGTTCTCTGCAGCGCGCCGCCGACGACCCGCCGGAAGTGGCCCGCGTCGCAGGGGATCCTGAGCACGCCCGACTGGTCGTACCCGTACTGCTGCGCCGCCATGTCCAGCAGCTCCGCGATGCAGGGGTCGGCGAGCAGCCTCACCGGTACTACCACCCGCTCGCCACAGCCGGTGACCATCGGGACGTGCCCCCTCGGCACCTTCTCGCACTCGTCGTAGCAGGGCGACGCGCCGGGCGACAACGGTGACTCGCTGCCACTTTTCTTCCTCCACACCATGGCGATTTTATCTGTTAGACTTGATCGAACAGTGCTCGAGGTTGGAGACTTGGAGCTGCGGCGAGTAATTGACCTCGTCTTGGGCAGTTGGGCTAGCGATGCTTTGAACTGGCAAAGAGGCGCCGATCTGTATTTATAGTAAAAGCTCCAAGTGGGCCATATATGTGATGATGGAGGAGAAGGACTAATAGCTTCCTCAAGTGCGGCGCGGTCAACGTCCCGGCGTCCTTCGAGGTGGATGCGAGATCATTGCACATTACGTCTTCTTTTGACTAAAGTCCAAAATCCTGGACCAATGGTTCATTGTGTGGTTGAAGAAGTCTCGTCAAAATTTGGGGTGGATGTTTGCCTGTTTCTGCCCTTATCCGAAGTTTATGAATAAAGATTTGTGAAACAGGAGAACATATCATACTATAAAAAGGCAACTGTTTGATCGTTTGATCTTGACAGTGGATCAAACAAGCTCAGTTGACGGTCAGGGGAAGCACTAAGTGAACTTGACATGTTTCCGACTAAAAAAGGTACCAACGAAAAAATAATGTTTCCTAACAGAAATATGATAGGATGCATCATAGTGAATGTAAAGCTATTCCCTACTCTAAATAAATTTGCAGGGGGTATTGATCGAAAGATTTATTACGCGAAGCATTTTTTAGGGCTCCAACAGAAGGCCATCAGGAAGCGATTTCCGCTCGCCTCGGTCGTTAGCGTCGCCGTTGGTTCCCTGCTCTCGGTCGGCCGCTACGGCGGTAGGGGGATGAACCTCGGAGTTGTGTGTAGAGCGCCGATGCGAATAAAAGTCTTTCGGCCCGCTCCTGATTGTTGTTTTTTACTAGAGGGGCATCGCCGGGTATTTGATCTGGTGTGATAAGTGCTTTGTCTACGGCGGAGGTGTTGCATGGAGAGGATGATGTCGCAATGTGTTGGTGTCCTTAAGGTCCGCTTCCGTTTGATGAAGCTCAGCTAGGTACGGCTTCGTCGGAAAACTTTGCGATTTTGTGTCCCCCATCTCTGTCCAGCCGGAGCTAGCACTAACTACCGGCTCTCATTCGGGACGGCGATTTCTCGAGATTGTGGTTGCCTACATCATCTGGTCTACGTCGACAAATTGCCGACCACTGCTTATACAAGTGACTTTGTTTTATCAAGCTTTCTCGGACACGTATTTTGCTACGCCGGAGGTCTAGAGGCGGCATCGAGCTTTGCTCACGACACGGCGTCAAGGGATGCAGAAGTAAGATGGTGCTAAACTTTTTGGAGGCTTGTGGATTTTTTTTGTTAGGATGTTCTTATAAAGGTTTGTTTCGGATACTATATGGCCTTCGGCCTTATTCGCCAAAAAGAAAAGACGACTTATTGCATGCAACGAGATATGTCCTTCTTCGCGCGGGTCCAATTCCATACTAGTGATAGGCCCCGTTGCTCGCCGCCAGCATATGTAGCGCGGCTACCGCGCCAGAAACCCAACAACGAGATCGGATAAAATTTTGGTGCGCGAAAGGAGCTAGTATGTGGTTTTGCATGTTCGGGATTTCAATTCTTAAACGACTCGCGTTGGTCATGCTGTAAGAGGCCTTTCATTCATTTTGAAAACCATAGAACGTTGCAGGTTCTGAGATCTTCAAATTGTTTGCAGTCAATGGAAGTATAAAGCTTACAAAGCCTCTCAGTAGGAAATCTAGCTTGGACCATCGATTCGCATAGGTTGAGGAATAAAGGCTACAGGCAAACAAACATGCGCTCCCAGTAGGAACCCACCCTGTATACTGCCTATCTACGGATCAAGACGGCGGTTAACGACGACTCCTTGTTCGTCAAGGCCGGAACCATCTGGTCAGAAACGCTCGCCTCTGTGCCGCAGATGCTAGCTCTTCGCGCGGCCGTCGCGCATCGAAAGCGACTGAGTCATGCACTCTGACTACTATAGCCCCCGTTCTCTTTGGCGGCACGTGCGCATGTGGCCAAGTTGCCAAGTCTATGCACATCGTGTTCTTGCTTTGTTTCCTTTCCTCGTATGATGCGAGCGATACGTAGCTACGGTGCAACTTCTCCAGAGGCCGTGGTGCAAGCGCTAAGGAATCTACCCGGTTTCCTTCACGGCACGTGGGCAACTTGCAAATTGTGACGGGCCGCGCGAGCTCTTGCTCTGCTTCCTGTTCCCATTGTGACGTGATGCGTAGGCGTAGCGAGTGGCACACAACGCACTGCACGTCGTAGCAGTAGCGCGCGGTTTGAATCTTGAATAGTAGCCGAGGCACCTGAAGAACGGTTCATCTAATCAATTCTCCCGACTCCACTTGCCACGCGAACACGTTTTAAATGCGTACATCCGCACTGAATCTTTCAAAGCAAACGGTAATGCATCGCAGAAAATACCGAGTTACGGAAATTAGAGAATTTGCCTGTAACAAGATGGTTAGAAGGGTGGTTGTACCCCCAGCCCACCAGAGTTCAAATCTTAGATTTGACATTGGTGTTTCTCATTTATGCGGAATTATTCTTCAGTGGGAGGAGACGCTCCCGTCGACAGCGAGACGCCTGTGGTGACTTCGTCAATCTCAAGACCTAACCGTCGGCTCAGTCTTTCGGAGCTGCTCATAGGGGTAGGGTGTGTGTGCGTGCGTTCATAGGGTGAGTGTGTGCACGTGTATGTGAGCGTCTGCGTTGTACTGTGTTTCGCAAAAAAAAAGAGTTACGGAAACCAGAAATTACGGGGGAAAATTTTAAAATTCTAATTTTTCGATACAAAAGCAGCATGCACCGGAGGCTGGGCCCCACAACACCTACGTGGGTCCATGGCGTGGGTGGGGCTTAGGTCGCGCCACCCTACATCGCCAACCACCTCGCGCACCGCTCGCGACACTCCGACGCCTAGGGACGCCTGACATCAACACCGATCCCCTAATGTCAAGGGTCTGCCCATGTAGAGTCCATAGGACAATCACATGTGGCATTTTGGACAAGGTCCGAATGTACACTTCGAGCAAAGTAGAATCACATGATATGTCGCCGCAGACCACTTTTGTGGGCTATGTCAAGCACTCTCACACATGCACTGAGCGGGGACGACCAATCCAAGAGTGTGCGGCCGAGAACTGCAATCAGAGGCCCACGTAAACTAGTTTGTGAAGGGTGCTGGTATGATCATGTGGTCGAACCGACGTGCCAGAAAGAAAGCCCACTTTGAGAACATTCTACCATTGGATCTGACATGGATAGCATTCCAATTGTCCCATTGTCTATCTTTCCGGTATAGCTCACACAAAACGGGACTCAGAAAGCAGCATATGTTGAGGGCGGAAACTACACTAGTGTATGGTGTGCCTATTGCCAGTGGCGGAGCTAGCGCTTTGTGAAAGCCTGGGCACACACTTCGTCGATGATTGCTTTAGTATAATGTTAGTGCCGAGACATCTCAAGTAATCTATAAAATTATTGATAAAACTGTAGATTTTAAACAAAAATGATTTGGAGAAGAAGGAAAAAATATATTTGAATACAATTTATTAGAGATTAAAATCAAGTATACTTGAATACATACCTTGTATTTGCTCACTCCTACCAAGCATTTTTTTATTACAACATCTGCAAAATGAAATAATATTTGGAAGAAAGTATTGCCTTCTATAAAAAATAAAAGAATAAGACTAATGTCGGCACTAAACTCCTAATTTTCTTCACCGCCCTGAACTCCTGCAGCCCTTGAGTTGCCTGCTAAATTCTGCAGCCTAGTTTTTTTTTGTGAGAATTAATTCTGCAGCCTAGGTGGATGGTTGTGTAGCATCCTTTTGAGGCCCAGGTAGAGCTAGGTAGAGCTACGCAAGAAAACATTTGTAGCCTGCTAAGTCCCAAGCGACGGGAGGGGCACATTTCTCAGCCCAAGAGGCAACAGATGGTATCTTCACTCCTTGACGAATATCTCAGGTAGGTCGCTGGAGTTCTTGTACGCAGCGGCGCAGCCCGGGCACGTGCCCTAGGCGGAGGGATGGTAAAATCGCCCCTGCCTATTGCAGTAGAGTGTTGGTGGTTACCTCTTCAGAGTTCATTGCTCCGGGGAGCAAGAGCAAAAGACTTCTTCTTATGTACTCCATCTGTTTCAAATTACGAGATGTTTTAGATATTTCAAGATGGACTACATATGGACTGAAATGAGTGAATCTCCACATTAAATCGTGTCTAGATACATTTGAATCAAAAAGAAATTAAAACCTTTTATATTTCAGAACGAAGGCTAGGTTCATTGCATGCCGTTAGAAGCAGCGGCTAAACACATAGCCTCAGGTGATTGGCTAAGCTGCACTGTTTCGAATAAACCTGGAACTGGATACGGGTCCAAGTCCAAAACGTGCTAGTCCAAGGATTGTCCACTCAGAAGTGCTCCAACCCAACTCCAGGTCCACATTTATCTCGTACGGAGTATTATCCAAATCCAGTCTGCTGTAACGTTGGACATCCAAGGCCCAACTGGATCACGCATGTACGCGCATATGTGTGCAGCTCCTGTTTTTTTAGAACCAAAATGGCTGAAGTTCACAGATCGGCCGGGGCCAAGACGGAGAGCAGCTCCTGTATTTACAAATGGACAAGGGTGAGGAGAGCAGCGAGGACGGGGTGGTCACCGGCGGCGACCGGCGGGGCTGGGTCGCCGACGAGCTGCAAGGACGGGGTGGCCGCCGGCGAGCGGCGGGGCTAGCCGCCGGCGAGATGCAAGGGCGGGTAGCCGCCGGCGAGCGGCAGGGCTGGGCACCGGCAAGCGGCGGGGCTGGGCACCGACGAGCTGCGAGGATGGGGCAGCCGTCGACAAGCGGCGAGGATGGGGCGGCCGCCGGCGAGCGGAGGGGCTGGACGCCGGCGAGCTGTGAGGATGGGGTGGCCGCCGGCGAGCGGCAGGGCTGGGTCGCCTGCGGGGAGAGAGAGATACGGTGGAGTACATGTCCAATGGGTACTGGATTATCCAACCCTCACGTCCAAAGCTGTCCAACTCAACTGGACCTAATATCCGGTTGTGGTCCATGTCCAATAATGCCCAATCCAATTCAGTCCAATTAATTTGAGGTCCAAAGTTCATGGACATGAGAGGTCCAGTTCCATATTTAGTTTCGAAGTTTAAGCGAGGCAAATTTTGTACTATCTCCGATCCATAATAAGTGGTTCAAAATCGTGACACTTATTTTGCATCGGAAAGAGTAGTTTGCTCAATTTGTCATAAATAAAGATTTTATACATATCTTTTTCGACGAAGGGTATATACTATTATAAAAACGCAATTTCTTTATCTTGGTTGACCACGATCTGAACAATCGCGAGCTCACTCGGCGCGTCCGCCCGATCACGATCCGACGACGCGGGCGACGCGGACCGTTTCCACCCTGACAGTTACGTGTGTGCGTGCCCACCTCCTTTCCCCTCATTCCCCGCTCCCGCACCGCCCGCCCAGCCGTCCCGCCGCTCCTCCTCCGGCGATTTCGCGACGCTCCCTCGCCATGGCTTCGCCTTGCGATCGCCGCCGGCGGCGTGCGGCCTTGTAGCAGAGGAAAATTCCACCGGGAGGGAGGGTGCACACTTTGGTTGGAGAGTGGAGGGGAGAGGAGGGGATCGTGCTCGAGGGTTTCTCACCGGCGTCGTCCGATCTACAGCGGAGGTTGATTTCTCCAGGGGAAGGTAACAACGCGAGTTATTTCATGTTCATCGCATCATATTCTTGTCGTTCCCCCTTCACAGATTTGGTTCTTATACGAGTATTTCATTGATTTGTGCTCGCCGGAAATATTTGTACAGACCGGGATTCGTCAATTGTGTTTGTAGTTGGTATTTTTTGCCTGCAGAAGTGGTTGAATCAGGTCTTATTTTTCGTTGCAGACTGAAGGACGAACGGGGCTCTGGGTTACTGTGAACACCTTCTGCGCACGTTCTGGGATTTCTTCAGTCTACATCGAGCCTGCAGGTTAGTTCTAAATGTAATTTTCTGCTTGGGAGATCCTTCTAGCATGCAATCACTTTTCTGCAACGGATGGCTACCTGTCATAGATGTATCTGATGTACTTAGGCTCATATGTGTTTGATAGTATTGTTTGATCACCGATGCTCCCACTAGTTGCACCTGTGTTTGTCATCGAGCTCCTGCCAAATGTAATATTTTTTCTGGCTACCCCATAAACATGAATACAAATAGGGTAGATGCTAGAAGCTAGATGTATCTAGTTGAGTATACAGATACGGGGAGGGGGCGGGGTAAGATGGTAGATGATCCCAGATGTAAGTTATCTTTGTACCATGGGGAGGACATGTAGGTCTAGCTTTTGTTCGATTAGGGATGCTCCCACTAGTTGCATTTTTTTTGCGTTTTGTTATCAAAATATATTTTTTGGCTACCCCATAAACATGAACACATTTGTTTGCAGATGCTAGATACTAGTTATTTTTCTAGTATGGGGGTAGAAATGTAGGTTTTTTTTAACCAACTCCATTGAAAAACACAGCCCCAATTAAACTATTTCTTTTTCTTTCTAGGGAACCCATAAGTATATAAGTTTCATATAAGTATAGTACATATTTTGTTGGATGTAAAGTTACATAAAGATGTCTCGACGGGGTGTTTTTTTTTTCCTTTTTGTTTAACGAACACTGCTAAGTGCAAATGTAAACCCCACCATCCTGTTTTTTTATAGACAATTGAAGTCTTTTTGCAATGACAAACATAGATGTAATATTTTGTTATCCGATCTGCCACTACACATGTAGGGCTTGTTTGATTTTAGGGTAGGAAAGACATAGGAATAGGAGAAGTATAGGATTGCTATGTCATGTACATTTCAATCCTATTGGATTTGGTTTGTACCGAACTTTGTTTGATTCCACCAAAGGAATTGTAAAAAGAGTTTGGAGTGGATTTAGAATTCCTATAGGAAGTAGTACAAAGATTCCTATAGGAACTAATCCTATGAATCAAACCACTAGCAAAGGAAAAATTCATATATGTTAAATTCCTACAATAATCCTATGAAGTTCCTTTGAATCAAACAAGCCCGTAATTTTTTGCAAATCCATAAGCATGAACCAAAACCTGCAAAAGACTAGGTTATAGATGTAAGTTATTCTTGTTGTAGATGCAGTCTTGTTTTTCGTGATCTACCATTAAAAGTTAGATGTAAAGTTTTGGGTGAGGTCTTTCAGATGTTTTTTATCCCCTGGTATATGAATTAATTATATACAATGCTAGATGGATATGATGTTATATGATCATGGATGTAAGTTTTTAAGGCATTTTGTAAGAATGAACCATTTTTTTATGGACTGTCAGCACTCCCGTGCCCATGCTAGTTTTTGCAATAACATGGAATGTAAGAGTTTTGTTCTAAAAAAATGACCAAACTAGTGCAATAACATGGACCAGTTACATCTGGTGCCTCCTCGCCATGCAAATCACTAGGGATATCATCTGCAAGTGGAATGTTAAGATCAATACCAGCAAAACCTTCAGCATTCATTTTTCTACACATTGCAAAAACAGGGGAAACAAGCTATGAAGATCAAACTTTACTTTTTTCAATTGGAAAACATGCATCTATTTCTTGTACTTCATTATTTTTACTTACAACAGATCATTCTTTAACGTGTTGTTTGTATACTACTTGCAACAGATCATTCTCTAACTTTACTTCATTTTTCGTGTCATTGTAATGCAGGTTCAAGAAGATCTTCATATCTTCTTTTCTTTGTCAGTCCAGCATTTCCATCTTTGTGAAAAACTGTAAGTTTCTTAACTGGAACTACAGTTTTGCTTCGTGTTCAAATTTGGATCAAAATAATACTGTTGAGAACAAAATGTAAGAGAAGTAATTGACGCAGCAAGTACTGTTCTTTGTTTAGCTAGATTTTCGACTAATCCATAAGCATGTAAGAAACTATTACTGCCAGCTATACATGCGTATACTTCTTAAAACACTTTTGATATATGTTACATCTACTGAAAGTCTTTCAGAAACATGGGAGATGCGAAAACTACCACCGCAGTTTTCTGTAGTTACAATAAAAGCTTGAGATATTTGTATTTTTACACGTAAATTCTTACAGTTAGATGATCCAGATGTAAAGAGCAAAAAGCATGATAGATGAAAGTGACAAATTGGTATAAGAGAAGTAATTTGGATCCATATGTTTTTCTGAACAGGTTTTTTTAACTGATGAAATTTTACAATATCATGGTATATGCAAACTTACAGTTTCGATTTTCGTACAAGACAGATCAAGAATGGTGTAAGAACTAGTTTCTAGGATGTTCAGAACATAGCAGGGGCGTAACCACTGTATTTCACCATGATTAGTTCACCATCCATTTTCACAATAAGCCAGCAAAGATGAAAATAGCCAAGTTATTTGGTAAGGAGTTTTACATCCAATTCACGAGAAATAGCCAAGTTATTTGGTCAGGAGTTTTTCTAACGTTTCTGATAAGAAATTATATCTATATGATTTCAGGGATGTAAAATTGTGGTCACTCTGGTCACTCTGAACATCTAGACAAATTACTGGTCAGTTTTACACATCTCATGCTTTAATTTCTTTTTTTTGCACACCACAACACATACACAGGTTTTTTACAAGAATTTCATGTCCATATCGTTGCAGGATGTAAAAAGGGAGCATGGATGGTGGCAAGGGGAGAAAAAGAGCCGAGGTGGAAATAACTTACATTTGTTCGAAACTTCTATTGGCTGAAACCTTTTGTAGAATCATTATCTGGTTGAATTTTCTATTTGCTGATCTCTTTATTTGCTGATGGAGATGTAAATTCGTAAGATGTGAGTTCTGGAGAGAGATCTGAGATGGGGATGTAAACAATGACCTGTTTTTGTTTCCGTGCTTGTTTTGTTGCAAACTTGGGAAAAAAATCCGCTGCTTTAAAAAAAAAAATCCGCTGCTGGTCCCGTCAGAAACGGCGCCTGGGCGCGAGCCATGAGGAGACAGCCAAAACCAACGCGCGGGCCGCGGGGCGATCACGTGGGCCGGCCAAAACCAACGCGCGCGAGCGCAACCTTGCCCTTTCCAGCGAATCGTTTCTTTCCCTATTTGGGCTGTCAGACTGACCTCGCTGTAGGCTAGATCGTGGTCGACCACGATGTAGCAACGTCCTTATAAAAAATATCAAATACATATGGTCTCTACACCAATATAATGATAAGAACTAGTCGACTCATAAGAAATGCACGCAGCCAAAAAAGAACATACCTGAAAACAGGCTTTCGCCCCGCTTTATAAATAAAGCAACATGACAAGCAAGTCGCTACAAAGTTACAAGCACGAAGGATAAGCTAGTAAAGAAATGCTGGGGCAGCAGCACAAATAAGACCAAAAAAGAACATAAGAAAGAAGATAAAAAAAAGACCCCACATGGTGATCTATACATAACTTTGTATACGGCTAGACTGGAAATCCATAGTAACAATGATGGATAATCCGTCTATTCTTGCGCAGCTGGCGTGAGCATTTCAAATTCGAGCCATATTTGTTGTCTCGGTCGTATATTCAAAAGAATTGATCAATCAAAGAACACATAATCTATATCCAACAACTATAGTCCTGCACACTGTCGCTGTATATACATCTAGCCCACACAAGTTCTCTTCAGGTCCGTGTGATGCCGGGCATCTACCCTGCTCGACTGCGCGCATTGCGCAGTCGATGAGCCGGTGTAAATGTCCCGCGTCGCAGGGGATCCGCAGCACGCCCGGCTGGCCGTACCCGTACTGTTCCGCCGCCTTGTCCAGCAGCTCGGTGATGCAGGGAGCTCCGAGGAGCCTCACAGGCACCAACACGCGCTCGCCGCTGCCGGTGACCATGGGGACGTACCCCCTCGGGACCTTCTCGCGCTCGTCGTTGTAGCACGCCGACACGCCGGCCGACGAAGACTCGCGGCCACTCTTCTTTCTCCAAGCCATGGCGATTCGTCGGTTACACCTTATCGTGACTCGAGGTTGGAGACTTGGAAGTGCGGGCGGGAAGGGGGTTGATCGTTTCTTGGCCTGGAGGTGTATTTATATGCAAGCAAATATGGGGCCCATGTGCTTCTCGCGTACTCACGTGCGGTCAACGTCTAATGGTGGATCGAAATCGAAGGACAGTCCATGGCTCCTTGCCCTGCTGGCTGCTGGAGATTGAAGTTTGGACCAAGGAGACTTTCTGAATACGTCATCCTTCAGGTGGATTGGTCGGAGTTTACTGCATTTGGCGTGTTCTTTTGACCGGATGGAGTTTCGCATGTAAATCTCGTGGATCAAAGTCAAAATCTTGGGCCATATACAGCCTTGACGGGAGAAGAAACACGTAGTATGTAAATCGAATGAACTAATCCTTAGCAAGAAAAAAACAGCGTGCTATAATAAAATAGCGCCGGCCTCGAAATAAGCTATTAGCATGCTCTATCGCGCTATAACATGCTATTAGCGAGACATTGTATATTGATTTATTTAGCGAGACAACCTCAGAATGCTATATCGCGCTATTTTTTTCCCATGATTCTTATTAAGGTCAATCAACTTCTTAGCCATTGTATGTGGACCCAAAAAATGTTGGTGTCTTGCTCAATGGTTACAATTTCCCAATCGTACCATTGTTACAGCTGAATATTGTCAGTTGAACAATAGTAGTAACTGAATTATTCTCCAGTTGCATACTAGCTGCAACATATATTTTGTTTTTGCTTTAAAATTAAACATTTTTCACTTACATACGACTGCAACTGAGATTTTTCAGTACACCATGGGTGAGAGTTTGGTTTTACTCGTTTTCAGGAACGAAGTGAGACACACTACAAATGGGTAGATTACTGTGTGGGGTCACCTAAATAGCAATGGGTTCATTTTCTACAAATGAACAATTATTATCAGTAACTTAATGAAGGATTTGTTGATAATTGTGTCAGCTAACCTGGTGCTAATAAGCAAGCTACGTACCTGGCAGTTTTAGATTATGTGATTACATGCTATGTGAACAAAATAGGTCGGTGTAGATATGGAAAATTAGTTTTGGCTCAGGTATAGATACACCTACTATTTAAAATCGCATTTTAAGATGTCAAGAAAAATCCAAACAAAACATTCGGGTATATACCTAAACATTCTGTGTTCGCACACAAAATTTCGTGAATAAGATATTTTTGTGCCTTGTATAAAAAGGACAAATTTCGTTGCTGCAAAATGACTATTTCACGAGACATTTTTTCTTTTTACATTGTCCACAAAAATGTCTTTTTTTTGGGGAAATTTTGTGTGCGAGATAAAATGCTCGAATGTATACCCAAATTTTGGTTTTAATTTTTTTTAAATATATGTTCAACAATAAGTGCGTCGAAATCCCCGAGTCAAAACACCCTTTCTGTGCAGATATGTTGCTTCATATGGTGGATTTCTATGTCTGAGGCCATTATGATCAACACAAAATAAAATTCATATCTCTACCGAAAGTAGGTATCAACTGTTTGGTTGACATCCTTTATTTTGGATTGCTAGACCAAGGTGAGCATGCTCCTTGAAATCGATGATAATGAATTTTACAAAATGAAGGTGGCCCTCAGAATTTCAAGGAGAAAAATGCGCTTGCAAGATGGCAGGGTCGGCGCTTTTAAAGAAGGCAAATCAGGATCTCCTCATACTATTATCTTGGTATCGATCAAACATCCCATATAATATACATTGTACACACGCCAGCTGCCACTATCTGTGTTACTACTGATTTCATATATCTCGGCAAAAATGAAATATATGAGAAGAAATGCTAAGAGATTACATGGGAAAATACCAAAGAAATAGTGAGTCACATGGTTTGGTTTGTTGGGGTTTGGTCCACGACTGGCGCACTCATCGTCCACAACAATATACAAACAACTTCTCCACAAAGTACAAAAATTAGTATTTATATGAAACTTTTATACTCCTGTATAACCCATCTCATCAACCTATCTATTTCTAGTATGAACTTTTATATTGTTGATAGCACACAATTAACAACTCTCTAATGTTGCTAAATATGATTATATGAGATTTTATCATAATGTTCTAACTCAATCATTAAAAACTAAATTTACACTACATCTTTGTTATGTTTTGAGAAATTACCCTTTAAAAACATTAAACCATGATTTGCAGATTCACATGCCTCCACATATTAATATGCGGCACGTCCATGTGTATGCTATGTGTTATGGGGGTAGGCGGGGGGGGGGGGTGGCATGACTTTGCTTGGCGTTAGACATCTTAGGAGATTTGTTTGTACGCTTACTCAAACTTCAATATATATACACATTTCCTTATGTTTGGATATATTTGAACAGCTTGGTCGATATCTCTAAGCTATGGTCTAAAAAAT
This sequence comes from Poa pratensis, assembly GCA_947311845.1. Taxonomy (NCBI): domain Eukaryota; kingdom Viridiplantae; phylum Streptophyta; class Magnoliopsida; order Poales; family Poaceae; genus Poa; species Poa pratensis. The sequence continues at coordinate 84,816,734 of CAMZMU010000117.1, read as the reverse complement.
ACCTTGACGGAGGCTTCTAGCGCATGATTATGTATAAGCATTTCAGTATATAGTGTTCAAGAGAAGCTTGTCAACGAGTTATTGAATTGTTGATTTACACTTATGTGGTGTGTCTCAGCATGTTCCGATGTGTGCAATAGCAAGCTAGAAACCACAAGACCTAAGCGCTTTAACAATTCATTCCAAACTATCAATCTATTTTAATCAAGTCACTCTTAAATGAGATGTCTAGAGGGTATGACCCTACCCTAGAACCTGCATTGTTGTGATGTATTTACGTCTAATAATGTAATACAATCCTCCATACTAGGAGACCTCGACTGACTATTACCCAACCAAATATCCTCACAACATTCTACTTGAGAGCCATCTCTAATGGTCTCATGATGAACATTCCAAATCCAAAGAACGAATTATATTGCTAAGAAATGACCACAAATATGAAACATTTTTGTCCGAAAAATCTGATGATCTTGATTGTCATTAGTCTTTGTAATGTATCTATACAGTGAGACGTAGAGTTGCGCGGACTAAGAGCATCTGTATACGGCCCTTTATAATGTAGCCCCTCAAACGCATCCCTACCATTTAACTCCTTATGTTTGGTTTGCTAAGGAAAAGTGTTTCCCTTTCAAACTCTCTAAAAGAGATTGCTGTAGAAATATTTCTAGTTTTGCTCTAACATGCTAAATTTCAAAATATTTGCACACATATTAAATCCAAACATAATAATTAAGGTTCAAACACTTCACAAATATTACAAATTCATAGTTTAAAAACCAAATTATTCAAATTCAAACACATGAGTGGGTTCAAATGAATTAAAACATATCTGTGAAGTGATGTGGATTAACCAATGCTCAACAAGATCATCCTATAGCTAAGTATAAACTTCCCAGGTCTCGATGCTTTGATGTATCTCGAAAAATCTTTCTATCGTGTTTGCATCGTGCTCAGACTCGATTTCGGATCCCCATTGGAGATGTACCGATGGTTCTCCGACATCTTGCGCTCATCTTCAATTATCATTTTATAAAAAATGATGCAACATGTCATTATTTGCCGGAAGAAATGTGGATTTGGGTTGAATAATTTTTCATAAGCTTAGCATGGCCCTCTGCTCTTTCTCGATTGATGTACAATGTCGAGTTGTGATCCTAGTCCGGGCTGCCAAAAACCTCGTTCAAAAGCAAGGCAACAACCAATTCGAAGTTATCATCCTCTTCTTGCTCCTCCTCCGACGAAGAGTCGCCAAAGATCATCTCCCTCAACTTCTTCATCCACCAAAACAATTCACCTTATCATTTTTCGTCGAACACTTGAGAGAATGAAGGAGGTGAGAAGCTCGGCCGGCGGTGTTGAGCCGATGCCGAAGTTGTGAAACGTCGCGGGCTGAGAGGCAGGCGAGAGTCGAGGGAGGGGTTGGGAGAAGCTCTAACCATGGCATGTGGTCGCACTCCAAGCTCGATGCGGCCGAATCGATGTGATCAAAAGTTCGCCGGTCTCCCTTGCATCCAGAGCCTCGAGGCTTTGCGGCGGCCATTATATGTCCTTTTTGTCCACCGGCGGCTCCGTTTTTTTCTCGACACGAGGCCGGAATAGACAAGAAAGCGCCAAAGATACCGACGACAATGGACGCAGCGGAGGCAGTGAGAGCAACCGGCGAGCGAATCGGAGTGGCCTAGGCAGGCGGCGGAGGTTGCGACGTGTCGGCTTCGCCGGAGGCAACACCGGTGACGGTGCAGGATGACTCGCGCATGGTGGAGGCTGGAGATTTTTTTTGTCTCAGCGGTCAAGATCGAGTATATTTAAGAGTCAGCTGATGGCTGGAGAATAAATTTTAATCCTCGCAACTAAATAAGGGTTCAACCACTACTGGAAAACAGAACGCCACCGGGTGGTCAAAACACTCGGCGAAGGCCGAAAACTGCCTCGGTGAAGCCTTCGCCGAGCCTGGCACTCGGCGAACCGTACTCGGCAAAATTTGCCTCGGTGAAGATTCTTCGCGAGTGCTTTTACTCGACACCCGATGAGGAAAAGGCGATATGTCCCGTCCCTTGTCAGATGTGTCAGGCGTGTGTCAACTGTAACGGCTTATAAGGGTTAGGCTAGAGATGCCCTAACCGAGGTAACCCGCACTGTAAACGCCCGCTAGATCAACTGTCATGTGCTCTCTGGATTGGCTTAAATTATTTCTCTAATGGTTAAGTAACCCGATAAATTTCTGGATGGATCGTCAAGAAATGATTGTTCCACAAAGTAGACACCTAAAGATTCGAATACAACAAAGAAAGTAAGACGATGCTCTACTGGAATCTTGGCGTTTCCTTCCAAACACCGCCAAACTGAAACGATAGAAGATAGTACAATCTGCCTGTTCCTCGTCGTGAGAGCAGTTTAAATTTGATCCCAAATCTAGTTTCTCGGCCGTATATTTATCAAAGAATCGATGAATCAAAGAACAAACTAGTATGTATGTCCCTCCCAACTACTGTACATTAATTACATTGTCATTGTATATGCATGTATAGCTCCGCACATGTTCAGTTCAGGTGTGACGCCGGGCGCCGGGCGGGCGCCTAGCCGCATGTCTGCAGCGCGCAGTCGACGACGGCCCGGAAAACGCACCGCGTCGCAGGGAATCCGCAGCACGCCCGGCTGGCCGTACCCGTACTGTTGCGCCGCCATGTCCAGCAGCTCCGCGATGCAGGGGTGCGTGAGCAGCCTCACCGGCACCATCACGCGCCCGCCGCATCCGGCGACCATGGGGACGTGCCCCTCGGGACCTTCTCGCGCTCGTCGTTACTACAGCGCGGCGAGGCGCCCGGAGACGACGACTCGCCGCCGCTCTTCTTCCTCCATGCCATGGCGATTGACCGCCTCGAAGTTGGAGTTCTTGGAGCTTCGACGACGGCGAGCGAGCGGTTCTTGTGTTGGCGCTGCCGAGAAACGATCATGCCGAGGCATATTTATACGGGAAGCAAGACGGGGCCCATGTAACCGTCGGTCAAAGTCCCTGTGTGCATAACCTTGGCCCGACCTCGAACCTTCGGGGAGCATGGGGGGTTTGTTGCACTTGGTGGCATTTTTGACCTATAATCCTATAACAATGAGATTGAGATTTGAGACGTAGCTGGTCGCGTGTAACGGTATAAAAGTCTAAAATTTGGGCCACATCATTCATTCTCGTGGGAAAGATGGTGGAGTAGGTTCATTGCATGGTTGAAGAAGTCTCGTCACATTTTGGATTGGCGGTTTGCATGTTCGTAGATTCTTACCGGAGCCAACGCCGTGGGCAGCACCGTGGTAAGTACCAGCGGTCCTCGGAAATTTCCACGAGCGGTCGTCTTTTTCAAATCGCCAAAAACGAATGAACAAGCTTAGAGTAGAAGCGAAAGGTCAGGTATTGAAATGATTAATTGCACAAGCTGAATTTGATTGACGATCCAACTTAGTCGTTCGTCGTTGCCTCGATGAAACTCTATGGGTTACTGCCTGGTCATAAAAAAGTCCAAACTTTTTTGTCCAAACATACTCATGTGATCTAGCTAGTTTTAAACACTCGTTGACACACGATACCCCAACAATGAAAACAGATTGTAAATCAGACGGACAGTTTATGTTATAGAACACTTTAGTCTCTACAAAAACTTTTTTACATGCACGGTGCACCTGGCAGTTTGTTTGTTAGCGTTGTGTGCAATTATACATCTTTACCGTTTTGCATGCAAGTAGATCAAATTGATGATATTAATGTTTCCTCCTTTCTGTGTATATCACCTTCACGAGTGCAGAAATATACTCCATCCGGTTCCACAATATAAGATGTTTTATGTGTATAACTTACACATGTTATATAGATTCGTACTAAAAAGAATAGACATGTACAATAAAATATGTCTAGATACATAGGTGTACATGTGAATGTGAAAAAGGCTAAAGCATCTTATATTGTGAAACGTAGGGAGTATGCCTGATCATAATTTACAGAACCAAATATGAAATATCCCGAGGCAGTCACCGGCTCACCGCCTTTGCAAATTGGTCGCGTCCCGCTCAGGCCCGCATGCGCGCTATGGAGAAAGCATTTTTTTGCAAATTTTTTCGATAAAGGGAGCTTTATTAATTAAAAGATTTAAACATTACACCCAGCCTCTGCATAACAATGATGCACACAGCCGATATGAGTTCAGTAGTTCGAAAGCATAAAAAAGCGAATTACATATCATAATGAGAAATGAGAAATTGTAACTATGCCTATTACGGTGGAGGGCCAATCTGCAAATTATGCTGTCATCCATGTTGGGATAAAAAGTCTTTCGCTGTATCCTCCAGTCTTGTACACACCTCTATAAACAGGTCTTGATGCCCCACACGTTGCAACTGAGACCACAAACGGAGCGTAGTTGTACTCCTATAGATAACCTGCATGAGAGAACAATTTTTATCATTAAAAACTTGTCATTTCTACAAAGCCAAAGCGACCATATAACAGCAAGCGCTGACACCCTAATAAGTTGTTTAAACCTAACATCCACCCCATTCAGCTAATTGCCAAAAATATTAGCAATGCTTGTTGGAGGATATAGAGTAGAACCTATTTGGATGATTGACCATAAAGAACCAGCTAATTTGCACTCGATGAATAAGTAGTTGATAGTCTCGTCCTTACGACAGAAGACAAATTTTTTACTTCCATGTCAATTGCGTTTTGCTATGCCGAAAGCATGAAAACGATTTTTGTATGAAATCCTTGTAAAAATTGTCATGTAATTTAACGTACTAGAACACAAGACAATGTTGTTTATCGAAGACCACTTGACGTCGCGTGATTGGACTTAACTACAGTCAATTTACGACCACCAGCTGACGGCTGAAGGTTGGACTATGGACTAGTGACGAAGAAAAGAGCACGGATGTGTTCCGGATTGCCCAAAAACAAGCGTGCGCTTTCCAAGTAGGATCCCCGTCCGTCCTAGGCAGGCTCTAGTTATCTAGGAGGAAATACCGACGCCTGATTGCGACTTGGTAAGTTTTCCAAATACCGGTTTAGGCGGTCGTCTGCTGATCGAACATTTCAAATGGCGAAAGCGACGGAGTCGAGCTCTCTGGTGCCGCCGTGTTCGCCATTCGCCGCACGTGCACATGCATCTGCCCAAGTTGTGTATAAGAATGCGATGCACACCGCCTTTTGCTCATGCTTCTTTTCTTTTCAACGTGATGTGATAGCATGTGTCAGCTAGGAATGGTAGCTTGAAATTACTCTACTCATGTAGGAATCGGTAGAAATCGTAGAAGGATGTGCCACACATTTTATGTGACGGTAACCTGATCTTTCGTTGAGAGTGGGGTGACTATTGTTATAAACGATAGGTAATAAAACGATGGAAAAAAAAGATCAAACCAATGGGGACACGAGATTTAACGTGAAAAAAACCTTCTAACAATGGGAGAGAAAGAAAACACCGACGACAACCAGCAAAATTTCACTATGATCGGGTGAGGTTACAAACGTCAAGATTTACAACTTGCGACTTATCACAACCGGCTGCTTATAAGAGCTATATATGGTGGTGCAAAACGCTAAGTCGGCTGCAATCCGACAGGCCACGCTCCGCTCGTCAGAAGTTAAACTTTATCTTAATATAAATTTGGATCACCATAAAACAACAACAATCAATTGTCGGACCTTGAATTTGATTATCCAACAATACTATACACAATAAGGTATGCCTTAGCAATCCCTAACCAATGTTGATTGTTTATTAATCAGTTGTAGGCATGATCAACTAAACAACGAGGCTCGAGTACCTACAAGCAATTGAAAAAAATTACAAACTAAAGCATCAGGCGACGACATGAGGTAACAAGAATGGTGTTCCAGCAACAACGCCTCCCGATCCTTATAGATGTCGCTGCTTCGAAGCTATACGAGAATCAACCACCAATGATGACAACATGAGGTAACACGACCGGAAGATATACAATCTGCCTGTTCCTCGCAGCTCGCTTGAGCACTTTAAATTTGATCCAAATCTGGTGTCTCGGCCGTATATTTATCAGAGAATCGATGAACTAAAGAACAAACTAGTTATATGTATCTCAACTACGTACATTAATGACACTATCGCTGTACTGTACATGCATATACAGCTCCGCAAATGTTCACTTCAGTAGTTCAGTTGGTGACGCCGGGCGCCTAGCCCTCTCTGCAGCGCGCAGTCGACGACGGCCCGGAAACGCTCCGCGTCGCAGGGAATCCGCAGCACGCCCGGCTGGTCGTGCCCGTACTCTTTCTCCGCCATGTCCAGCAGCTCCGCGATGCAAGGGTGCGTGAGCAGCCTCACCGGCACCATCACGCGCTCGCCGCATCCGGCGACCATGGGAACGTGCCCCCTCGGGACCTTCTCGCGCTCGTCGTTATAGCCGGGGGACGACTTGCCGCCGCTTCTTTTCCTCCATGTCATGGCGACTAATACGAGTAGGTTCGACCGCCTCGAGGTTGGAGTACTTGGAGCTTCGGCGAGCGAGCAGATCTTGTGTTGGCGCTGCCGAGAAACTAACATGCCGAGGTGTATTTATACGAGAAACGAGTAGGCGGAATAATCTTTGGCTCATGCGGTAGGACGCCCATGCGCAATCATGGGCGCCCTACCGCATGGGCCCATGTAACCGCCGAGCACCTGTGCGTCACATTACCGACTTACTTGAGCTCAAAGTCCTTGTGTGCATAGCCTTGGCCCATGGCCCGACCACGAACCTTCGGGGAGCATGGTTTACTGCACATGAACACATGGTGGCATCTTTCGGCTGTTTACTCCTATGATTTGGGCCAATCATTATCGCGGGAAAGGTTGTGAAAAATTCACGAATGGTCATGAACTCCTCGCGCGTGCAAAAATGGCAACGAACTCAGGAAATGGCATTTTTGGGTGCTGAAACTTGTTCGTACGGTCACTGCAGCCATTTACGTACGTATTTCGTGCACGTGGTGAGCCACGTTAGCGTATAAGGGAGCGGGGAGGCAGAACAGTGCTAGTGCGAGGGGGTTTATGTAAAAATGCCTCGACATCAGTAAATTCCCCATTGTTTTGCAATCCACCACGCGGTGGCAGTCTTCATCCGAGTGGAATCGGACGAAGCAGTGGTACGGTGGGCAAGCCTCCTCCACCGTCACCGCCGTGCACCGGACGTCGCACTGCTGCCCCAGAGTGACCAGCAGAGCAGCTGGCGGGGCGCGCCGCCCACCTTCGACGGTCATGAACACGAGCGCCGTGGAGCTTGCTCTCCAACTCCACCATCTCAGCCGTGCGTGCGAGCACAATGCACCCAGCCGGCGGTCGCAGGTCAGCCTCGCGCGCGCGCCGCATTGTCTCGAAGAAGTAGCTGTCGTCGCGGACACGAGACCAAGGCTGCACGGGCTCGCGACCGCCGCCCACACCTGAACACACGCTGTCCGAGCTCATGCTGCCGCCACAGTCCCCGCCGCCGGCCATCCTCCTCTCTCGATCTAGGGTAAGGGATTTGTGTGTCTGGAGCGGGATTGAAAAACAATGGGGAATTTACTGATGTCGAGGCATTTTTACAGAAACCCCCTGCACTAGCACTGTTCTGCCTCCCCGCTCCCTCATATGCTGACGTGGCTCACCACGTGCACGAAATACGTACGTAAACGGCTACAGTGACCGTACGTGCACAGACGGAACAAGTTCCAGCACCCGAAAATGCCATTTCCTGAGTTCGTTGAATTTTTGCATGCGCCAGAATAGTTCAGTGACCGTTGGTGAATTTTTCTCTT
>CAMZMU010000117.1:84633417-84795372 GCA_947311845.1 Poa pratensis | reverse complement strand
AGCTGACATGGTATGCCTATCGGGTACCCTACCATGAGGGTACCTGGTGCACGTATCGACTAGGCCCAACTATCAGAGCCTACATGAAGCCCATGAAGGGAGGCCCACGAAGATGAAGTATCCTCAAGTTTGGCGAAGCAATAGTCGGTTTAGAGTTTCCTTACTTGTAAATCGAGTCGGTTACGAACACCCGGGACCCAGCCTATTATTTAAGGACTGGGAGGGCCATCGAACCAGACAACGAACCACCAGAGCCACAAACCCTAGCGAGATCGACATCTCGCCGGGATCCTTGTAACCATCATATTCACAAATCAATAACAGACAGGCAGGACGTAGGGTGTTACCTCCACACGAGGGCCCTGAACCTGGGTAAAATCTTTGCCCTGCTTGTCAGCCGACGATACTTCCAGCTACTCCACGTTCTCTCCCCCATATTCATAACCTAGGGACCTTAACCATGGGTCTTGATGAGTCTACCCCTCGTCAAGTGGCGCCGTCTGTGGGAAAGAATAGCGCTGGACTCGAAGTTTCGCCGGTCCCAACAGCAAACGGCAAATCGCCGATCACACCAGCAAACGGCAACACGCCGATCTCATCTGCAAACGGCAACTCGCCGCCATTCAAACTCGCCATGTCAGCAAACAACAACTCGCCGATCCAGGCGACACACGGCGACTCGCCGATCTACTCGAAAAGCGGCGCCTGCCCGCTTCACCCGCAAAAAGCGCATCTGCTCTTCCAATGAATTTCAATCCGCACTCGCCGAGCTTCAGGAGGCGTTTTCTGGCCTTGAATCAGGTTTGAGTTAACTGTTGGAGCATTCAATTTTTTCGTAAACAATCTTGGCACGCAGGACTCAGCAGATCCGCAACAACTGGCTGGGTGCACTCGAGGCTCCGTCGACTGCGCTCGCCCCATCGTCGAATCCTGAAGCCTGCTCGCCCGCAACAACCATGTCGACCGGCGAGCTCGATAGGTTCATGATGACGGAACTCCAAGGCGAGGAAGCAGAATCAGCATACAACACAAGCAACATCGACTTCAACCTACCACTCGACGAGAGTTTCGACTGCGGGATCTCCCTCGATGACTTCTACGAGCCCGCGATTCATAACGACAACAACGTCGACTCGGAGATCTTCACCAACACCAACCTCGACTCAGAAATCCGTAATGGCTTCGCCAACACCGAGATGAGCATAGGTGATGAGCACATCGACAACGAGATTCGCCTCGAAGATCTACTCGATGAACACACTGGCTCTGACATGAGCCTCGATGGCGATGTCGAGTCCATGACTGGAATCGACAGCACATACACCTGTCCTCGGGTCACGCCCCATCAGGTCTACGTGGCCTTCACCGCAGAATCATCCGCAGACGCTGCCGCTCGCAGGCCTGCACAATTCCCATGCACGGTAACCATGCCAGATGGGGTCACAACCTTGACAATCACGGAGGAGATGGCAGCAAAAGCAGATAAAGTCATAAAGGAGTGCACTATGATGCCGCCAAACTCCACCCAGAGGAGATGTTGACCTTCCAGTACTTCAACTGGCAGGAGTCAATTCGACTGCAAAACTACCGAGCGACGCTCGAGGAGCGCAAAAGGCAAGCCAGCCTCTCGAGTGCCCGACGAAGGGAGCAATCCCTCGGGTCCACACAGCAACCAACCCCTCGACCTAGGTCGCGGTTGGCAAGCCTTCCAGAACATGAAAGGGTAGCAATCACCCGTAACCTGTCGTTCATGACAGAGGACGCTAACGGAATCCCAGTACCCAAAACTGCTGCGGGTGCATTATTCTCCGTAGGTGCTTACCTCAAGGCAATACAACCTCCGGCGAATGACCCTAACGCAGCCCTGCATCGCCAACAACTCAAATCGCTAGCTCTAGCGGCACAGGCTATGCAGCCAGAAGACAAAACTCCAGCAAGGGATCGCGATCGCGACATAGTCGACTCACGACACGCAGCACATCATCGCAGTGGTCGCAGCCACCACTCGGATGAAGGAAGGAGAAGCACGCGCCGGCACAGGTCCAGCAGGAGCAGGTCTCGAAGATCCTATAGCAGCGATTCATACTCTGATCGCGAACCAGAGCCATGCGGAGCATTGTGCTTCACTCGACGCATCCGTGAGACGCGGATGCCCAAACGGTTCAAGTTGACAGGCGAGCAACCCAAGTACAACGGTCGCCAAGAACCTTCTGGGTGGCTAGAAGATTACAGACTCGCCGTGGCATGCCAGCGGGGCACGAACACCACGGCGATGCAGTACATACGACTTATGCTCGAAGGAACTGCCCGCGACTGGCTCAAATCACTCCCTCCATCATCATATGACTCGTGGGATGATTTCCGCAGAGACTTCATCAAAAACTTCGAGCCTCTGTGTGAGCGCCCGAAGACATTCGAGGAATTAAGGACATGTACTCAACGATCAGACGAGTCGCTGAGATCATACATACGGCGGTGGACCGAAATACGCAATTCGGTTGGCAAAGTGTCAGAAGACAGGGCCATGGATGCCTTCATACAAGGTCTCGCCAGGAAGGACTTCAAAGAGGCACTTGGTCGTGAAAAGCCAACCTCCCTGGCTGACCTCATCAAAGTTGCGACTGAGTGGGCAGATGGAGAGGATTCTGTACGCAGATCCCGTGCTTCCCCAACACGCGACAACTACGAAAGCGGCAGTCGAAGCCGCAGAGATTCATACAGAGAAGATCGCAGGCGTAAACGGTCCAGACGTCCTTACGACGATAACAGACCCGAGTTCATGGCGGCTGGATACACACAGCCAAAGGAGGACCATGATAGAAGCAATCGACGCTCGGATGATCGACGTGACAGTCGAGATCGCGAGCAGCGGAGCGATAGCTACAAAAGGCAAGAATGGCGCAAACGTAGCGACGCAAAACCCGAGCGGTCGTTCGAGGAAAAGATGGACGACTGGTGCAGATTCCACCTCTTCAAGGGGGACGACGGAAAACTACGCTCCAATCACACCCTAAGGAACTGCAGGGAATTCGACCAAATGGCGACTGACTATGTGATACGACTCAAGAGGAATGGCCCAGCACCTGCTCAGCCCATGCCTGCACCCGTACCACAGCCGAACGCTGTGCCCGCTCTCATGGCGCCACAGCCGCCACCGCAACCCGCACCACAGCCTGCTCCAGGCGCAAATCTCGCAGGTGCCATACAACCTGTGCTACGGGCGGAAGATGATCAATATCCACAGCCCCACGGGCAGATGTACATGATACAAAAGGGTCGCCCCTCTAACAGGCAGCAAAAACTAATCACTCGACAGGTGAACTTGGCTGTCATGGCACCTCCAGCCGTGCCCGAATTTCTGAAGGGATCGGAAACCATCATAAGCTTTAGTCGAGAGGATCATCCCCCAGCTGTAGCTCGACCAGGGCATGCGGCTCTGGTACTCGACGCGCAAATAGGAGGCTACGCCATGACCAAGGTCTTCATGGATGGAGGCAGCGGCATAAACATCATCTTCGCGGACACACTCCGCAAAATGAACAGGTCAGTCGAAAACCTCCCAAAATCTTCAAATACCTTCCACGGTATCGTTCCTGGCAAAGCAATTAGCCCAGAAGGCACCGTACAACTCGACGTTACGTTCGGGGACGTAAGCCACTTCAGGACAGAGTCGATTGAGTTCGAGGTCGTCGACTGGAAATCACAATACCATGCTATTCTTGGTCGCCCGACGTTTGCTCGATTCATGGCGGTGCCACACTATGCGTACCTCACGCTGAAGATGCCAGGACCAAAGGGAGTCATCACTGTCCGTGGAAACTTTCAAAGGTCCGATGCTTGCGACCGCGAGTTCAGCAAAATCTCCGAGATGTTCGGGGTGGAGGAATCACTCGCTGACTTAGCGATTACCAACGACCGCACACTCCTTCCAGAGCATAAGAAGTTGGCAGTCGACAGATCCTTCAATGCTACAAATGACACAAGGTCGCATCAGGTGCACCCGACCGATCCGACCAAGACAGTCAACATATCTTCGAGCCTGCCTATCGCATAGGAAGGCGCGCTCGTCGAATTCCTCCGTGAGAACTGGGAAATATTTGCGTGGTGTCCAGCCGACATGCCAGGTATTCCCAGGGAATTCGCCGAGCACTCTCTCCAATTGTTTCCAGATGCAAAGCCAGTCAAGCAAACGATGCGTCGAATCTCCGGCCAAAGCGAACCGCAGTCGAATCCGAAGTCGACCGGTTACTCGCAGCAGGATTCATTAGGGAAATCAAGAAATCACAATGGGTGGCCAACCCTGTACTCGTAGAAAAGAAGCATACAGACATCCTTCGGATGTGCGTGGATTTCACAGCGCTGAACAAGTGCTGTCCAAGGATCACTTCCCGCTACCCCGGATCGATCAGATCGTTGACTCCACCGCCGGATGCGCACGACTCTCCTTTCTGGATGCTTACTCAGGTTATCACCAGATAAGGATGAAGCAAGAAGACGAAGAAAAAACGGCGTTCATAACCCCACTCGGGGTCTACTGCTACACAACTATGCCCTTCGGGCTAAAAAACGCGGGTGCAACATACCAGCGCATGATGCAGGACTGCCTCAAAAAGCAAATTGGACGCAACGTCCAGGTCTACGTTGATGACATTGTCATTACCACAAGGGAAGAACGCACACTACTCGACGATTTGAGGGAGACGTTCGCAAACCTCAAACGCTTCCATATCAAGCTCAATCCTAAGAAGTGTACGTTCGGCGTTCCAGCCGGGCAGCTCTTAGGGTACCTAGTCTCTGCTCGTGGAATCGAAGCAGACCCGAGAAAATACAGGCCATCCTCACCATGCAAAGGCCTTCAAAGCTTCATGATGTGCAGAAACTAGCAGGACGAGTAGCGGCGCTCAGTCGATTCATCAGCAAACTGGGTGAAAAGGCTCTACCATTCTATCGACTGATGAAGAAGGCGGACAAGTTCGAGTGGACGCCAGAAGCTGAAGCAGCCTTCACAGATCTCAAGCGGATCCTCACAAGCCCTCCAATCCTCGTCGCACCTAAGGAACGGGAACCACTCTACCTGTATGTCTCGGCTACAAACAGGGTGGTGAGCACCGTACTGGTAGTCGAACGCGTGGAGGAGGGGCACATCCAAAGCATACAACGTCCAGTCTACTACCTGAGCGAGGTTCTCTCCATATCAAAACAGCGGTACCCGCACTATCAAAAGCTGGCATACGCTGTATTCATGTCCTCAAGGAAGCTGACACACTACTTCACCGAGCATCCGATTACCGTGGTAAGCAACTCAGCAATCGGTGATATACTCACAAACCCCAATGCAACGGGTCGAGTGGCAAAATGGCTCATCGAGCTGGCTCCAAGAGATATCAAGTACGAGCACCCGAAGGCTATCAAAGCACAAGTCCTACCCGACTTCACAACCGAGTGGATAGAAGCCCAATTACCTGGAGCACCAGACGTGGCCAATTCCTGGACCATGTACTTCGATGGGTCCAAGAAACATGAAGGCGCAGGCGCAGGCGTCGTCCTCATATCACCAAAAGGGGACAAGCTACGTTATGTTTTGCAGATGGGATTCAAGCTACCCTCCAATAACGAGGCTGAATACGAGGCTCTGATCCATGGCATGCGGATGGCAAAGGCACTCGGGTGCACTCGACTGATGATCTACGGCGACTCCAACCTCGTGGTGCAGCAAACAATGAAGGCCTGCGACGCAATCGCGGACAACATGATCGCTTATCGCGATCTGTACAACACACTAGAGGCAGCTTCGAGGGCTGCGAGTTGAGGCACATAGGAAGGGAAAGCAACGAAGAAGCAGACATGCTAGCCAATCTTGGCTCAACTGGCGCACAAATTCCACCTGGTGTCTTCCTCGAGCGTATTGAACACAGATCCATCAAGGAGAAACGAGAGCCTCCTCCGTCGACTACGCCACCCAAAAGCAAAATGCCTAGCACAGAGGACCCCCCTGTCGAGGTATTTCTCATTGAGCCAACCTGGACTCAACCTTTTCTGGCTTACATACTCCGTAGCGAGCTACCAGATGACATAACCGAGTCCCGACGCGTGACTCGAAGATCAAAAGCATACACCGTTATCAACGGCGAGTTATACAAGCGCAGCATATCAGGTATGTTCCAAAGATGCATCGCACTCGAAGATGGCCAAGCCATACTTCGAGACATTCATGCAGGTACCTGTGGGCATCACGCCAGCAGTCGATCACTCGTAGCCAAAGCCTTTCGCGCAGGGTTTTACTGGCCTACAGCACTCAAAGACGCGGAGGACATAGTCAAAAGGTGCGTCGGCTGCCAGAAATTCGCAACAAGGCCGCACGCACCCGCATCGGCGTTGAAGACTATACCGCTGGCCTGGCCTTTCGCCCAATGGGGGCTCGATATGGTTGGGCCACTCAAAAAATCATCGCATGGCGGGCATACTCACCTACTGGTGGCAGTCGACAAGTTCACAAAGTGGATCGAGGCGGTCCCCATCACAAATTCGACTGCTACTACGGCAGTCAACTTCATAAAGAGCATCATCTATCGCTTCGGTGTCCCAAACAGTATCATCACTGATAACGGCACAAACTTCACGGCTGAGGAGTTCAAAACCTTTTGCAAAGAGCAGGACATTACGCTCAACTACGCATCCGTGGCGCATCCGCAATCCAATGGCCAAGTCGAAAAGGCCAATGGGCTTGTGACGAGTGGGATCAAGAAGCGCCTCCTGGTGCCACTCAAAAGAGCTGCAGGTGCTTGGGTCGAAGAACTACCGTCTGTGCTATGGAGCCTACGCACAACTCCCAACACTTCTACGCAGTTCACCCCATTCTTCATGGTCTACGGTGCAGAGGCATTCTGCCATCAGACGTAAGGTTCAACGCACCACGAGTTGAAGCATACAATGAAGAAGACGCAGAAGAGGCACTCGAAGACGCAGTCGACTTGCTTGATGAGGCGCGCGACACGGCCTTAGCCCGCACAGCTGTTTACCAGCAGGACCTTCGCAACTACCACAGCCGTCGACTGCGCACCAGGTCCTTCGTCGTTGGCGACCTGGTTCTTCGACTGAAGCAAAAGAAGGTGCACAAGCTCGCTTCCCCATGGGAGGGTCCCTTCATCATCACGGAGGTCCTTGGTGGAGCATATCGACTGAAGCACGCGAAGACAGGCGAACCCTCTCACAATCCTGGAACGTTGCGCATCTGCGCCGTTTCTACGCATAAAGTGCTCACAGTCATACAATGTAATAGGCTATATGTCGGATGGCTGCAGGTTTCAGACGCGCTCTTTTCCTTACCAGGGTACCTAAGGGGACTGGAAGGTTTTTAATGAGGCGGCCTGCAGCCTAACATTCAAAAGAGGAATAAAATCAATGTTCCTTCGACTCCTTTGTGGCTACCACCTGCATAATTCATACCTTAACCGCACCCGAGACCCTCGGGGGCTGCGTAACAAGGATCCGAACAAAGAACATAAAAACTTTGCAGCCGCACTCGAATACTCGGGGGCTGCACAGTCATCGGTTCATAACCAACACATATTTCACAAACCCCGCTCGATTGACTCGGGGGCTCGGCAAAAAATCAAAGTATACAAACTATACAATATACAAAGAGTCAAAAATTACACTCGGGGGCTGCCCCCTATACAAAAATTGCACTCGCAAACCATTCTAATCCTCAGGCTCGTCTTTTACGGGCAGCTCGGGGCCGCAAAGCTGTTCGCGAGTGCACTCGATCAGTGTCTCCGCAGCTTGGATCGTGTCATCCAAGTCTTTTTGTTCGAGAACCTCTCCGGCTGCAGGTGTCCGCAACACCAACCTTGGTTTTCGACTACGCATATACGCCATTGCAGCGTTGGCTCCAATTACAAGTCTTTGAGACAGCAACTCTCGAATGGGATTTGTTTGGCGGAAGATGTTCAACACAGCACGAATCCCTTGTGGTTGTGGCCCCGAAGGAAAAAGAGTCTCGTTCAGACGAATAAACGATGCCCGGCATAACTCCAGCAGCTCAGCACTTCGCCAGACGCGATCCTTCAGGGTGGCAAGTATGCGGGCATGGTACCTATCAAGCCAAAAGTGTTGACGCCCAGTTGTAGGGTCGTCAACCACGCTATCCAGGCGTCCTTCCACGCGAATCTGTTCAGCCTGGAAGTTGTCGACAAAGCCTACAAATACGGGCGCACCAGTTAGATCAAAAGGACAAAAGCTACACAAAAAGCTTGTAAAACAAAGCAAGATTCGAACTTACACTCGAGTTGCCTGTTCACAAGCTCCATCTCCCCGAGAACATAATCCTCGCGTTGGGTGGCCAACGCGGGTCTGGCCCTCAATCGACTCAGCTCAGCCTGGGCGTCCTTCAGATCTTGCTCCATTCTCACAATTTAGCCTTCATATACTCCATCACCTTGGCATCATTTGCCACCTGACCCTGGGATCGGGTGGTGGTTGGAGCCTGCGAGGAACTAGTCGCGTAGCAGGTTCTCGTGACTGTTCAAAGAGCATAATCACAAACACAAAGTTTGTAAGACTCGCGTCATAAGCATACAACTCTCCAAATGAAAGACATTGGCAAAAGACAGTTTGCATAAACAAGGTAGCAAAAACAAAGCGCAGACTCGCGCAGTTCAGAAGGTATCATTACAAGGCATAAAAAAGCAAAAGGGTACAGCTACCCTAAGCCTAAGATTTCGATTTCCTAAGCAGACGATTGGCAGTCTCGAGTGCCCGGCGCTCCATGGTGTTCATGAAAACTTCAGCCAGTCGCGCGGCTGCTCCGCTCACCCCCTTCAGCGAAATGGGCTTCCCGTCTGGCTTCTGAGGGAACGCAGACAGTGCTGCCTCATAGTCGCAATCTATCCCATGTCCCATAAGAAGCTTGATGGTGGACTCGGATCCGCGTACCGTGTTGGCGCGAGCAAAACCCGCCATGGTGGACGTCCCGGGGCCAAACACGTTGGCGAAGTCATCCACCGTCGACGGCACCACGCCAGTAGGGAACACCACTTGGTATACAGCACCAAGTGTGCTCGTTGATTTGGCGAGTGCTTCTTTCGCCTGGTTGCATAGAGCGCCTAAGCCGCCCACAGCCTGTTCCAGCGAAAGATCGTCACTCGCCACGTCTGCAGAGGCCGGTGCGCCAACAGCTTCTGCACAATTCAAAACAGGCATAAGTACGACACTCGACAAGTTATATCGTCATATCAAAAGGAGAAAAGATTACTCACCTCCCATGGCCTGCGCGAGTGCCGCGAGCTGGTCAGCATATTCTCGCTCGCGTGCAGCAGCTGAGTTGGTGGCGGCAGCCAGCTCTTTCTTCGATTCTTCGCGCTGCGCGGCGAGTGCGTCTTCCAGCTCCTTCTTCTCGCCTGGCCCAGCAAAAATTACGTGCATTCAATACTCGACAAAATCAGGCATTGCGAAAAGAAGTTGGGCAAAACAAAAGCAAAAAGGAGAACTCACGACTGAGCCGCTCGAGCTCGGCGCGCATGGTGTCCCTCTCCTGCTCCACCTGGACATAAGCCTTGGCAGAATCTGCCAAGGTGTGGTAGAAGGGCTGCGAGCACACGGATTCAGCAAAAATCTAAAAATTCTCACAGACCTACAACTAAACGGGTCAAGCAAAAAGTTACTCACGTGGTTCATCCACGGCTCGGAGCCGCGACCGATGTCCCGACATCTGGAGTTGCCGCCTTGGCTGTTTCAACGACAGCGTCAGTGGCCATGGGCTGGGCAGCCTCGTTTCCAGTCGGTGCAGACTTCGAGTGCTCCACGGCTGGAACATTCTCGACTGGAGGAGTCCCAGGCTGGTTGTTTTCAGCACTGTGAGCAACACAACAAAACAAAGGATGGTCAGCACAAAAATGACAGCACAAACATTTTCATATCATACTCAAAAACACACATACCTGTGCTCCTCATCTTCCTCGTCTTCGGAGTCGCCAAAAATTGGTCCTCCAAAGGCTGGGGTACCACTCGACTGAAGCGGAAGAGTCGAGCTTGTTGAGCACGCACGCAAAGGAGCGGCTTGGAAAACAGGTGGTGAATCTGATTCCTCGTCATCCTCCAAGCCTTGCTCCTTCGCGGGAACTGGCAGCAGAAGGCGCCTTCTTGGCCAGTCGACGCCGCTTCGGTGCGCGGTATCGACTTCTTGGTCAGAAGGAGCCTTGTCTTCAGATTGGACTTCTTCTGCTGCTTCTTCCTCGACATCCTCCACGTGAAGTGGTGGCGGAAGGGATGGGCGACTGATCCCCTTTCGGGTCCACCACCTGTGCCTGTGTTTCTTCAGTCTCGCCATTTTCAGGCAGAGGAGGAAGGGAGGCAGCAGTCGAGTGACCCTGCATAGCACACATCACAAATTGCAAAGTCAGAATCAAAAATCGCGATCACAAAACATGCGAGTGGCAAACTCTTCATTGCAAGCAGGCTATAACACATACATACCTCAAGCAAAGGGTTCTCCAACCCATATGGTGCAACAGGGCAGTCGACGTTGCAAGTGTCCCTGTCGTCAAGTTGGTGATGTGTCGCACATGCGTCAGCAGCTCACTCCTTGAAAGCTCCTCTGCGTTCATTCGGGTGATGTCACCCGCGCCTTCATACTCCCACATGGGGTGCGCTCGGGCACGGATGGGCCACACCCGCCTCTTCACAAAGGTGGCGATCAAATGATGCCTGTGACCTTGTCCAGCAGTCCGTCGATCGAGCCAAAGGGCTGCTTCCTCCATTTCTTCGGCTGAGAGTGGTGATCCCACGCCTTGGTCCTGACGTAAGCTGCAGTCGAGAAGGGGCGACTCCTTCTTGCTCGACACTCGCATAAAACCACCCTTTCCTCCAGCCTTGAGCGGAGTCGACGGTCTTCAGGCGGAAATAGCGGGTGTCGCTGCGCACCTGTATCCGCAGCCGCCACGGGGTAGGTGCGACCACCTCCTCTGTTGGGTCGCACCATGAATATGGCTTCCACGCCCAGCTGGGTGCGACGCCAGGAAGCACTCGCATAGCGTGATAAAGCACGCATATGCATAATACCGTTCGGGGTGAGATCGTGGATCTGCACCCCGTAGGCATAAAGGAGGCCACGAACAAAGTCGTGGAGGGGAAGCGAAAGCCCCTAGGAAAAAACTCCGCAAAGCAAACGCGCTCGTTGGCGCGTGGTTCGGGGCATACCTCCTTGGGAGGGAGCGCGGACGGCGAGTGCTCCGCGGGGCAGATATCCCTGCTCGCGGAGCTTGACAATGGGCGTCCTTGATGGTGGACTTCGCCCAGTCCCCGCTGCCCTTCTTCAGCGCGGCGGATGCAGATGTACCCGCCGCGGCCTTCTTGCCCTTGGTCGCATCGGTCGCGGCGGCGGCAGCAGCCACACGCTTCGCACCTCCACCTTTCGCCATTGCTAAAGTGGAGGAGGTGTGGGGCAAAGCTTGGGCGCAGAGCAATGGAGGGGCAGCGCGAGGAAGGAGACGAGGGGCGGCGCAGGGGCAAATGGCAAGTAAAAAACTTTGCCAGCGCCGTCCCCCCTATTTACCACAGAGCGCAAAAACGATCGTAGCCGTTAAAACAAATCCATACGCTCCGCGCGAAATCTGGCCATACACGTGGCGGCCACGGAGAGCAACCGTCGCCGGCCACTCCGCCCACTACGCACGAGAATCCAGGAAGCCATCATCACGCCCCGTGAAAATAGTGCCCGAACGGTCAAATCAAGTCCACGCGGCGTCATCCCTGGTCAGCTCTGCAAAAACGGGCCCACAGAACAGGGTCACGTCTTATCAAAGCCTCTCCAGGCACGCCATCGTTTGTCAGAGATAGCAGTCGCAAAATGCGTCATTGCTGACGTTGTTCTCTCTTTCACAACTGGCATAAAAGTCACTCGATGATATCTTCGGGTGGTCTCTCGCATAAGTTTCGGTTGGTTTTTTAGCAAAAGTCATAGAGGCCAGT
This sequence comes from Poa pratensis, assembly GCA_947311845.1. Lineage (NCBI taxonomy): Eukaryota > Viridiplantae > Streptophyta > Magnoliopsida > Poales > Poaceae > Poa > Poa pratensis. The sequence goes on along the minus strand of CAMZMU010000117.1, from coordinate 84,783,405 downwards.
CGAAATTCTTTCGACTGCAGCATCATACTCCCATCGGGAGCGTATCAAAAAATTTCTTTGACTAAAATGTGCAGGGTAAAAGAATTTGAGATTATCCTCCATTGCAAGCAATAAAGCACAATCTCGGGGGCTACTCCCATCGGGAGCGCTGTCGCGCACCCGATAGAATAATGGCAAAAGTGCAGTCGACGAACATTCGACTAAGTTCATAAGCAAAATCACACTCAAAATATTCCCGAGTTGATCCGACGATCCTTGGATGCTGCATGCATAAGTGCAAAGGTAAGACCCGCCGATCAGTCGAGCTGGGCTAAGGACCGCTCCAGCAGCGTTATCCTTAAATGTTCCGTGTCAGCAGACATGATGAAAATCCCCGACGGACGCGTTGGGTAGATTCAAAATTATACTGCAGTTCGATTCAGTAAGACCTCAACGGCCGTTTCGAGTCTGTCCAGTTTGTTCCAGATTCGAGTCCGGGGACTCGAGTTTGATTGAAAGCTAGTATGGTTTTGCCACAAATGGTAGTTAACCGGCCCCGATCCGTCGTGTGTGCCGGGCCTGCTAAGCTAATATCCCTTGATTATCATAAGCAAAAACTCATAGTCGATGAAAACACTCGGCATTGCTAACATGTGCTATTTCATAAGAATTCTAAATACAGATGTAAAAATATATAAACGTGCATGATGTATGAGTCCATGCCCGACTCTTCGAATCAGACAAGTACTCGGGGGCTACTGACATGGGTATGCCTATCGGGTACCCTACCATGAGGGTACCTGGTGCACGTATCGACTAGGCCCAACTATCAGAGCCTACATGAAGCCCATGAAGGGAGGCCCACGAAGATGAAGTATCCTCAAGTTTGGCGAAGCAATAGTCGGTTTAGAGTTTCCTTACTTGTAAATCGAGTCGGTTACGAACACCCGGGACCCAGCCTATTATTTAAGGACTGGGAGGGCCATCGAACCAGACAACGAACCACCAGAGCCACAAACCCTAGCGAGATCGACATCTCGCCGGGATCCTTGTAACCATCATATTCACAAATCAATAACAGACAGGCAGGACGTAGGGGTGTTACCTCCACACGAGGGCCCTGAACCTGGGTAAAATCTTTGCCCTGCTTGTCAGCCGACGATACTTCCAGCTCTACCACGTTCTCTCCCCCATATTCATAACCTAGGGACCTTAACCATGGGTCTTGATGAGTCTACCCCTCGTCAGCCGCCGCGCGCCTGCGAGGTCACAACTCCATCATGGCAAAACGCCAAACCGCCACACGGGCGAAACCCTAAAACTACTATTAACAGGAGGCTCGACACCCTCTCCCCCCTATTCCGGCCGACAGAGCCGATGGAGAGAGAGAGGAGAGGGGCCAGAGGGGAAAAGGTGGGGAAGACGGGCGGACCGAGAGAGGAGAGAAAAGACCTCAACATGACCCGCATGTAGGCACATTGACGAATACAGATACCTGACGAAGGACAACGTCAGCCCACAGACATAGGGTTGGCTGAGCCATCACCCTAGATACCTGACGAAGGACCATCAGCCCACAGACATAGGGTGGGCTGAGAGCATCTCCACCGGGGCCTCCAAATCAGTGTCCGGCACTCCCCAATTGAGGCCCAATTGGGGGGTGCTGGACACATGTTCGCCCAAGTTTTGGAGGCCGCCCACAGCGGCGCCCCCCAAAGGCCCGCCCCCCAAACGGTCGGAGATGACGACCAAACTACAAACACCTTGTGGGCGGGTTACAAATTTTAGATTCAAACATAAACGCAGGACTGTTTTAGATTCATACTTAAACTAAGACGATACAAATTTATACCTAATAAAACGATACAAACTTAAACTAAACCCTCATCTAACGCCGCCGCTCGGGCCAGCCTCGTCGTCGTGCGCGGCCTTCTGGCTTTGGTTTAAGCGCGAGCGCACACGCCTCTCCTGCCGGAGCGCGCTCGCCACACGGCGCATGGCATCCCTCTCTGCCGCCCGGCGCGCAGCATCCCTGACTGCCGCCGCCGCTGCTGCCCTCGCAGCGCCTGCCTTGCGAGGCGCTGTTGGTTCAGCTCCCATGCGACTCCCGCTCGGCGCGCAGCAGGAGGCGTCATGCGCTAGCTCCTCCGCCTGGGCGATGAGCTGTTGCTGCTGGGCTCCTCCGCCTAGGCGTTGAGCTGCGTACACCGCCCGCTCGGCGGCCATTAAGGCGCGACAACGCTCTTCGCGCTGCGCACTCGAGATGGAGGCCTTGATGATGGCGGCCTCCACGGCGTTCCCAGCCGCCTCGTAGCCGAACCTGACCTGGCGGCTTGCCTGCTCATTGCGCCAGCTCTTGAACGAGTTGGAGGCAACCACCTGGTCAGGCCACAGCGGCGGCGGGAGCGCCTGCTCCTGCTGCGGCGGTGGCGACACCTCATCGAGCTCCGGCGGCGGCTCCTGGACGAGATACGGCGCCTGCACCGGCTCCTGCTCCTCCTGCTCGTCCACGTCCGCCTAGTCGAAGGCGGGTTCGTCGGCGGCGTCCTCCTATGCCGTGGCATGAGCACGCTAGCTGCCTGGTGAGGGTGGCCCATGAGGTGGCGAGGCGGCGAGGCACGATGTTGCTACGGGCTATGGTGGGCGCAGGTGGCACTAGTACAGATCGACACATCGGAAACGGGCCAAAAACCCCTTCGGCAACGGAGAAAGGGTCCGTGTCCCCGCCTCTGTCACTGATGCGAAGCCTCACAATGGCAACGGAGGAGATAAAACCGTTTCTGATGTATTTAACATTAGACACGGAGTTTTGCTAATAACCGTTTCTAATAAGGGTTACAGGAAAACAAAACAAAAAACACGGTGACGGGCTGTGCCGTCGATGGAGCCCCGCTCCATGCGACTAGACGGCTGCCCGGTCGTCACCGTATTCCTGTACGCCCTGCTTTACAAAAGTTCATCAGTGCGCGTGGCTGGAGCTCTGCTCCTATGTCTTCACGGTCGCCATGAACATCTACTGTCTTTCCTGCTGCGCAAAATGTACTGCTCCTGGTGACGGCACCGTGTATGGAGCCCCGCTCCTAGGTCTTCACGGCAGCAGCATCGTCACCAGGATCCACCAAGTCCTTGAAACAACGAATATATTTTGTTAAAAACAGCAAACAAAGCTAATAAACAGAGCCAATAAGCAGTAAACAAAGCAAACCGAGCTAAATACATAGCTGAAGAGCTAACTAACAGAGCAAACCGAGCTAAATAAGTAGCTAACATAGCAAATACATAGCTGAACAGAGCTAACTAACAGAGTAAACCGAGCTAAATAAGTAGCTAACATAGCAAATACATAGCTGAACAGAGCTAACAAACAGAGCAAACCGAGCTAAATAAGTAGCTAACATAGCAAATACATAGCTAAACAAATCAAACCGAGCTAAATAAGTAGCTAACATAGCAAATACATAGCTGAACAGAGCTAACTAACAGAGCAAACTGACCTAAATAAGTAGCTAACATAGCAAATACATCGCTAAACAAAGCAAACCGAGCTAAATAAGTAGCTAACATAGCAAATACATAGCTGAACAGAGCTAACTAACAGAGCAAACCGAGCTAAATAAGTAGCTAACATAGCAAATACATAGCTAAACAAAGCAAACCGAGCTAAATAAGTAGCTAACATAGCAAATACATAGCTGAACAGAGCTAACTAACAGAGCAAACCGAGCTAAATAAGTAGCTAACAGAGCGGTCATTTACCTTAGGCGAGGCGAGGTCGCTTTCCGTCGCGGATTGCGTCCCAGGCGTCGGCGCCGGAGCCACTGCCAGAGGAGACGTCAGAGGAGACCTCATCCTGCTCGAACACCGTAGCGTCCTCCTCCTCATCCTCCTACTCCGCCGCCGCCACCGCTGCCGCCGCCGCATCTGGCCCAGGGCCCTGGCCAGGGAGAAAAGAGCGGTCTATGGCCGCCCGGAGCCGCGTCTGGAACAACGCCTCCTCGGCGGCTTCTATCGCGTGCTCGGCGGCGGAGATGCGGATAGCTCTCTGCATCGCAGACGCCCGAATGACACCCTCGGCGCGCTCGCGCTCAAAGGAGGCGCGAGAGAGGAGGAGACCGACCTCCAGATCCTCGTCCTCATCGTCCGAGGAGGACGATGAGGACGAGATCCGGGCGTCGGTGGCCGCCGCCGCCGTGGATCCGGATGGGATTTGACGGCTCAGAATGAACTCGCGACCGCAGTCGCCGGGGATCTCGCCCCAGTTGTAGGGGAGATCCGGCTGCGCCTCGGAGGGTGGGAGGAGGAAGATGCTCCATCCTGACTTCCGTCGGCGCCGGAGGGGTTCGCCATCGATGGGTGAAGTAGGAGGAGAGCGTGTGCGGCTAGGGTTAGGAACTGGGGAGAGTGAGACTGAGAGTGAGAGTGAGATACAGTACTGGAGTGGGAGATATTAATACCGGCACCGCTTAATGTGCCTTCACATGGGAAACGGAGATAGACCGATCTCCGTTTCTGATGTGGCAGTATCAGCAACGGAGATATTCTTTCCTCCGTTGCCTATATATGAGCAACGGAGATCTTTTCAGCCTGCGTTACCATTGTGTCGGGCCCATCGACCGACTAGCGCGCGCGCGCACTCGCGGAAGCGCGCGGAGCTCATTTTTCCGTCGCCTAACTCTTGCGGTTGCCATAGAGGGGTATCCGATGTGTCGTTCTGTACTAGTGTGGTGTGGAGAAATGGGTGCACGGCGGGGGCCTCTTTATAGCCGTCTAGGGTCGAGGCGGGAAACGGAGGCGGGAAGCGGTGACGCTGGGCGGGAAGCGCCGGGTTGGTGAGCACGCGTCGCGTCGGAGTTAATGGCGGCAACACGTCTCTGCCACTGCGCCGCTTGGGAAGCCGGGAAAGGCTGGGCGCTCTGCAGGCGCCGCCGTAAATGCGAGGCGTGCGGCAGACGTGTCGCCGTCCCGTCCCTTCGTCGCCTGCAGAAACGCATTGTCATTAACGCGGGCGGAACGGCCTCCTGCACGACGCCATTAGAGCACATGTTCAGCCCTGTCTCTATGACGGGTGGGCCGCACCTGTCGGAGGGCGTGTCCGGGCAGTGTCCGTTAACTTGGAGTCCCTCTCAGGGGTGCCGGACACGATTTCGCTCGACCCGGCCCTTTTGGGGTGCTGCTGGTGGCCGATTTTGGCATCCGGACCTTTGGGGGTCATTTGCAGGCCCCGATGGAGATGCTCTGAGCCATCAACATGGAATCTAGCTTAAAAAAAGTTATGCCCTAGAAAAAATAGTAGTGTGATCCAGTTTCAGTTGTGCCACACCAGCCACACCACGCGTGATGTTGCTACTACAAGCTCTTGCAGTTAGTTGTTTTCCCGATTTCAGAGCAGTTTCACCCTGCCTAAAGCCACTATTTAACATAGCTTTGAACCAAAATCAACGCACGACATTTCCTGATGGATCACAAAGAAACAAGGACGTTCGTTCCACAAACCGTACAGAGATATTGGAATACAAATTGACAACTATGAAATCGACATGATTGTCCAATGGAATCCTGACGTGGGGACGTGCCCTTCGAAACACCGAAGAATTGAACACGCTTAGATCATGCAAATCCGTTCGTTCTTCTGAAGCGCGCGTGAGCATATTGAGTTTGACCAAAATTTGGTTATCACGGCCGTATATTCACCAAAGAATCGATCGATCAAAGAACAGAGTAACAGACTATACTCCTACAACCAGCTATATTAATCCTATACACTGTCACAGTATATGTGTAGCTCCACCTCCACGCGCTCTCTTCAGGTCTGACGCCGGGCGCGGGCCGCCTAGCTGGTTCTCTGCAGCGCGCCGCCGACGACCCGCCGGAAGTGGCCCGCGTCGCAGGGGATCCTGAGCACGCCCGACTGGTCGTACCCGTACTGCTGCGCCGCCATGTCCAGCAGCTCCGCGATGCAGGGGTCGGCGAGCAGCCTCACCGGTACTACCACCCGCTCGCCACAGCCGGTGACCATCGGGACGTGCCCCCTCGGCACCTTCTCGCGCTCGTCGTAGCAGGGCGACGCGCCGGGCGACAGCGGTGACTCGCTGCCACTTTTCTTCCTCCACACCATGGCGATTTTATCTGTTAGACTTGATCGAACAGTGCTCGAGGTTGGGGACCTGGAGCTGCGAGTGATTAATTGAACTTTTCTTTGGCTAGCTGCTTTGAACTGGCAAAGGAGGAGGATCTGTATTTATAGGGAAAACATCAAGTGGGCCATGCATATATGTGATGATAGGAGTAGAAGGACTAGTAGTGCGGCGCGGTCAATGTCCCGGCGTCTTTCGAGGTGGATGCGAGATCATTGCACGTTGCGTCTTCTTTTGACTAAAGTCCAAAATCCTGGACCAATGGTTCATTGCGTGGTTGAAGTAGTCTCGTCAAAATTTGGGGTGGATGTTTGCCTGTTTATAGATTAGCCCTATCCGAAGTTTATGAATAAACATGTCAAACAGAAGTACATATGATAGTACAAAAAGGAAATGTTTGATCCTTGCTTGCCGTGGATAGAACACCTCAGTGGAGAGTGGACGGCTAGGGGACGCACTAGTGAACTTGACATGCTTCAGACTAAAAAAGGTACCAACGAAAAACTAATGTTTCCTAACAGAAATATGATAGATCGATGCATCATAGTTCATATAAACCTATTCCCTAATCTTAATAAATTTGCAGGGTATTGACCGAAAGATTTATTACGCGAAGTGTTTTCTAGGGCTCCAGCAGAGGGCGACCAGGAAGTGATTTCCGCTCCGCTCGGGCGTTGGCGTCGTCGCCGCTGGTTCCCCTGCTCTCGGTCGGCCGCTACAGCGGCAGTAGGGATGAACATCGGAGTTGTGCTTAGCGTCGATGAGAATAAAAGTCCTTCAGCCCGCTCCTGATCGATGTTTTTGACCGGAAGAGCGTCGTCGGGTATTTGGTCTCGATTGATAAGTGTTTTGTCTACGGCGGATGCGTTGCATGGAGGGTATGATGTCGCGATGTATTGGTGTCCTTAAGGTCTGCCTCCGTCTGACCAGGTACGGCTTCGTCGGGAAACTTTGCGAGTTTTGTGTCCCTCATCTCAGTCTAGCCGGAGCTGGGACTATCTACCGGCTCTCATCGATACTAACTTCTTCGGGACGACGATCTCTTGAGATTGTGGTTGCCGCATCTTCTAGTCGACGTCGACGAATTCCCGACCACTTCTTATACAAGTGCCTTGGTTTTTTCAAGATTTCTTCGACACGTGTTTAGCTACGCCGGAGGTCCAGAGGCGACATCGAGCTTTGCTCACGGCGCGCTGTCGAGGGATGCAGAAGTAATTAAGATGGTGCTAACTTTTCGGAGACTTGTGTTTTTTTTCGCCAGAAACCCAACAACGAGATCAGATAAAATTTTGGTGCGCGAAAGGAGACTAACAACCTATGTGCTTTTGCATGTTCGGGGTTTCAATTCTTAAAGCACTCGCGTTGTGCTGTAAGAGGCCTTTCATTCATTTTGAAAACCATAGAACGTTGCAGGTTCCGAGATATTCAAATCGTTTGCAATCAAAGGGAAGTCGAAAGCTTCCAAAGCCTCTCTTGGACTGGTTGTTGACGGCGAAATCTGGCTTGGACGACCATCGATTCGCATAGGTTGACGAAAAGGTTACAAGCAAACAAACATGCGCTCCCAGTAGGAACCCACCCTGTATACTGCCTATCTACGGATCAAGACGGCGGCTAACAACGACTTGTTCGTCAAGGCCGGAACCATCTGGTCAGAAACGCTCGCGTCTGTGCATCTGCCGCAGATGCTCTTCGCGCGGCCGTCGCGCATCGAAAGCGACTGAGACTGAGTCATGCACTCTGACTACTATGGCCCCCGTTTCTTTTGCGGCACGTGCGCATGTGGCCAACACTTTCTCGCACGATGCTATACGTAGCTAGTTCGTTGTAGTCTACTCCGTATTACTGTATATACTAAAAGCAAAATGAGTTAGCTTTTCGAGATACCACGTTAATCCACATAGGTTATAAATATATAATGCGTTGATTTTTGTTGTGATGGTTCAGATTAAAAGATAAAAACGTTACATACAACAACATTAATCAGGTACAATTCGACACGTACTAACATGTCCAACACGTATCCTGAAACAATCGATCGAATCGGCCGAGCACTGCGTGACTGCTGTCCCTTAGTGGGCTGGCCCATGCGGATGGAGGGATGAGAGAGAGGAGGAAGAGGGGCCACGAAATTTGGCCCAGAAACAAAAATGAAACGAATAAACAAAGAAAAGAGGATGGGCTTAGGATTTGGCCCATCTGACAAGGAACTAAAGAAAAAATCGATTTACAAAAACATAGAATTAACTTCTAGGAAATGGTTTTCTCCATGCGGAAAATACAAATGAATATTTTGAGCGGGGACATCTCCACTAAAATTTAAAACATACTAATAATTAATTCAAGTCTTCTTCGATGCAAATTAAATCCAAAACTCTAGAAAATATCAATTAAGCTTATTAATTTCATGTAAAAAAAATTTATCCAGAAAGTTTCGAATTTCGTAAAAGTTTTGAAAGTCAAGAAAAATTGAGATGTTACACATGAGCAAATAACTTTACACATAGAGAAGCAAAGTGACCGTTCGATATATTAAAATCCACAAGGTTGTGCTAAATTCTAAATATGTTTGAGGCCTCAATATACGGGGTTCCTAGCAGAGCCACCACGTTGAGCGAGATCATCTAAATTATCATAATAGTTAGATCTAAAATTTATGTTTAAGATTCATAAAATACTATTCACGTAGCCTTTTCACGCAGATAATGTTGAGAAGATAAGTGTCGGAGATGAACTTCCATCATTAAGCAACCATAATTCAACCAGCACTTCTCAGCATGTTCCACACATATACAAAGCCATGGATTTTTCTCTGGCCTTATTTGTAAATAAATAGTTTGATTAAACATTAAATATAGATATTGACTCATAGACACTTTGTTCCAAAATATATCACTTCCTAAGAATTGCGATGTCGAGCATCTGCATTTGTTTTAAATGCGTAATAAATTATTTAGAATTATCATTTGTTCGATAAAATGATGCATTAGACCCCTTATGAAAAATACTTTACAAAAATATCCCAGCTATTGTTTTATGCATATACTTGAAACATCAAAATCTAAATGTTAACTATTTTGATACAGGTGGCGTATTTTCTTTAGCAATTTTGCCATTGGAAGTAAGTTGTGACAAGGGTAAGATTTTTTTAATGAGGGTATATCATAAGGTCGGTATTTTCATGTGGTTGCACACCTCCAGTTTTTTAATAATTTAAACTTTTGGTCATATTTCCCTAAAAACATTCTCGCTAAACTATCTTCCATGAAGTTTTAAATAGGTTTACCCAACCTCTAAAATAAAATTAGTGATGATGTCGTAGGGTTACTGTACCTACAGGGCTATCCAACAACATGATGAGACGTATAAAATGGATTTGACTTCTCTGTATCTGGCAGGGATCGACGACTATGACATCCATGTTGTTCCAAGAATCAATCAAACTAGGTGGGTCTCCGCCAACAGTTTGGGTCATCAACAATCTTGGTTTGGGGGTTTAACTAAGCAAGTGAGAAGTAATTTAAGCGAGACAACAAAAAGTTAGGAGTAAGAAACAATAATAAATAGTAGACAAATTAAGGCATTTTTAGCACACTTTACATTTTATGGGATTTGATTGTCCTCTCATCCGCCAGATTGGGTATAGTAGGGTTGAGTGTGTGCTGTACAAAACATGGCTTGACAAGTCATACCCAAACATAGCCCATTAGTAATACAAGAGCTAGAGAAAATAGAGGAATATGACATAAAAGAGGTTGCAATAAAAATAGACTACATGATAGAAGGAACCATGCTCTTAATTTCATTCAAAAATCTAGGGTAATAGCATTGATTCGTTTAGTTTGATTTTATATACGCACTCCTAGATTAATAGGAAATAAATATCAAAACATATTATCAGTACAATATTTACGTGTGTTCACAAACTTCCTTTTTGTTACCTTATATTTATATTAATGCTAGGACCATAATACACGCAATGTGTTACCAACATAATTTCTTTTATTTTGAAAATTTCGAAACTCTTTTCCATCAAGAATAATAATTTAGAGATCATGTTTTTACTATGAGTTGGTTAAGCTTCAAACAAAAGCCAAAATTTATCTAGCGAGCATGCACAAATTTGTTTGGTTGTTGTGCTCGAAACCTAACCTCCTACTGTGTATAGATAAGATATCAATAAACTTTTTGAAAATATAATTAGGTTTTCTTACGAAACATTTCATAACTCCTTAATCGCATTTTTTTCAATATGCCATTCGCACAATGACCATGAGAAATGAATATCTTAATAACACCAAATTATATAACTGAAACTTAACAAAGTACAAGTGGTGACTCTTTAATCTCATTTTTTTTGCAATATAACCATTGACACAATAAAATGTAAACTTCACACCTTCAAGATAACATCCATGTCCAAATGTGTGTATTTATAATAAATAAGGTAAAATGAGGAAGAAATACCTTCATAACACCAAATTATATATAGCCAAAACTTTCGACAAACTACAAGTTGTGCCCTCGCATTTGCGAGGGCCCCTGTGCTAGTTTAAATAATGTTGAATTATGGTATGTGAACGGCGCATCGATTTCTCCGCAAACACGTCGTCCATTTTGTGTTGTCAGTACCACTATCGTATTTTTCGGCAAATATGGTCCTTTTGCGAAACTAAATACATATATGGCACATTCTCAAAACTATTTTTAAAATGGAACCTCTTTTTTCCACGAAATTGTTAAGCCTGGGTAGATAAATAATGACACCGGCCTTCGCCTGAAAGATTGGTCCAGTTCTACTGCAACTGGCAGTTCAGTTAAGCGCATGTATAAAACCGGCCACAGAGCACATGCGACATCCCCAGAGGCCGTGGTGCAAGTGCTAAGGAATCTACCCGTTCTCCTTCACGGCACGTGGGCATGCGGCCAACTTGCACTGTGACCTGATGCGTAGGCGTAGCGACTGGTGCATAACGCACTGTACGTCGTAGCGGTAGCAGTTTGAATCTTGAAGAACGGTCCATCCACTTCTCCCGAGTCCTTCCAGTTAGAAACAGGGGACCTTACTTCCTGACGAGCTTATCCTCTCTTCGCCACTGTAGAGAGAGAGGAGGCGATTTTTGGAAGCGACTCCGCCGATCCACCCGTGCGGCCGCTGAGCCGCGGGATTCGCCTCCACCGCCGGCCACTTCGGCGGCGGGTGGGTGGTGGATCCCCGGCTCCGGTCTGTATATATGGTAGGATAGGGGGGAGGGTTTGCCGGCGGCGCTCAGGAGGAGGGGCGGCTAGTGTGGAGTTTGGTGTCGGCGCGGGCTTCTCCGGCGAGGCTGCTCCTACGGGCGCGGCGTCTCCGCGCGCGACTTGCGGGAGCTCGGGGCCCGGCGCGGCGCTCGAGTTCTCCGTTTTGCCGCCGGATCCGTGCTGGCGGCGGATCTGGTGGGCGGATCCCGGGGCTCGTCGAGTTCTTCGTCTTCTTCCGGCGACGGCGACGATGGCGGCCGAGGCAAGGAGGTGTGGCTGGGACAGGGGGGCGCTCGCCCCGGTCGTTCATCGACGAAAGCTCCGCCGCGGCGCGCCGGACGGGCACGGCGGCGTCTCTCATAGGGCATTTCTTTCCCTGACAGCGGCAAGACGGCGGCTGGTCATCCTCGTCTCCGGTGCCGGCGACGTTGAAGTTCTCGTTGCTTCTGGATCCTTTTCCTCTACGTATTTTGGTTCTGTATTTCTACTGTGTACTCTGTACATGGTTTTCGGTTGAATATACGTGGTGAAAATTGCAAAAAAAAAAAAGTCCTTCCAGTTGACACGCCAACACGTTTTCTATGCGTATATCTGCACTGAATCTGTCAAAGCAAACGTGTAAGGGCATCTCCAGCCGTCCCCCAGCGCCCCCCAGGGCCGAAAAAGCGTCGTTTTGGGCCAAATAGCGGCGTTTTTCTACCAGTCGTCCCCCCAGGAGCCAAATAGCGCTGTTTTGCGTCGTTTTGGCGCCGGCGCACCCAGCCCAAACCCAGCGAGTCGGGTTGTGCCTGGGGGGGTCGGCGGAAGAGAAAACGCGCCGTGGGCCAGCGCTGTCGGGGAGACAGCGCATTTCCCACCCCCGCCTCGCCCTTTCCTCTATCCCGCCCCGTCGCCGCCATCTCGCCGCCGGCACCACCCTTCCCCCCTCCGCCCGACGCAAGCAGCTAGGAACCCCACCACCTCGCCCCAAACCACGGCGCCGGCGCCGCCCCTCCCCTCCGACGTGATCTAGCCGGGAGGAAGGCTCTCGGGGAGGCTCGCGCCCACCTCGCCTGCCAGGTGTTCGGCGGTTTGCCCGCCCAGCCATGGACTCCGACGACGAGGAGATGCTCGCCGAACTGCTGGACGAGGAAGCCCAGGCCGACATCGACGACGAAGAGCACTTGCTGATCCTGGCGTGCCTCGCCGGCCTGCTCGCGCACGACGCGCGGCCGCGCCGTGGTGGCTCGGCGCCCGGCCGCCGCAAGAGCAAGCCGAGGCAGCGCTACGAAGGGTACTGCATCCTCTACTCCGACTACTTCGCCGATCAGCCCATGCAGGACGAGGCCGTGTTTCGGCGCCGCTTCCGGATGAACCGCAAGCTCTTCCTCGACATCATGCATGCCATCCGGGAGTTCGACACCTACTTCAAATTGAAGAAGGATTGCACCGGTACGGTTGGCTTTACCTCAATTCAGAAATGCACGATGGCCATGAGGTTGCTTGCGTATGGTGCTCCCGCTGATTCGCAGGATGATTATCTGCGCATGTCCGAGTCCACTGCCATTGATTGCTTGAACAAGTTCTGCCGGGCAGTGGTGGCAGTGTTTGGGCAAAAATACTTGCGATCACCCAATGCGGAAGACATTGCTCGGATCCTAGCTTGCAACGAAGCAGGAGGCTTTCCTAGAATGCTTGGAAGCATCGACTGCATGCATTGGGCATGGAAGAACTGTCCATTTGAATGGCAGGGGATGTACAAAGGCCACAAAGGAGAGTGCAGTGTGATTCTTGAGGCCGTGGCTACACATGATCTATGGATTTGGCATTCCTTCTTTGGTATGCTAGGAACTCACAACGACATCAATGTGTTGCAGTGCTCGAATGTCTTCGCCAAGCTTGTTGAAGGTCATGCCCCTCCAGTGAACTACGAGATCAATGGGCACCAGTACACAAAGGGCTACTACCTTGCAGATGGCATCTACCCGAAGTGGTAAACATTTGTGAAGAGCATCTCCAACCCTGTGCCAGGAAGCGCGAAAGCTTGGTTTTCCAAGTGCCAGGAGGCTTGCAGGAAGGATGTTGAGCGGGCATTTGGGGCGCTGCAGTCTCGATTCGCTATTGTCCGGTACCCAGCCATGACTTGGTCGAAGGCCAACATGTGGGAGGTGATGAACTGTTGTGTGATCTTGCACAACATGATCATTGAGAGTGAGCGGGATCATCCGGTGGCTGATGGTGAGCCATACTACCGACAGGGTCCTCTTGCAGATGTAGATCACCAGGTTCCGGCAACATGAGTAGCCTTCCTCGCTATGCGCCAGGAGATTCGAGACCCTGCAGCACATACACAACTGCAGGATGATCTTGTGCAGCACTTGTGGGAGCGCAAAGGCAATGGCAATGCCGACAATGCCAATGCCTAGTTTGATTTGTTCTATTTGCTTGCACTGTTGAACTATTTGTGTGTGGATTTGTATGTTGAACTATTCTTATGTGTGAATTTGTATGTCCAACTATTTTAATTGTGTTGGCCTTTGTTTTATGCGCGAAATATGACCCAAACTCGCCCAAACTCGCCGGCTGGGGGGCGGCCTGGGTTCGGCGACTGGGAATCGGCGCCCCCCAGCGCGTGAAATAGCGCCGTTGCCCCCCAGGCGGGCCAAAATAGCGCCGTTTTTTCGGCTTGGGGGGGCCGAACGACTGGAGATGCCCTAATGCATCACAGAAAATACTGAGTCACGGAAACCTGAAATCACGGGAATACTAAAATCGTAATTTTTCGATACAAAAGCAGCATGCACCGGAGGAAGTCCGGCTGGCCCCCACAGAACCTACGTGGGCCCATGGCGTGGGTGGGGCCCAGGTCGCGCCACCGCCCCGTGCACACCCTACAGCCAAGGGACGCCTGACATCAACTCCGAACCCCCAAATGTCAAGGGTCCGCCCATGCAAAGTCGATAGACAATCACGTGTGACATATTGAACAAGGTCCGAACGTACACTTCGAGCAAAGTAGAATCACCAGAAATGTCGCTGCGGACCACCTTTGTGGGATATGTCAAGCACTCTCACACCTGCCCCAAGCGGGGACGACCAATCACTAGAGTGTGCGGCCGAGAACCTCCATCAAAGGCCAAAGACCACCGACCTCGCGCTCCACATAAACTAGTTTGTGGGGGTGCTGATCTGATCATGTGTGGTCGACCCGACGTGTAAGAAAGAAGGCCCACTTTGAGAACATTCCACCATAGGATCCAACATCGATAGCATTCCAATTGCCTCATTGCCTATCTTTCATGTCTAGCTCACAGAAGGGACTCAAAAAGCAGCATGTTGACGGGAAAAACTACACTATAGTGTATGGTGTGTTGCAGTAGAGTGTTGGTGGATACATGTACAGAGTTCATTGCTCCGGGGAGCAAGAGCAAAAGATTTCTTCTTATGTACTCCATCTGTTTTAAATTATGAGATGTTTTATCATTTCATGAATGACTAGATATGGACTGAAACAAGTGGATCTACACATTAAATCATGTTTAGATACATCTGAATCAGAAAATAATAGAAAATTTATATTTCAGAATGAAGGCTAGGTTCATTGCATGCAGTTAGAAGCGGCGGTTAAACCCATAGCCACAACCCATAGGTGATTGGCTAAGCTGCACTGTTTCGAAGTTTAAGCAAGGCAAAAAAAATTACTATCTCTCTGATCCATAATAAGTGGTTTAAAATTGTGACAGTTATTTTGGATGGAATGAGTACTTTGCTTAATTTGTCATAAATAAATATTCTATACATATCTTTTTTTTCGATGAAGGGTATATATTATTATAAAAAATATCAAATACACCTGGTCTCTACACTAATATAATGATAAGAACTAGTCGACTCATAAGAATTGCACGCAGCCAAAAAAGAACATAAGAAAGAAGATAAAAAAGACCCCACATGGTGATCTATACATAACTTTGTATACGGCTGGATTGGAAATCCACGCCTTCGGCTCGCTTCAGTGTTTGTATTTTTCGTTAGGTGGTCCGAAGACCTATTTGTAATTTTTATTACTTTTGAAATTCTTTGTACCGTTGTTGATGATCAATAGATTGGTTGGACTTTTCGCAAAAAAAAAAGATGGATAATGTGGCAAAAAGAAACTAACAGGAACTTCCATTCCAATTTTGACTTGGCCTGCTTCCAAAAGACAGTTTGATCATACAGTCCGTCTATTCTTGCGCAGCTGGCGTGAGCATTTCAAATTTGAACGAAATATATTGTCTCGGTCGTATATTCAAACGAATTAAGAAATCAAAGAACACATAATCTATATCCAACAACTATAGTCATGTACACTGTCGATGTTTATACATCTAGTCCACACATGTTCTCTTCAGGTCCGTGTGATGCCGGGCATCTACCCTGCTCTCTGCAGCGCGCACCGCGCAGTCGATGAGCCGCTGTAAATGGCCCGCGTCGCAGGGATTCGCAGCACGCCCGGCTGGCCGTACCCGTACTGCTCCGCCGCCTTGTCCAGCAGCTCGGCGATGCAGGGAGCTCCGATGAGCCTCACAGGCACCAACACGCGCTCGCCGCTGACGGTGACCATGGGGACGTACCCCCTCGGGACCTTCTCGCGCTCGTTGTTGTAGCCTGCCGAGACGTCCACCGACGACGACTCGCTGCCACTCTTCTTTCTCCAAGCCATGGCGATTTGTCGGTTACACCTGATTGTGGCTCGAGGTTGGAGACTTGGAAGTGCGCGCGGGAGGGGTTGATCTTGTTCATGGGCTGGAGCCTGGAGGTGTATTTATATGCAAACAAACAATGGGCCCACGGGCTTTCGTGTACTCACGTGCGGTCAACGACCAATGGTGGATCAAAGGATAGTCCATCAGTCCATGCGTGCCTCCATGGCTCCTTGCCCTGCTGGCTGCTGGAGAATAGAGTTTGGACCAAGGAGACTTTCTGAATACGTCAGCCTTCAGGTGGATCGGTCGGAGTTTACTGCATTTGGCGTATTCTTTTGACGAGAAGGAGTTTGGGATCTAAATCTCGTGGATCAAAGTCAAAATCTTGGGCCATATACCGCCAAGAACCACGCAGAATGTAAAAACGAATTTCGAATTTTATTAAGGTCAACCAACTTCTTAGCCATATGTTGACCCAAAGACATGTTGGTGAGTTGCTCAATGGTTGCAACTTAAAATTTCCTAATTGCACCATTGTTACAACTGAATGTTATAAATTGAACAATAGTTATAACTGAATTATTCTTCAGTTGCATACTAGTTGCAACTGATTTTTTTTGTTTTAACCTACACTACGATTGCAACTGGTATTTTTCAGTTACATCATGAGTGAGAATTTTGGTTTACTCCTTTTTAGGAACGAAATGAATTACTCTACAAATGGATGATTGTGTGGGGTCACATAAATAGCAAGGGGTTCATTCTCTACAAATGAACAATTATTATCGATAACTTAATGAAGGATTTGTTGATAATTTTATTGGGGTCACCTAACCTGGTGCTAACAAGCAAGCTACGTTCCCTGGCAGTTTTAGATTATTTGATTACATGCTATGTGACCAAAATAGTCCATGCAGATTTTTCATATTTATAGGCTTCATATGGTGGATTTCTATGTCCGTACGTGGCCATTATGGTCAACAACAAATAAAATTCAGATCTATATCCAAAGTAGTTATCAACTCTTTGAGTGTCAATCATACACAATAATGAACACTATAATATACACTTGGACACAATGCAAATTGTTCTAGTTGTCTATTAATTGGAAGTGGTACTAGCAGGATGTACCTAGTTTATTATTAGACGGTGAACTTATCATCGACTTGTTGGAGCTTGATCTAGATGATCCAACTATGTTGTACACAAGATGGTACTAGTTAGCAATCACTAAACCATTCTCCGATGGTTATTCATCCAACTATAGACATTATCAACCTGAATAATGAGGTTAGAATTCTCATGGATACTCAAAAAACTAATAAGAATTGTGACCAATTGCAATCTAATATTATGAATAACAAACTAACACATGGAAAAGAAGAACGGATTTTGATTCCGTTAATGATCTCAACACTTTATAATACACCCTCCGTTCATAAAAGGATGTCTCAACTTTGTCTAAATGTGCATGTATCTACACATTAAAGCATGTCTAGATACATGCAAATTTAGACAAAGTTGAGACATCTTTTTGTGAACGGAGGGAGTAATAGACATCGCATGGATGTGAATTATAGTAATGCTAAATAAAAAAAAACCGAAAATTTAACCTAAAGAAAGCCAACTATTTAATGTGGAAGTTAGGTATGTTTTGGCCCTCCCTAGAATCTTTGTTCATTAGTTTTAGTGTACACTGGGCCAACCTGTAGGACTCTCGGTATTAATGTTCCTGCGCATGAATGGCGATATCCTTAAAATGGATGTGCATATTTGCTAGATCTGTTTGTCTATAGTGTCGCTCATGATGTTTCATAGGTCGTGGAGTTTCTTCTATCGTAGGTGTGCATCTTATTATACTTTGTGTAACAAAGTCGAAGTAGGTAACACAGATAAAATAGAACGATTAATGTATGTATCTAATACCGGCAATGTCCTCATCAAGTTTCAATTTTAATAAAGATCATATCACACCAATCGTATGATTTTGAATCATATGCATTATTGCATTCTCACAATACACATGTCAAATGCTAAACGACTATGTGCCACATTTGTCTGGATAGCTCGACCATTCTTTCTCAATCATGTGACTCTGAATCCATGCTTGTGACTTGATTCTTTAACCATGAGTAGCATGACCTTGTATTATTGGATGTTATCGATAAAACAAGATAGAATTATGTCTCGTGTTGTAAGACCAGTGGGCTAAACTTTCTCTTTGTGGACAATTACTCTGGAATAATTTACGACAAAAGCAAAAGAGCATTTATAAATATGAACTAGTGAAAATAATAATCAAATTTATAGAAATATATTAACCGCCTCCCATCGACTAGTCTATCCATCTCGATCCTTCAACTTGAGATGCAATATGTTCGTCACCAAGGCCCCTGTAGCTACACATTGAATTGAATGGCCTATGTTCTTTAGTTGGAGGTGTCCTTTTTGGCATGGTATCTCGGAAGAAGGAAACCAGGTGAACATCAATGTCGACATCCTTTATTTTGGACTACTAGGCCAAGGTGAGCATGCTCCTTGGAATCGATGATAATGGATTTGACAGAGTGAAGGCGGCCCTTAGAATTTTCAAGGAGAAAAGTGTGTTCGCAAGATGGCAGGGTCGACATTTTAAAGAAGGCATATGAGGATATCGCTCATACTATTATCTTGATTTTGATCAGGCAGCATGTATCATATACATTGGACACACGCCAGCTGGCAGTATCCGTGTTAGCGCTGATTTCATTTATCTCGGCACAAATGAAATATACGAGATGAAGCGTGAATGGGTTCCATGGGAAAATGCCAAAGAAATCGTGACTCGTCACACGGTTTGCTTGGTTGGGTTTGGTGCACGACTCAAGGCACACTCATTGACGACAACAATCAGAGAAACAACTTTTCCACAAAGTAAACAAAAAATAGTATTTATACGAAACTTTTATACTTCTATATAATCATCTCATCAACATATGTACTTCTAGTATATAAACTTTTTTTGTTGATAGCACACAATTAACAACTCAACAATGCTGATAAATATGAAGATATGAGATCTTTGCCCATAATGTTTGAAAAGTACATTTAAACTAAATTTATGTTAATTTTTATGTTACAGAAATTACCCTTTGAAACCCCTGTAAAGCGTGATTAGAAAATTCACATGCCTCCACATGTTAATATGTGGCACTTGGGGATGTGTGTATGTGTGTGTGTGTGTGGGGGGGGGGGGGGGGGGGGGGGGGTAATACTCAAACTATATTGTATACACATTTGTTTTTATTGGCATATATTTGAACATATTAGTCGGTACTTCTAAGATATGGTCTAAAAAATATCTTGACGGAGGCTTCTATCGCATGAGTGTGTATAGCCATTTTGGTATATAGTGTTGAAGAGAAGCTCGTCATCGAGCTATTGGAATTGCAAGATTTACACTTCTGTGGTGTGTGTCTCGCATGTTCCGATGTGTGCAATATTAAGCTAGAAACCACGACAGCTAAGCGCTCTAACAATCCAAACTATCAATCTATTTCTAATCAAGTCATTCCTAAATGAGATGTCTGAGGGTATGACCCTAGAACCTACATCGTTCTGATGTATTTACGTCTAATTAATAATGTCATACAATCCTCCATACTGGGGGACCTCGGCCGAGTTACCCAATCAAATATCCTCACAACATTCTACTTGAGAGCCATCTCTAACGGTCTCATGATGAACATTCCAAATTTAGAAAACGAAATATATTCCTAAGAAATGATCAAAAATATGAAATATTTTTATCTGAAAAATCTGATGATATTGATTGTCATTATTCTCAGTAATATATCCCTATAGTGCGACAGAGTTGTGCGAACTAAGGGCATCTCTACCCGGTCCCTTATAATTTAGCCACTTTAACTATTTATATTTGGTCCGCTATAGAAAAGTGTTTCCTATCCGATCGCCTAAACTTAACTCTTTAGAAAATTTGGGTTGTCAATTTTTATTTTTCCTTTAACATACAACATTTCACAATATTTGCACACATATTAAATTCACACAAATAATTAAGGTTCAAACAATTCACAAATATTACAAATTTAGGTTACAAACAAAATTATTAAAAATCAAACACATGAAAGGGTTTAAATGAAGTAAAAAGCAACTACAAAGTGTTGTTGATTAGCCAATGATGCCTAACAAGATCATCTTGAAGCTCAGTATGAACCTCTTTGTTCTCAATGCTTCGATGTATCTCGAAAAATCTTTGTATCATGTTTGCGTCGTGTTCGGGCTCAACCAGATCCCCATTAGAGATGTACCGATGGTTCGCCGACATCTCTCGCTTATCTGCAATGATCGTGTTATGAAAAATGATGTAACATGCCATTATTTGCCATATGACCCGTGAACTGGGGTTGAAATAATCTTTCATAAGTTTGGCATGACCCTTCGCTCTATCTCGATTGGTGTACAAGCGGCCGAACTGTGATCCTAGTCTCGGCCGCCGAAGATGCTCGTTCAAAATCAAGGCAACATCCATTTCGGAGTCATCATCCTATTCTTGCTCCTTCTTCGACGAAGAGTCTTCAAAGATCATCTCCCTCAACCTCTTCATCTACAAAAAAATCACATTGTGATTTCTTCGAACACTGGTGAGAAGCTCGTCCGGCGGTGTTAAGCCGTACCGAAGTTGTGAAACGCTGGCGCGGCTGAGAGGCAGCTGGCAGTCGACGGAGGGCTTCGCAGAAGCTCGAACTATTGAATTGATGCACTAGCCAACTATCTCAAAAGTCCGAACTGATGGAAAGGGCTGTGCAATATATTGTATTTCTGACACTCCCCCTCACGTCTAGGCTGTGGACTTTTTCCTCACGAGCCTAGAACGTGGATTTAGGGTATCCGCAGATATTTATTTTAATACTGCGTTGGCCAGGATTTGAACTCTAGACCTCTGGCTCTGATACCATATTGAATTGATGCACTAGCCAACTATCTCAAAAGTCCGAACTGATGGAAAGGACTGTGCAATATATTATATTTCTGACACGAACCATGGCCTTCGGCCTTCGGTTGCACTCCAAGCTCGTCTGTCTCACACCTCAAAGCTTTGCGACGGCCGTTATATGCCCTCCTCGTCCATAGGCTGCTCCGTTTTTTCTCAAAACCAGTCAGGAATAGATCAGGCGGCGACAGAGGTGGAGGGGGAATTTTTTTTCTCTAAGCGGCCAAGGTTGAAAATATTTGAGAGTCGGCCGACGGCTGGAGAATAAATTTTACTCCTCTAAAGCAAATATGGGTTCGGCTAGTTACGGGTTAGAGGACCTAAACCGAATTTTGTCTCCACTAACCGATTATAAGAGTTCGGCTAGAGATGCCCTAACCGAGCTAACCCGCAATGTAAACGCCGGCTAGATCAGCTGTCGTGTGTTCTCTGGATTGGCTTAAGTTATATTTCTCCAATGGTTAAGTAACCCGATCAATTTTTTTTTTTTTTTGAGAGAAGATCCGATCCATATAATAAGGTAGCTCGCACACTTTACAAGAAGGTCCAAACAGAAACAGAAATTACAAAAGGGCCCAGAAAAGTGCAGAAACCACCTCAAGCCACCAGGAGAAATCACGATCGGATCCCGCCACCGCGCACCCCAAGCTCCTAGACGCAGGCGCCGACGCCGTACCACCGTCCGGCGGGAGGAAGAAGCCACCACCTTGTAGAAGACTGCAACAGCCATCCGGCGCAAGCACCGGAATCTCGCCTCGCTGAAGGAGCACAGCCAAAGCTTCGTCTTCCCGCCTCCGCCCGTCTTCCAGCCGTCGCCGCCGCATCCAGGACCACCAACACCATCACCCACCTCCGGACAGTCGCTCCCCTCGCCACCACGGCCGGCCGGAGCAAAACCACCGAAGAAGAAGCCCACCTGCACCGCCACCACCAAAACCGGAACACCCACGACCACCCTCTTCTCCCCTCACCACCACGGACGGCCGGAGAAGCAAGAGAGGAAGCGAGCGCCCGAACCAGAACCTTCACAACCTCCCCAGCACGAAGGCCAGAACGGAGAGCAGAGGGGAAGGACCACACCCACGCCGACGCCATCGCCTCCGTCTTCAACGACGCCGGGGAACTCACACCTAGATAACCTAACTACACCCTATGAACACGCAGGAGCAAGACCCAGAGCTCCCCCCCACCTCGCGGTGCCGAGCCGGCGACCGGAGGCAGAGGGGAGCAGCAGGCTCGCCGGCGAGACGCAGGAACCCTCGAGTCGCCTCCCTTTCGCCTCGCTCTCTACTGTAGCAAGGGAGAGGATAAGGGAGGTATGTTAACAGTTAACCCGAGTTCCACAAAGTAGACACCTAAAGATTCGAATACAGCGAAGAAACTAAGACGATCCTCTATTGTAATCTTGGCGTTTCCTTCCTAACACCGCCAAACTGAAACGATAGGAGATAATACAATCTGCCTGTTGGCTGTTCCTCGCAGGTCGTGAGAGCAGTTTAAATTTGATCCATATCTTGTTTCTCGGCCGTATATTTATCAACGAATCGATGAATCAAAGAACAAACTAGTACTATCTATTCAACACTCCAACTACAGTAATTACAGTGTCACTGTATACGCATGTATAGCTCCGCACATGTTCAGTTGAGGTGAGACGCCGGCCGCCTAGCGGCATGTCTGTAGCGCGCAGTCGACGACGGCCCGGAAACGCACCGCGTCGCAGTGAACCCGCAGCACGCCCGGCTGGCCGTAGCCGTACTGTTGCGCCGCCATGTCCAGCAGCTCCGCGATGCAAGGGTGCGTGAGCAGCCTCACCGGCACCATCACGCGCTCGCCGCACCCGGCGACCATGGGGACGTGCCCCCTCGGGACCTTCTCGCGCTCGTCGTTAGTACAGCGCGGCGAGGCGGCGCCGGGGGACGACTCGCCGCCGCTCTTCTTCCTCCATGCCATGGCGATTTATAAGAGAAGGTTGAGCTGCTTGACCGCCTCGAGGTTGGAGTACTTGGAGCTTCGGCGACGGCGAGTGAGCGGTTCTTGTGTTGGCGCTGCCGAAAAATGATCAGAACGAGGTGTATTTATATATGGGAAACAAGACGGGGCCATGTAACCGTCGGTCGAAGTCCCTGTGTGCATAGTCTTGGCCCGACCTCGAACCTTCGGAGAGCATGGGAGTTTATCGCACACTTTGGTGGCATCTTTTGACCTATACTCCTACAACGAGATAGCTGGTCGTGTGTAACACTGTAAAAGTCTAAAATTTGGGCCAGTCATTCGAGTGGAAAAGATCGTGGAGTAGGTTCATTGCATGGTTGAAGAAGTCTCGTCACATTTTGGATTGGCGGTTTGAATGTTCGCAGATAATTACAGGAGCACCGTGGTAAGTACTAGCGGTCCTCGACAATTTCCACGAGCGGTCGCAGTTTTTGTAAGCATCAAAACCGAATAAACCAGCTTAGAGTAAAAGCGAAAGGTCAGGAATCTTGTGCTCACGTCCGTGCACAATACCGAATTATGACGTCATGTATTTAAGTGTGACAATTCAAAAATCGAAATGTTATACTGCACAAGGCCAGAATATCCTTTATATGTATGGTCATAAGGCCAGAATATCAAAATGTTAATTTCCAGAACTAAATATCATAAGGCCGTCACCGCCTTTGCAAATTGGTCACGCGTCGCGCGTTATGTCGAAGGCACGAACAAGAGCCCTTTATAAAATCACTAGTTGAGTGCCCGTGCGTTGCAACGGGAATCTCGATTTTATTTTCACACCACACATGTAAGTGTTGTGTTTGTGTCGAATATTATGTACGAGTAGGGTTACGTGGACTTGGTGTTGTAATAGGTGTGGACAGGGTACGTGTAGTGTTGTAGTCGAACACGTTGTATCCTAGGGCCTCCCATATAATGAGGGGCACCACATGTTGTAACCCATGGCGACGTGATAGCAGCAGGCGCGCGAGGGAAGTCGGCGGCTTGTGCCGGCGACCAAGGCGGCCGGTGCAGCGGTATCGTGGGGAGGAGCGCCCATAGTCAGGCCCCGCAGATGTAGGCGAGTTCGCCGAACTGCGTTAACAAATCTCGGTGTCGTCGTTTTTGCTGTGATTGCTTGTTCCTTGGTAGATCGACTAAGCGCCTACAATTGCCACAAGTGGTATCAGAGCCAAGTTGCAGGTCGCGGTACGTTTGATCCAGAGGAGTCGAGAAATTGATCAGTCGATGAGGACTCGCGGCTTCCGGCGAGTGTTTCCGCAGATCGGCTGGGATCAGAATTTATCGGCAAGCAGAAGCAGTCAGATCGATCTGTGGTGGCGTGCAAGACGGCGTATGAACGGACGCACATGGGCCAAGGTTGTTTGGAGCGTTGCAAGTTGCAATCGCATGCAGCGATGCATGCGTGATTGCCAAGGGCATGCAGTGCATGCGGTGGCAGGGCATCAAACAAAGGGGCCACGAGTCCGTGTTCTAGCTGGTCTACACACGCGCATAGGGATCGATTGGAAACCGGATTTGTTTGGAAAAAAAAGAAGGGACCGAGTCCCAGGTGGAGACGCACGAGGCGTGGTCTTCACGGTCTCGTCTCCGAGGCGGAGACCTGCAGGGCTTTTAAAAGCAGCAGGAGGCGGCCGTGGGGAGGTGAGCCGGCAAATCGATTCGGCTGATTAAATCCATCAAGGTTTCCATCGGGTGAGCAGGCGAGCAAAGGCAGCAGCTAGCATCATCGATCGGGATCGATCGGAAGTTGAGCCAAGAGGGAGCAGCTCACGTGAGGCATAGGCAGAAGATCTCCTGCTAGGTGCACACGGACGTGAGGTACAGGCAGAAGATTCTCCTGCTACGTGCACACGGGGATGGCAGCTCGATTATTTCTTCCAGGGTTAGCCGTACAGGAAAAAATCATGGCGCCAACAGGTACCAGATTTGAAGTGCAAAAGTTCGACGGAACTGGAAACTTCGCGCTATGGCAGACAAGGGTGAAGGATTTGTTGGCACAACAGGGATGCTTGAAGGCGTTGCGGGATAGCAAGCCAGCTAAGATGGATGATGATGACTGGGAGGAGTTGCAGATTCAAGCAGCCGGAACCATACGGTTGTGTCTGTCGGACCAGGTCATGTATCATGTGATGGATGAGAATTCGCCGAAAAAGGTTTGGGAGAAGCTGGAGAGTCAGTTTATGTCCAAGACTGCGACGACCAAGGTGTATTTGAAGCAAAAGTTATACAGGCTGAAGATGCAGGAGGGGTCGGATTTTGTGGAGCACATGAATGCCTTTAATCAGGTTGTCACGGATCTAGCACGTCTGAGTGTGAAGATTGACGACGAGGATAGGGCGATTCTTCTTTTATGTTCGTTGCCACTGTCCTATGAGCATTTGATCACTACGTTGACGTACGGCAAGGAGACCATCAAGGTTGAGGATGTCACTGCGGCGTTATTGTCCTATGATATGAGGAAGAAGAACACCGCAGAGGAAGTCGCTCATGGTGAAGGTTTGCTGGTCAATGGTGCGCAAAGCAGGAAAGGATACGAGGCTGGGAAGAACAAGAAAAAGAAGGTGCAGTGTCACAAGTGCAAGCAGTGGGGACATATCAAGAAGGACTGTTCAGTTCTCAAGGATGGGTCAAGTGCTAATATAGCAACTCATGGTGATGACTCGGACGGCAGTGGTGATGTTCTCTTAGTGTCAAACAGACGGTCAACCAAAGGTGAAGCGTGGATGTTGGATTCAGCTAGCTCTTTTCATGCGACACCCAATAGGGAGTGGTTCTCTTCGTACAAGTCTGGTGAATTTGATACAGCCTACCTGGGGGATGACACGGGCTACCGTGTTGCTGGAGTAGGTGACATCAAAATCAAGATGTTCGACGGAGTAGAGCGGGTGCTTCGGGGAGTCAGGCATGTGCCAGGGCTAAGGAGGAATCTAATTTCGCTTGGAGTTCTCCATGATGGTGGTATGGTATTCCGTTGTGATCGGGATAGGAAGACCATGAGAATCATGGAGGATGAGGTGACTGTGATGACGGGAGAGAGGACGGCGTCGCATCTTTACAAGTTGCGAGGGAGCACTATTGCAGGTGGAGCCATGGCGAGTGGAGTTGCGGGAGTAGCAACTGTGTTCCATGGACGCGGTGGGTCTGCGGCAGACTCGTCGGGTAGCTCTCGGTAAGCTACGAAGAAGACAACCCAAGTCCGGAGTACATGGAAGTTTGACGCTTGGACGAACTCAAGGTGGTGGAGAATATTCGCCAAGGTGGAGTTTGTTGTGTTTGTGTCGAATATTATGTACGAGTAGGGTTACGTGGACTTGGTGTTGTAATAGGTGTGGACAGGGTACGTGTAGTGTTGTAGTCGAACACGTTGTATCCTAGGGCCTCCCATATAATGAGGGGCACCACATGTTGTAACCCATGGCGACGTGATAGCAGCAGGCGCGCGAGGGAAGTCGGCGGCTTGTGCCGGCGACCAAGGCGGCCGGTGCAGCGGTATCGTGGGGAGGAGCGCCCATAGTCAGGCCCCGCAGATGTAGGCGAGTTCGCCGAACTGCGTTAACAAATCTCGGTGTCGTCGTTTTTGCTGTGATTGCTTGTTCCTTGGTAGATCGACTAAGCGCCTACAATTGCCACAGTAAGCATAATGCACATTCAAATGTATAGAACATAAAACCACATAATAATTCAAAAGCATTAAGATTCCATTTCCCTCAAAATGCATTTCCATAAAGCTATAGTTTGAGGTTGTATGTAAAAAAAGGACCAACCGACTGTATTTTGTTAAGATATACTCCGCAATGCGCGAAAGAATTTTTATACAACGTCAGCCTTGAGCTTCATTTGCACGATACTTGGGGCAGAAGTATCAAAGGTTTTTCCTCGCCTTGTAACAACTAACCATCCTGCATATGTAATGTATGTTGTTACTGTGAAGATTTAAGGTGAGAGATGTACAAATGGGTGACATAGAATACTCACTGTATAAACAGAATGAACCACTTCGTTACCATCCTATGAGAGCATAACCGAAAAAACAAAATGACCAGACATGTCCCTCTAGATGAATACATTTACACATCATCATTGTGATATAACGTTAACGTAGAATGCTTGTAGTGATTTTCTAAGAAATTCACCTATCTTGGCAATTTATTTGTTCCTACAACTGACAAATAGGCAATCTAAAACATCCTGCTCCACTACTCTGTGTCAATTCACAATGACACGCTGCTTTTGTTTTTCGGGTTGAGGAAATCGTTGTGATTCACCCTCTTCATATATTATGTACTACTCCTAAGATAAAACTATCATTCTTTCACATTTTTCTACTTTATATAGTTATAAAAATATCTTTGGAAAAGCCCAAGCTTTGACAATAGTAATTCATAAACTAACAAGATATATTGGAAGTGCTATAGATCCATATACAATAATCGATAACCCAAATTAAATCAGTGGTATGGAATACTCGCAGCACACTTGTATTTACAAGTAAGCTCTTGTGCCTTGTAGTCTCTCTTCACATCCATTTCAATCAAGAGACATTGAGAGTAACAGAAAGATCATAATCATATCGACCAAGATATACTGGTATGAACAAATATTATCTGAAACAGGAGCACCGTCTTTGTTCTGGAAGACAATATTATATGCCGCTACTTTAGTTTCCATTATTAGACTAAACTTTGGAATTGGTTCCCCATTTGCATCTACAAAACGTATTGCCACATGAGAACATACATACATATTATTCAGAAGTTACAGTCAATGTAGGACAAACTCCAAGAAAATAAAAAGGGATTGACTGGATCATCTGCATTGAGGTTCATTTTGGTAAATTTTGCACCAGTAAACTCCAGACAAAACAATATGGGAGATAGATTCGAATGTGGGCGCCATTATTCTCTTACCAGAACGGTGAGGAAAATACACTTTAACAACCAAATAGGATACAAGAGGTTCAACTCCAAATCAAGCGAAATGTTAACAAACATCTCAGGGAGCATTTGAAGTGGAGAACATATCATGACAACTTGATTAACATGGTTCTTGAAATATAAACAACAAGCACATATGTTGCAATCACCATGAGTTATAGAAATATAAACAACAAGCACGTTATATAAACAACAACAACCGTGTATGAAATACGAACCCACATTGATCACTGAATCAATATTTTCAGATGAAGGCATATTCTTACCTGAAGTTAAGATGAGTGACATCAACAGAAGCACAAGCGCCATAGCGTAGAGAAGGTGATACATATTTAGAAGAATTATCATGATCTGTTATTTCGTTCTTTTTTGGAATTATGACCAGAAGAATCTATCTTTTGATCCCTACACAAAATTGATCATGTAAAATTGATCAAGCAACTCAGACATCCAATAAAAAGCGATAGAGAAAAAACTGGCCATTGCACAGTTTGTTCGCTTAACACATGTAAGGTGAATACAAAGTCCGTTGCCGAGAATATTGCCCCAAGTGCTGAAAAATTGAACATGCAGGAGTCAAAAGCAAGAAGTACCAGTAGGCTATTGGAATACTTATACTTAGATTAATGGAAAGATTTATAGTCAAGGTTACAGAACTGACCGAAATAGTCTCCAAGCTCAGGGGCACCTATGTTGAGCCTTGATATTAGCCCCAGAGCACATGTGATATAGATTTTGTACCGGTGAGACAGGTGAGCACAAATCAACATGCTGAGTAAAATTTAAAGTGGGAGAGAATCAACAGGGAGATTATACTGAAGGAGATGAGGGTCCAAACTACAGCCAACAATGTAATAGTCATGAAGTTGCTGAAGAGTTGTTTCTTCTTCACTTAGCCTGGTCAGGATGGGGGGAACAAAAAGGAACTACGAGTCATGCAATACTTAGCTCCTTCAGAAGAACTTTCAGTTATGTACTTGGAGAACTATCGAAAATCCTCTTTGGCATCACTATTTAGTATCACTATCACACATCGTTGTTGTACCAGACAATTTCCACCAAGTTCATTAACTAAATCAATTTATAACAAAATAGTATGACATGCATTGAACTGTCCTAACATCAGAAACCAGTTGGATTAATTAGCCTCCACCACAGAGCACAACTAAACATGTTCACTAATTACAATTCGTGTCTGAGACTGATTCCCACTAATCAAAACAAAATATATAAAAAGAAGCACCATACTAACTATATACTTTGCATCAAAACTAAATACCTTGCATTGAAAAATGATTGGAGAGCGCATGTAGATGAAGTACAAATCCTCGTTGTACAGTAGTAAGTAGTATAGTAGATGCAGCTTACCCTAGAGCGCACAGTTCTGAGGTTCAGACCTCTGGCAAATCGATGTGAAACCCAGATCACCCGACCAGCGGATTATCGGGCTGGGCGGCAGCCCGTTTGTTGGAGTACAGACGGTGGGTCTGGTTGGGTTGCGGCCGACTCCCAAATGCATGGTTCTGGGCGGGCGTCGCAATGCAGCGGCAGCAGGAGAGCCGAGCGTTGGTCTGTGAGCAGCGGCGCCGCGTGGATCGGGGTCTCTCGCTAGCCTTCTCAAGGGGAAACACGATCTTGTCATCTTGACGAAGAAGAGGACGCCGAAGGGTAGGGCAACCGTGTCCGCGTGTCGTCCGACGTGAGGATTCAGATTGGGCGAATGCTCACTAGTACAGAACGACACATCGGAAACGGGTCAAAAAACCCTTCGGAAACGGAGAAAGGGTCCGTGTCCCCGACTCCGTGACTGATGTGAAGGCCTTCATCGGTAACGGAGGCGAAAAAACCGTTTCCGATGAGGTCTCCATTTGGCAACGGTTGTGCGCAGACCTCCGTTTCCTTAGTTTTCCTTCATCAGATACGGAGTTTGCCATCCACCCGTTTTCACTGAGCATTTCTCATATTTCGGTTACAGGATGCCACGTTTACAAATGCCACTAGATACTTAAAATCTCACAGCACAAGCTCAAATACTAAAACGGTAACAGATTTCATTCATATCACAATGTAACTTTACATTTCCATCACAATTTCACCTTTACAATTGCATCACAAGATGTGACAAACATAAGAGGTAAAACGATAACAGATTTCATCTATACTAAGCCTATCATGTCAAAGGACGGAAAGAATATATGATTTCTTCCCTACATCCTTTTCCACAATCCTCGCAGGTGTCACTCTAGCAATCTCTTCTTATCTCAACTTCTTGAGAGAAGGATGTTGAAGCTTTGGACCCTATACATTAGTAAATAGAGTTACAATTGTTAAATACATATGCTAAAACAAATACACTATGAATTTAAGCAAACTGAAACGATATCTTACCTATGTCTTGAGGTGGCTCTTATTGATGAACCGGAGCAGCCAACACACGGCTTGTCAACAAGATATTGCGATGTCAGCAGCTTCATAGGATGCCTGACAACGATCATCCTTTCCATGGAGGCCACCACCGGCTCTGGATTTTTTATGCAGTGTCACCGAAATCTAATCTAATACGTCACCCATGTGACATTTCGGCGACACTGTATAAAACACTTTTACTTAAAAAAGTATTTTATGCAGTGTACCAAAACGTCACAATAGCGACGGTGGATATGTATGGTGGAGTTTGAAAGGGAACAACTTGATATCCCTAAATGTAAATAAGGATTTATGTTAGTTCTGACACTACTAGATAGAACGAACAATTTAACACAATAATATGAAGTATATAGTAGTATATAGTGTGTACTAACCTGTGTATATAATTGGAGCCCATTATGGGAAAGTCAACAAACACTACTGTCTTGAGTAATGTTCGTTGTTTTTTCTGTGTCTCCGACTTTTTTATGCAGTGTCACCGAAATAGACTCCTGTTTTCACATGGACTAGTTAGCTAAACTACAACTAGTTGCAAGTACAGAATAGGCAAGTTAACTACATCAAGAAATGATCTAGATAGAATTACCGGATGTGAACTGAACTACTATCAACAAGTTAGCTAAACTACAACTAGTTGCTCTAAATCATGTGCACAATAGGCAAGTTAATCTGATACCTTCTTCACGTCGCCGTTGGATGGATCTAGCAGATCCGGAAGTGGTGGAGCCAGAGGAAGCGGACAGAGCGACGATCTCGCCGTGTCGGGCGAGATGGCGAAGACCTCGCCGTGTCGGGGGAGATGGCGAAGACCTCGCCGTGATAGCCGTCGTCTGGGCGGAGATGGCGCCGGCGATGGCCGCAACGCCAGGAGCCGCCGCCACGAACAGATCTAGCATACTGGGACAGAGTGAGGAAACGAGTGAGTGTTAGGTTTTGCTTTGTACGCCCATATATATAGGTAAAACATAGGAAACGGTTCTTTAGAAGGACCGTTTCCTTTGTGTTTCTTCCACTGAGGTGTGGGACCTACGCGCCCAATCTGTGGAATTTCTTTTACTCTCTAGAATAATATTTTCCTAATCTCTACTATATGGAGAAAACCACTTATAGGATACATTACAGATGGAGAACTTATAGAACTACTACTAGCTACTTCTTATTTTTCTTGCGCTCTGCTTCCGCGCAATCCTCGTCCTTCTCACGGCCTCGCTTGTTGGGGGCCATTGGAGGTGGTGGTGGCGGCGGCGGCGGCTTTCTTCTCCGTCGCCGGGGCTCCCTTCTTCGGGACCGGCGCCTCCGCCTCGTCGTCCTCCTCCTCCTCCTTCTCCTCTTCGGTTGACTCCTCATCAGAATCAACCTTCGGCGGGCCCAGCATCAAGGTGGGATCATGGAAGTTGGCGTATTCGTCGTCGCTCGTCTCCGGCGTCGGTCCTTCAACGGACTCGCCGCTGACGGGGGACTGTCCCGCGGCGACTCAGTGTGCTCCTGTGTGTCGTTGCTGCGAGGCATCTTCGCTAATCAGTAGGAGGGAGCGAGCGAGCGAGAGAGAGAGAGCAGATTATGTGGCGTCTTGAGCTAGCAAGGATTGGGGTTTTTAAGGAGTAGTGGGCGGTGCCACTACGCCATGGCATTTACTCGCCTCGATTCGAATTCCAAGAAGATTGAACGCGACCATATTGGAAACGGACACATCGAATGACCGTTGCCATAGAACCACATATCGGAAACGGAGGCACATTGGGAACCGTTGCCAATAATATGGGTAACGGAGATAATACATTATCTGTTACCTATATTGACGGGGCAGCCGCGGCCCAGGTCAGGTTTGTACGCATTCCGCGCGATTCTCCGTCGCCTAACTCCTGCCGTTTCCATAGAGGGGTATCGGATGTGTCGTTCTGTACTAGTGGCTGCATCCGCCGCCGGACATGGGTCGCCAGAGATTTGGCCACGTGGTGGCCCTGGACTCCAAGGAACTCCAGCTCGTCGTGGCCATCCCAAAGATGGTGGAGCGCCAAGGATGTATGTTGGCGGAGAGCGAAGGCGGTCCAGGCGTACGTGTTGGAGGAGGCAGGCACGACGACCAATCCATGATATCTCCTCCCATGTCCGGCGGCGCAAACTACACGAACAACTCCCTTCACGCGGGGACGGTGTGTACTGGAGATCGAGGACGACGCCTCGAAGATTTTGGGAAGGGGAGGGGAACGAAAGGGGGCGGCGCTGGAGCAGGGATGCTCGGCAACGGCAAGATAAGTGGATTAGCTTGTTCATGCAGCATATAACAAGAAAATAGGATCTCCTGCGCATGCACAGGAGATAAGCAAGCGGGCATGCATCGGAGATAAGACTTGCGGTGGCATTGGTTCGTAAATAGCGGTGGCATTGATTCGTAAATATGGGGACGTGTGACACCAACGACGGACTCTCCTTTAATAATAGTAAAGATTACTAGCTAAATGCCCGTGCGTTGCTACGGGATATATAAAAAGTATTTTTTATGACACATATTGTGCATTGTTTTAACTTGTTAAACAGTTTGGCGATTGTTAATGGTTTCTCAAAATCTTTGTTACATATAAGTGTGATACAATCTAATTTTCATAAGAGAAATTCCCGGCCTATGATCCTGTTCGAGGAGTTTGGCTTCAACCTTGGTTACGTACGTCCCTCAGCTTCTGGCCGTCTACCCGATGCTCATGGGTTCATCGTCATCTCCAACACTGTTAGACTACTTCGAGATCACCGAGTCCGATAGGCCGAGAAGAATGGCGCTGCGTTCTGCTCGCTTCTTCCAGTTAGACGACTTCGGGGTCGATGTCAAAGGCAGGTGAAGCGTGACCATCGCTGGCGCCAACCAATATACGGTACTCTTGAGCCGCTGCCAGGACGTCGTCGAGGTCACCATTGACGTGCGCACCGAGATGTACAACGTTGTAGGTGGCAATGGCAGAGAATACTTGCTCGTTGGCCTGCTCCCGGCCGCTGTGTACTTTGCTATATCCTGTTGGCGTGTTTTTTTTTCTACGTTAGGCAGCACGCCGCGGCCTAGGAATCCATGCGGCGATGTGCGCGCTGTTGCTGTTCAAGGAACTGAAACGGTGAGAGGAATCGCATACATGTACGTGTACGTGCATATCTAATGTTACAACGAATAATGCATCCGAGGGCTTAAAGGGTGAGAGGAATCTGCTGATCGATGATCATCAAACCGCTGCAAAGTGATTGAGAAAATCACGTCGGCAATGATCATGGAGACGGGTCATTGCCAGCGAGGTCATGACGGGTTATAATGTGGGCTGGCGGCGCCGAGCTGCAGCAGCCTCCGGGCAAACGGCACCCACTCCGCGAATGTACTGGCGGACAACAGCGTGTTGGACAGGTGCTGGCGCTTGCCGGCGAGGTCTTTTGGGAGCTCCGTCGCGAGGAGGTGCCGGTTGATCTGGGCCAACATGTCGGCGATGCTATTGATCTGAGCGAAACAGCTTGTTTCGTTGGTATTTGACATCGGTGCGACAGTGCTTGTCTTGGAGGACGTGCTCTAAGATGCAAAGAGATGGATCGGGACTCGTTTCCATCGAGACGCTCAGGACTTTTTTCCGCGCGGAGTACACCGGATCGATCGCTGGTTGTTTGCTCGGTCGGATTGTTTGCTCGGTAATTAACCTAGCAACACAAGGGTAAAATCGGAAAGTGAAAAACGGACCATCACCTGAAGACATATTATATAGTAGAGATATATTTTCTGTCATGTATAGTATCACGTCGAGCACAAGAGAATGATATTTATCAGAGACCACTTGACGTGGCGTGATTGGACTTTAACTAGGAGTCAGTACCTGCGGCTGACGGCTAAAGAGCATGGATATGTTCCGGATTGCCAAAAACAAACATGCCTTTCCAAGTAGGATTTCCGTCCATCCTAGGCAGGCTCGTATATCTAGGAAGTATGGTGCCTGATTGCGACTTGTTCATTCTTCAAATCCCGGTTTATGCGTGCGCGGCGGTCATCAGATGACTGCTTATCGAACAGGTTCAAGTAGCAAAAGGGACGGAGTCAAGCTCTGGTGCCGCCGTGTTCCCATTCACCGCACGTGCGCATGCATGGGCCAACTTGTGTATTAAGGCGCGTCTGATAGCCAGCAGAATGCCATACCTGGTTTTTGGGCCAGGCCCAGCTGCAATGGTCAACGAAAAACCAGGTCTATTGGGCAAATCGACCGTCCGGTGGTTGTTGACTTGAGTTCTGCAACATTTCATGTGAGCTTTGTTTTCGGTTACTCCTTAATCTTACTTCATCTCTTCCTTCAGATTCAAAATAAGGTTTACACGAAAATGATACGCATTGATGACGACGTAGTTCCATTCCGGTAATCAGTCCCAACTTTCGTTAACTGTTAATTTCTAATTTCGTGTTCATGTTTAAATCTTTTTACACAAATTTTGTCTAATTAATCGCACACGCTAGACCGTGTTTGAAATTGAGGAGTAGCTTCACCTTGTCATTTGACACAGCTCTCGTATTGTAAGTTTTTTATTTCGTTGGTCGTAGAGTGCGTATTTAGACTGTCATGTCTTTTTCAACCTCCGCTCCTTGTTGTGAACTTCGTCGTTGTTGCAGCACCTAGTAGGATCAGTGGATCACCGACATTTTCACCGTCAAGCTCTTCCGCCGTTGCTACAAACTTAGCCAACGAGCTCCCCTGTCGCCGCGCTCGCCGCAATCTTCGCAGGCGACCTCCACTTCCGCCGCCCACGCCGTCATTGTGCTCACCGCATCCTTTGCCGGTGACCTCCGTGGCCGCAGCCGCTCGCCATGGATCCATCACTTAGAACTGTCCAAGTGTGGCGGTGGGAGGTAACTCCACCCATGTGGAAGAACATGGGACTAACTATCAAAGTAACACAACAAGCATGTTGTTTGGTTCAGTTGCATATGACGGCCCTGGCTTGGAAGCTGGAGACATGGAGGCTGTCAAGCGACATGTACAACATGGCCGAGAGGATGATTTTGCCTAACGTGACCCTGCCGGCTTGCCCTCACGGGGCTGAAAAGTCAATGCCCCTAAGAGCATCTCCACCGAGGGGCCTCCAAATCGGTGTCCGGCACCCCAAATTGAGGCCCAATTGGGGTGCCGGACACATGTCTGGCCAATTGGGGGGTGTAGCCCACAGCGGCGCACCCCAAACAAGCACGCCAAACTTTTTTTTTTTGAACATTCGTTCATTAAACAATTCTGGCGGAATTTAAACGAGATTTAACAAACTTACAATATGAAATCTAAACGAGATTTAACAAACTAAACCTAAACTAAGCCGTTACCGGCTACACGCTATAGCGTCTAGCCAACCACTACAGGCGCCGGCGTCGAGGAAGATGTCGCTTCCACGGTGTAGCGCCGGCGAAGAAGATGCGAACCAGTGTTGGAATCATCAGCAGACTTGCATGTCTCGATGATCCGGCGTCGGAAGTATCATCCGCTATTGCCGTCGGCTATGGCCTTTAGAAACGTAGCCTAGGACATGGCTGAGGCTTCTGGTTTCGCGGCCGGCGAGTGGTGGGAATTGATCTACCGGCGGCGCGCCTGATGGGAAGCCTCGCCGGCTTCCGTTGGCGCCCCCTTCTCCGGTGACGGCGACGCTGCTGACCAAGATGCGCCTGCAGTTGGTAAAGGGAGATCGGGCAGCTCGGGGTCATTGTCGACGTCGTTGTCATCGACGTCCGACGCAGACAACTCCGACATTGGCTCCCGCGCGCCGGTAGGGCGCGCATATGGAGTACTTGGGGTCGAGCTTCTGCTCATACGTCATCTCCTGCCACTTCCGCTTGATGAAGTCCATGCGCTCCTACCCGCCGAGCCGTGGCGGCACCGACACGTTGACGGCGTTCCTCGTCCACCCTTCGGGTAGGGTGGCGTCCTCCTCCACCGGCACGCTGTGGCGGCTGCACAGCCGCGCGGTCTCCAGCGACACCACGTACGGAGGCGCGTTGGCTGCCTCCTCACGCCACAGCTCATGTTGATACGCCTTGGCCATCTCCAGCGTCATGGGAATGGGCGCGGCGTTATTGCGCTTCTCTGGCGTCTCGCGGCTACCCGCCATGCTTGGCGGCCGATCTGCTGTTGGCGAGCTGGGAGAGGGGAAGGGAGAAGAAGTGGTGTAGGAAGAGGAGGGTCGCGACGCGCCGCGTTTTAAAGGTGGCCGGAGGAGCAGGGTTGGGTGGCCTGCATTAACGCCTAGCCACCGGTTCGCCTGGCCACGCATTGATGCCGACGATGCGTGTGCAGGGCGCCACCGCTGGAAGCCGCAGCGACGTTAACACGTGGACGACGCTCGAGGCGTCGCTTCCGTCTGCGTCATGGGAACGGGCGCGGCGTTATTGCGACGCGTCATTTCGCTCTGCGCCTGCCAGGGGAACGGGCGCGGCGTTACTGCGACGCGTGCTGACAGGCGTGCCGCCCTCTCGTCGCCACGCCATTGATCGGGCGGAACGGCCTCCTGCACAGCCCTAATTAGCACGAGCGCCGGCGTTGTGTGTATGACGGGCGGGCCACCCATGTCGGAGTCCATGTACACCCCATGTCCGACACGTTTCTGCTCGGCCCGACCCTTTGGAGGGTGCCGCTGGTGGCCGATTTTGACGTCTAGAATCCCAATGGGCCTTTGGAGAGTCAATTGGATCGACCCCCGGTGGAGATGCTCTAAGAATGCGATGCACTGCTCAACATAGAGCAACAACATGATAAAATCATCACCTGAGAACCTCACCCCAATATTGTTTAGGCGGCTTTGCACTTGATAGCAAGCATCTAACTCTCTCAACAATTGTCCTATTCATCCTCTCAGCAAGACCATTCTGCTGTGGTGTCTTCGGAGGAGTAAATTGGTGCCTAATTCCCTGCTCCTTGAAATAGGCATCAAATGGGCCAATATACTCTCCCCCATTATCAGTGCGAAGGCACTTGATCTTCTTCTCAGTTTCTCTCTCAACTGAGACTTGGAATTGCTTGAATACACTTAGTACTTGATCTTTGGTCCTCAAAACATAGACCCAAACCTTCCTGGAAAAGTCATCAATAAATGTGACAAAGTACTTTGCTCCACCCATTGACCTCACCGACATTTTACAAACATCGGAATGTACCAAGTCCAACACCTCGGGCTTCTTGTGAGGAGGTTGACTCTTGAATGCAACTCTGTGTTGCTTCCCCGCTAGGCAATCTGAACATTTCTTGATGTGAACACCTTTCACACCTTTTAACAAATTTTTCTTCACTAGCACCGTCATCCCCTTCTCACTCATGTGCCCAAGTCTCTTGTGCCACAAAGCAGACATGTCTTCTTTCTGCAATGCATTGACACAAGCAGCAGAAAGCTTAGCATGAACATGATACAAAACTGAAACCATGTTACCTCTAGCAACAATCAGGTTTCCTTTAGTGAGCTTGTACTGTGCATTTCCAAATCTGCTCAAGTACCCATCTTTATCAAGCAACCCAACCGAGATAATGTTGAGACGAAGTGCCTCAACATGCCTTACCAACTTGAGGACTAGTGTGGTACCATTTTCAGTCTCCAAGTGCACATCTCCTCTTCCAATGATTTGTGCTCTATCATTGTTTCCCATCTTCTCAACACCAAAATCACCTGCTGTATAGTTTGTGAAGAGCTCTCTACGAGATGTAGCATGTATGGTAGCACCGCTGTCCGGAATCCAAGTCATCTCATCACCATCTGCAAGGTTGATGGTCTCATCAAAAACAACAGTGATCTTCTCCTCAATAGTAGAACCAAAACTGCCATCATGTTCTTCATGCATGAGAGACATGATCTCCTCAACCATAGTAATCTGGCCCTCACTATCACTGTCACTGTCCGGCTATTTCAGAACTTGCTTCTTTTTTCTTCTTTTTATCTTTCTTCCATTCGTCACAATGCCACTTGATGTGGCCCTTCTCATGGCAGTGATGGCACACAAAATCAGCATACTTTCCTTTGCCTTTTGCTTTACTTCTACTTCTTTCAGCCCCTTTACTCGGACCTCTACTCTTGCTTCTCCCACGTGACTGAGTCACTAACACTTCTGAGTGTGAAGAAGAACTGTCCTTGTCAGGAATTTTTCTGGACTCTTCATTTAGTACCTTGGTCTTCACAAGGTTCCAAGTGACAACTCCATTAGGTGCTGAATTGCAAACGGTGACCTTAAAGGTCTCCCATGTGTCCGGTAATGAGCCAAGTAGCAGCAAGACTCTCACTTCATCTTCAAATATGATTCCCATTGAAGATAGCTGATTTATAATGCCCTGAAATTCATTTGCATGGTCTGCAATTGGAGTTCCTTCTTTGTACCTTAACCGCATCAATTTCTTGATCAAGAACATCTTGTTGGTACCTTCTTTGCGAGCATACAGCTCCTCCAATTTCTGCCATAAGGTGCGTGCATGTGTCTCATCAATGATATGGTTCAAAACATTGTCATCGACCCATTGTCGAATGAACCCACAAGCTTGGAGATGAAGTACCTCCCAAACATCTTCTTTCATGTCCTCGGGCATCTCAGTGGAGAACACCGGCTTCCAGTATTCTTTCACATACAACAAGTCCTTCATCTTGCTCTTCCAAGCTTGATAATTTGTACCATTCAATGATATCATTCTGTTGGTATTCACTTCCATCTTTTAACACAAGCAAACTGCACTCAGCCCAAAACAAACCTTGCTCTGAAACTTGAGTACAAACTGAACCTCAGCTCTAATACCACTTTGTTGGGGCAAAGGGGAGAAGATACACAACTCCAACAGCCTCCAGACTGCAATGAACTTTGAGGATAGGTTCAACCAACAGCAATATGCAGCGGAAAAATAAACACAATCGCACACACAGGTGACACAAGGATTTACGTGGAAAAACTCCCCAACGTGAGGAGGAAAAACCACGGCTGTGGACCAACCGGTCCACACAAGCTTCACTATGAGCAAGAGTCTTTTCCAGAACCTCTGGAGATTACAACACACACCAACTCGTTGCCCACCGGCAACAACAACAACAACAACAACAACAACAAGCAAGATTTCAGCAAGGCAGAGTATCACAGATTCTGTCCTCTTCGGTAATCAGTGAACTGCTCTTAAACCGCAGATCCAAACAGCACCAAACTCGGTAGACAAGCAGACATATGAGTTCCCAACGTACCCACCAAAGATGAGCTCAATCGGACACCGTTTGCCTGCCCAAACTATTCCTCTACCAAAACTGCTCTGTGCTGAAACTGCAGCAGTCCAAACTGACGAAACCTATCTCAAATCTGATGCTCCTTTGACCCAAACCTTAAACCAGCTATCCAGATCGAAGTACTCAAAGTAAGAAACGAGCTAACCATGTCTGGAGTCGATTCAAGCACGTTTGACCCTCCAATCACCGGCTTGAAGGCAGACCGGTCAGATGCGCCAAATTCTGACAGAAATCACCTCTCCTTGTTCTTCCTCTCTTCTCACTAGGTTGTAGTGTTCTTATGTGTTCTCTCACTCTGTCACAGCAGCAGCCACGTTCTGGCTTCTATCTTTCTTGCTTGCAACAGCCACCAAGAGTGGCTAGGGTTTTCTTCTTCTACATCTCAAGGAGGCAGCTCAACTGTTGGATGCATACAGCGATCAACGGCTCACACGTGTTGGACTTCCTAGGTTAAAGTTGAGATGCCAACACACCTCCATGTGGAAGGACATGGCCCAACAAAATTGTTATATGAATTACATAATAAAGTGTACACCAGTAGAAGTGGAATGAGTTGGAATTCTTATGATCTCAAGTTCTCAACAAAGTAAAATACTACACGACTTGCAAATGCGGAATACAAACTCCAGATTTTAACCTAACAATCTAACTATTTACTCTAGTTTACACAGGGATCGCGTGTCACCGCCCTTGAATCTTCTTGCCGTGATTCTAGATGGTAGCAGACCCTAAGCCCAATTTATAGGACGCTGGCTACAAGCCTACAAGGGCCGAGCACCACCTTCTTGCTCTTGGGCGTGTGATTCAAAGCAGCATATCTTCATGGCAATCTCTTAGGGGTAATCGATAAATGAAATATATTAATATTAAGAAGATGCCAATTACAACCAGTCTCTACGCCAGTAGTACACACCAAATTATAAGAAAAAATATCAAAAAGAAAGAGGGAAATAACAATCAACAGAAGAGATGCAACAAACTAAAGCATCAGGTGCGAGTGCGACATGAGGTAACAAGAATGGTGCTCCAGCAACAACACATCCCGATCCATGAAGATGTGGCTGCTTCGATGCAATACGAAAATCAACCACCAATGGTGACAACATGAGGTAACAAGACCGGAAGATATACGAGCTGCCTGATCCTCGCAGCTCGCTTGAGCACTTCAAATTTGACCCAAATCTGGTGTCTCGGCAGTATATTTATCAAAGAATTGATGAATCAAAGAACAAACTACTCCAACTACATTAATTACACTGTCATATGCATGCATAGCTCCGCACATGTTCAGTTCAGGTGTGACGCCGGCCGGGCGCCTAGCGGCATGTCTGCAGCGCGCAGTCGACGACGGCCCGGAAACGCACCGCGTCGCAGGGAATCCGCAGCACGCCCGGCTGGCCGTAGCCGTACTGTTGCGCCGCCATGTCCAGCAGGTCCGCGATGCAAGGGTGCGTGAGCAGCCTCACCGGAACCATCACGCGCTCGCCGCATCCGGCGACCATGGGGACGTGCCCCCTCGGGACCTTCTCGCGCTCGTCGTTAGTACAGCGCGGCGAGGCGGCGCCGGGGGACGACTCGCCGCCGCTCTTCTTCCTCCATGCCATGGCGATGTATAAGAGTAGGTTGGGCTGCTTGGCCGCCTCGAGGTTGGAGTACTTGGAGCTTCGGCGACGGCGAGCGAGCGGTTCTTGTGTTGGCGCTGCCGAGAAACGATCAGAACGAGGTGTATTTATATGGGAAACAAGACGGGGCCATGTAACCGTGGCATAGTCTTGGCTGGGGATGCTGGCGGACGCCCGCCACACATCCAGGCCCGTCCGCCAGCCTTCAAACTCAGAGCTGCACGGAACTCGTTCTTAACAAATCCGTTTTCTAAATAGGCATGGACCTAATCCAACGGACTGTCCGCCGTGTCCGTCGGACTGTCCACCGGCATCCCTAGTCTTGGCCCGACCTCGAACCTTCCGAGAGCGTGGGAGTTTATCGCACACTTTGGTGGCATCTTTTGACCTATACTCCTACAACGAGATGGAGACGTAGCTGGTCGTGTGTAACAGTTTAAAAATCTGAAATTTGGGCCAATCATTCGAGTGGGAAAGATCGTGGAGTAGGTTCTTCATTGCATGGTTGAAGAAGTCTCTCGTCACATTTTGGATTGGCGGTTTGAATGTTCGCAGATAATTACAGGAGGCAACCCAGGGGGAGCACCGTGGTAAGTACTAGCGGTCCTCGACAGTTTCCAATGGCGGTCGTAGTTTTTGAAAGCATCAAAAACGAACAAACCAGCTTAGAGTAAAAGCTAAAGGTCAGGAATCTCGTGCTAACGTCCATGAACAATACAGAATTATGACGTCATGCATTTAAGTGTAAAATCGAAATGTTTTGCTGCACAAGCTGCGAATTTGATCGACGATCCATCTCGGTTGCCTTTACCCCGACGAAATTTTATGGTCACATCAGTTTATATTACTAAAACACTTTAATCTCTGAATAAATCTTTTTATGACCACCTCCACCTGGCAGTTTGTTTTTGATCCTTGTGTGCAACTACTATCTCTGTTTCAATGAATAAGGCGCAGGCGTTTTCCAACACGAACTTTGACCGAAAAATTTGAGCAAAAATATCTTGATTATATTCTACATAATTAGTATCGTTGGATTCGTATTGAAAAACACTTTCTAATGATGCTAATTTTATACCTATAATCTTTATACATTTGGAGTAATTCTTGGTCAAAGAAAAAACACATAAAACAAGGACGCCTTACTTATTAGAATGGAGGGAGTATCTTTATCGGTCTGCATGCAAATAGATCAAAGTGATATTGATGTTTCTTCCTGGTGACCGCTGTGTGTAAGACATCGTCAGGGCTGAGCGCACAGAGCGGGAATGTATGCCTGTGTCATAATTTCCAGAACCAAATATCCCGAGGCCGGCACCGCCTTTGCATCGCGCGCTATGGCCAAGGCACGAACATGATCGCTTTGTAAAAGAAAAAAGAAGTGTCATGTAGTTTCACGTACTAGAGCACAAGAGAATGCTGTTTATCAGAGACCAGTACTTGACGTTATGTGATTGGACTTAGCTAGCAGTCAGTCTACGACCAGCGGCTGACGGCTAAAAGCTGGACCATGGACTGCTGACGAACAAAAGAGCATGCATCTGTTCCGGATTGCCGAGAGCAAGCACGCCTTTCCAAGTAGGATCCTCGTCCAACCTTCTATATCTAGGAAACACGGCGCCTGATTGCGACTTGTTAATTTTCCAAATCCCGGTTGATCAAACAATTCAAACAGTGAAAGCAACGGAGTTAATCGATGGTGACTCCTCTGGTGCCGCCGCCGTGTTCCCATTCGCCACACGTGCGCATGCATGTGGCCAACTTATCTCTCTCAAGCCATTCCGATTGATAGAAAAAGCATTGGCCCACAGTAATGTACCTTGATCTACCTGAATCTCATAGCCAATTTTCTCCACAATATTCTCAGCCATAAGAGGTTTTCTACAGGTTCATATCATATCGCATGCCCATAATATAATTAACTTCTGTAGCTACCAATGCTACGAAAAAATAGCACCCAATGTTGACTTCTAGTTAGAAATAATTGCAACATGCTCCTGCCACGATCAAA
This sequence comes from Poa pratensis, assembly GCA_947311845.1. Taxonomy (NCBI): domain Eukaryota; kingdom Viridiplantae; phylum Streptophyta; class Magnoliopsida; order Poales; family Poaceae; genus Poa; species Poa pratensis. The sequence goes on along the minus strand of CAMZMU010000117.1, from coordinate 84,740,168 downwards.
CATACATAAAATCCATCATAATCGTCTCCAACAATGCAAATTTTACTCAAAAAAAATCATAAACAAAAACCCTACCCCAAACCTCCCAAAATCGTACCGCAATGATCATCTCTACTACCACTAACTGGTCCAAGATCCTATTTGTAATGTTTACTACTTTTTGGGCTCTTTGTACTACTACAGATGATTATCAATAGATCGGTAGAACTTTTTCGCAAAAAAAAAAACTAACCACATAATCAACATAAAGAAGCCTGAATGGACAATTCAAACCCTAACATCGGATTGGGGAGGTGGTGATTCTTCCAGTTGCCAACGAGGAAGATTGGTCGCCTCCTCGAACCACCGGTGTTGCGCTGCATCAGCCCCTCTCCACCCACACAACAACTCGTAATGCCAAACGACTTCATCGTGTCGCACCTCTTCCTTTCTCTCTGCTCGCTTTGATCGGGGACGAACGAGTGTCAGTGGAGGCATGGCAGATCTTCTAATGTCGGGTACTACGATGTTTGTTTTTTTTGCATATTTCAGCTTGTACCAACTTATTAGGTGATAAGTGGCATGACAATTTGGTCCCGCAACTTACCAGGTCATCAAATATGATACGCGCCCGACAACCATTACAATCTATGTGTCCCTAACGTATTTCAGCACCATAAATAGGTATTCTCGAAGTACGATGACCAACGTGGGCTCCTTCAACAAATTCAATGACCGATGCATTTACACATCTTCTTTTTTTAGGAGCTATGCGGGAGGGAGCTAGGGACGAGAGTGATAAGAGCAGGAACATGATCTTCTTTTTTACACCTCTTTTTTTAGGAGCTATGCGGGAGGGAGCTAGGGACGAGAGTGATAAGAGCTGGAACAGGATGGATGACGAACACGTGCCTTAAGATATTATTGTGTGGCATTCCCCTACCCCTCCTCGGGTAAGTTATTTCACATCTTTACATCATACATTTTTTGTGTTAGCTCAACGGATGAAGTCGAATATTGTAATGTTATTGCAATATCTCGTTGTTGATCGCCACCGGCCGCGTCGTGTCGCAGCGCTCGCGTCCTCCCGTACATGGATTTTTCTAATTGGTGTGCAGCTTTTTTATTCTTTTCCCACAATTTTTCTCAGATTTTATTAAATTTTTTCAGATTTTTATTTTTATTGGACTGACAAGTGGGTCCCATTGTCAGTTTAGTTGTTAATTTCTCTGAACTGGGCACGTCAGCCTGACTAGTGGGTCCCCCTTGTCAGATTGGGTGTCAATTCGTGGTTAGACAAGGATTTGGGTTTTTTGCGAAAACTTGGGAAAATATGATATGGTTCTGCGAATTAAACGAAAAGGGGTACCAAACTGCAATTGAGTTGCGAAATGTGGTAGCCTTACGCTATCAACTCCTCCGAAAGGATATGTCTCGAGGCCTCGAGGGTATGACCCTAGAACCTGCATCATTGTGACGTACTCCCTCCGTATCAAAATATAAGTCACACTTGCTCATTACCAACCATATGTATCTAGACATGTTTTAGTGCAAGATTGTGAATCCTCATCCGAGTATAACTCGAGTACTCGACCAAATATCCTCACAACATCATACTTAATTAAGAGCCATCTATAATGGTCTGATGATGAACATTCTGAATCTGGAAAAACGGAATATATTGCTGAGAAATAATCAAAACTATGAAACAATTTTGTTCGAAAAATCTTATGATATTGACTGTCGTTAATCTCAGTAATATATCTATACAGTGAGATGTAGAGTTGTGCGGACTAACCGAGCTAACCCGCAATGTAAACGCCCGCTACGTTCCACAAAATAGATTCGAATACAGCAAAGAAACTGACACAATCCTCTATTGGAATCTGGGCGTACTTAAACCCAGCAGAACGCTAGAAGATCATACAATCTGCCTATTCCTCGCAGCTCGCGTGAGCACTTTAAAATTGATCCGTCTCGGCCGTATATTTATCAAAGAATCGATGAACCAAAGAACAAACTAGTTACTCTGTCACAGTACATGCTAGGAGTGTATGTATGCCAACTACATTAATAAAACTGTCACTGTATATCAGTATATGCATGTACAGCTCAGTATATGCATGTACAGCTCCGCAAATGTTCAGTTCAGGTGTGACGCCGACGCCTAGCCGCACCTCCGGAGCGCGCAGTCGACGACGGCCCGGAAACGCTCGGCGTCGCAGGGAATCCGCAGCACGCCTGGCTGGCCGTAGCCGTACTGTTGCAACGCCATGTCCAGCAGCTCCGCAATGCAGGGGTGCGTGAGCAGCCGTATCGACACCACCACGCGCTCGCCGCAGCTGGTGACCATGGGGACGTGCCCCCTCGGGACCTTCTCCGGCCGGTCGTCGTTACTATAACTCGGCGAGGCGCCGCCGCTACTCTTCTTCCTCCATGTCATGGTGATTAATAACAGTTGGCTGGATTGCTTGACCGCCTCGAGGTCTGAGTACTTGGAGCTTCGGCTAGCGAGCGGTTCTTGTGTTGGCTCTGCCGAGAAACGAACATACGACGTATATTTATATGAGAATCAAGACGGGGCCATGTAACCGCCGAGCATGCATGTGTGCCTAGCCTTGGCCCGACCTCGAACCTTCGGGGAGCATGGGAGTTTGTTGCACTTTTGACCTATACTTGTATAGCCAGATTTGGGCCAATCATTCTCGCGGGAAAGATTGTGGAGAAGGTTCATTGCAGGCATTGTTGAAGAAGTCTCGTGACATTCTGGATTTGGCTCCCGGAGGCAATGCCCACCGTTGTAAGTACGGTCGACGTCAATTTCCACGAGCGAACGTAGTTTTTCCTAGACGTCACAAACGAATACATCAGCGCTTGCGCTTAGAGTAAAAACGAAAGGTCGGGGATTGATATAAGTGAGAAAAGAGTGCGTGAAAAAGACTTGTGTCGATCTTCGTTGTCAATCTGGATATCCTAGATAGCAGCCAGGAGTAACGTACGACCGCCAGCCCGAGGGTGATATATAGGGTGCTACAAAAGACCAGGAATCTGACTCCCGACATGGCTTATGAGTTATGACGTCATGTATAGAACTTGCCTGTGGCAAGATGGTTAGGAGGGTGGTTGTACCCCAGCCCACCAGAGTTCAAACCCCAGGTTTGACGCTGGTGTTTCTCATTTAGCCGGAATATTCTTCAGTGGGAGACGACGTTCCCGTCGACAGCGAGGCGTCTGTGGTGACTTCGTCAATCTCAAGACTTGATCCGCCGGCTCAGTCTCTCGGAGGTGCTCATAGGGGTAGGGTGTGCGTGTGTGCGTTCATAGGGGTGAGTGTATGCGCGTGTATATGAGCGCTTGCGTTGTACTGTGTTTCTCAAAAAAAAAAGTATAAAAAGTCCGAACTGTTTTACGGCTCGAGCCATGAATTTGACTGACGATCTGTCTTCGGCTCCTTTGCGTAGATGAAATCTTATGGGTAACTTCCATGTTAACAAAGGAGTCCTTTTTTTTCGTCCAAACATACTCATGTGATCTAGTTTTAAACACTCTTCGACACGAGAGATTCTAAATAAGTCGACGGACAATTTAGTTTATACAATAATTTTTATCTTGAAGAAACATTTTTTCTGTGAGCACTTGGTAAAGTTTTTTTTTGTCCTTGTGTGCAACCATATTTTTCATTTTGCATCATTGCATGCAAGTATAGATCAAAGTGATGGCGAAGGCACGAACATGACTTACATGAGCGCTTTATAAAATCCTTAGTATATTTTGACATATGTAGTACTCCCTCTGTCCATAAAAGGATGTCTGATCAACTTTGTCTAAATTTGCATTACCTACACACTAAATCATGTATAGATACATACAAATTTGGACAAAGTTAAGACATCATTTTATGAACGGAGAGAGTATAACTTATCAGAGGACAAGGGAATGGTGTTTATCAGGGACCACTTGACGTTGTGGTTGGACTAAACTGCCACTCAGTCTATGACCAGCGGCTGACGGCTAAAGGTTGGAACATAGAATGTCGAAAAACAAAAGAGCAAAGATTTGTTCCGGATTGCCAAAAACAAGATTGGCTTCCAGGTAGGATCCCCGTCCTAGGCATGCTCCAATATCTAGGAAACACGGCGCCTGATTGCGACTTGCTAATTTTCCAGATGCTTGCGCGCCGGTCCACTGATCGAATAGTTCAAATAGCGAAAGCAACGGAGTCAATCGATGGTGACTGCCCCTGGTGCCGCCGCACGTGCACATGCATCTGGCCAACTTGCAGGGAATGAGATTATCCGTTTCCTTTTCTTCACAACGTGATGTGGTAGCATTTTAGCTAGGAATAGTAGGTAGTTCGAAATTTGAGGAGAGGCACTTGCATCGATTGCAGTTCCATCTCTCATTCGGAACGTGCTTTGTATGTGTGTTTGAATTTGTCTCCGAATTTGTCACGGGAAATAAGATTAATCCAACTACACTGAATGATGTTGGGCCTATGTCGGTTACCTTTGCAGCCCTGTAGGATCTTGAGTCGTTATCCCGTCCATATCCGAGTTTTTTTTTTTTTTTTTTGAACAGGGAGAGGCCCCGAAGGGCCTGGATGCATTATATTATTGCGGTGCAGGTACATTTACATAAGGGACCCTTAGTAAAAAACAAATTACAACATCGTCCCCACTAATTGCAAGAAAGACCCTCAACAGCAGATAAGAAATACAATTGGGCCCTCTGCCACCGCCGATGAGCACCAAGCAGCCGCCACGGCCTTCCGCACCAGCTCCGGGGACACAACCACTTGGAATTGGTGAGAAGTAAGACGCCGATGCGAGCTTGTGGAAAGGCCTCCACATGGAGGTTGAGAAATCGCTGGACAAAGCCAGCTCAGTTGACCACCTGATGGTCTCCATAGTCAGATGCCAGTGAAGCATCCGAGAGTGTTCTTCGATTAGTAGCATCACAACTCCCAGGTCGCCGGCGAAGAAACGCAGCAGCACCTCCTTCTTCCTTCTGCATCCACCATGGCGCCTTGAAGGGAAGAGCTCAGAGCTCCGCACGTCACTCCTCCAACTCCCCATCAACCCAATCCTCCGCTGCTTTATCATATAAACCAGTCCGCCGTCGAACTCCGAGATCCCGCCACGATCCAGAGGAGGCAAACAAAGAGAAAGATAGCATGCGAAGAAGATCAGGGTCCCGACCTTAATGAAGAAGCCGCCAGTACTCTGCACCATCGCCGCCTCCGATTCCCACCACGGAAACACCACAGCGAGGAGCAGAAGAACAGCGCAGAGGCAGGGCTGGTCGGGGCGCCCCATCTCCATGCTTCCCCTGCGCGCCTTATTTGGAGGGATGCATGACTCCTTCCACCTCCCAAGCAATCCCGCCTGCCACCAGCGAGCTGCTGCGAGATAGATGGAAGCCATGGCGCGGCGGATCAGGCCGCCGTGATCCACCGGCCTACCCTCAAACAGAAACGCCATAACGGCAAGACCTAGCACGAGGGCTAAAGGAAAACTACAACTACTATATACATGCCAAGCGACGCATCCGCGTCCACACCGAGCGGCAGCGCCGCCGGAGCGGAGCGAGAAGCGCGCCGGCGAGGAGGAAGGAAAGCTGGAGGCGACTCTCAAGGGACTCTCGCGAGAGGATAAGGCTGCGAAGAGGAAAAGTCCCGTCCATATCCGAGTTGCCATGGTTCAGACATCAATAAGGGAGAGGTGTTTCCGCTTCTGAGTCCATATATGCACCCATTGTTTAAAATATATTTTGAAATGTTAAAATTACAACAAAATAGCCGCAGGTAGATCTTAATACTTGATGTGTTCACAAAGTCGTTTCACAAACCGATATTTTTGTGGGCTTTATAAAAAGATAATTTTCTGCTACAATTAGGATTTTCTCACAAGATTTTTTTGTATTTTCACACAGATCGTAAAAATGTTGGACATTAGGTCTTGCTGAGCATTGTGCCAGGTGATATTGGGAGATATCATGTAGCGCCCCGACCCCGGTACTATACAAAGATGCTGTGTGTCACTGGTCATGCGATACAACCGAAGGTTACTGGGCACACCTCTCCCAGGCCAGAACCTCTGGCAGGCGTTGCTCGGAATTGATCATCGGCAACACAACACTTCGATTGATGACATAACACAGGCACAACTATCAAAGTATAATAAAGAGATCAAGACAGCAGAACAACTGGCACATCACAGACTCTACGATTCATAGCAATATTACATAACATGTTTTACAGTACTTCGTAATATTACAAGCAGAAGTCACATGACCCAACATTACAACATTCAACGGAAAGCGGATATGTTGCTATTCAACAAGATAGCAAAAGGCCTAAGAGGCCAGAAATAAGCAACGTAGGCTACATAACCTACAAGTTCCAGGCTGCCACCTGGGAACCCCAAACTACTCGTCGATGTCAACGTAGAATCCACCATCGGAGTGAGGACTTCACCTAAACCAAATTTAAGCAAACATGAGTACTGGAAGTACTCAACAAGACTTAGTTAACCTATTATATATCTGCTTGTTCAGAGAGATTGTATGACGGTTGTTTTGCATAAAGCCAACTTTGCAATAAAGGCAGGGAAAAGTAGAAGTCGTCTACTTAGAGCTTCTTTATAAAGGGGATAAGAGAGCAAGACTAGATCTCATATTCATTGGATGTCCACCAACTTAACATCATCATACTCTCAACCGGGATCACCCCCTCGACACCCTCGAGGAAGCACCCTTCATTCGTTGTCAACAAGTTTTACGATCATGTTCAAGTTATCTATGATCACAGAATCCGTCACCAAGTCGTCCATAACCGCGGACACGGCTTTTCGAAAAGATTTAACCCTACAGGGGTGTACAATGTTTACCACACGTACCAACCGACACTTAATGCCACTCGATTAGCACTCTTCCTTGGAGTGCCGGCAGAGGGTGGTTGACCACGACCTTTACCTTAGTTGATTATATCACATGGGTCATCCATAACAGGGAGCTGCCGGCATTACGCGAGATGGCCACCTCGTGACGGTCCCCGTTACTCTGTCACAGGAATCAAGATCCGTGTTCGTCCATCACTGGATCCCTGCCAGGCCCTATCCTCTCTCAACCATTTTTAACCCACACGCGAATGGAAAACCAAACTACGTGTCCCATGGGTACAACCAACCAAGTTTGTTAGTCGAGCAGGGTGTTAGGCCCGCGCGTGGAAGTACGCTCAGTCTTGGCTTCAAAGACGAGAACTCAGGTCCTAGGGCGGCGAGAACGAGACAACCCACCACAGACCCCTGTGGCCTCTCATCCATGGCCTTTTAGTCAATTTACCTGCTCACATATCTTTCCACGATATCCTGACATATTAAGTTCATTCGCAACTCTGATTCACCAACCGGGTGGCACTAGTAGAGAAAAGCTTACATGTGGCGCACATAAAAGAGCTACCAGTGGCGCACGGGACGTGCGCCACTGTAGCTCCGCCAGTGGTAATGCGTTATCTGTAGCGCACGAGCCGTGCGCCACAGATAACACCACTTATCTGTGGCGCACAAGCCTGTGCGCCACAGATAGCTGGCCCCGTGCGCCACTGGTAAGTGCCACGGGGCACACCTCTTATACGCGCACCACCCCCCTGTGCGCCACAGATAAGTGATTATGTGCGCCACAGGTAAGATATTTTGCAATTTTTTAAAAAAAATGAAAAATTCAAAAAAATCAGAAAAAATGAAATAATTTGGAAAAGCTAAATATTTGAATTTTTAATTTTATTTGCATTTTTTGAATTTTTTAACCTATCTTAGCTGATGACTTCCCGCTAGGTCACCCATCCTCAATTGCTCAAACCCTAGCACGCTTAACTTCTAAGTTCTATCCAGTCCAGCTACCCCTAAGCTACTCAAGTCTTGTTGATATATATATCATATGAACCTTTTTAAGTCTTGTATGTGTATATGTGTGGTATCTGTTATATATGTGTGTTTTTAAATTTGAAGATTTTCAAAAACTTCTAAAGTTTCAAAAGGAGATTCAAAAGTTTCAAAAAAATTCAAAAAACTTAAAAAAATCCAAAAAATCCCAAAATTTCAAAAAAGTCAAAACACTTCAAAGAAATCAAAAAAGCCAAATAATTCAACAATCTTTTTTGTTATACATTTCTGTGTCTTTTTTTGGAATTTTTGAATTTTTTCGAAATTACTAATTTTTGAATTTTTTTTTATTTTGTAGAAAAAATCTTGTTTCAAATAACTTTTTTTTCTTTTGGAATTTGGAGAATCTAAGAATTGCTGACCGGGTAAACAAGTTTTTAAACGCGTTTTTTTCTCTAGTTTCTTTTGGTATAATGAACGCGTTTTTTCAACGTCGTACGCAAAAGTTATGGCCGTTTTACTATTTTTTTTTTTTTGCAGAAAAGGTCAAAATTCAAATTTCAAAATTTCTGTACCAACTAGACACTAAAACCTAACTACATCTCAAAGGATTTAATTTTTTGAACATTTTATCATTTCCTTTTCTAGTTTGCAAAACTGAAAAGGCGATCCACGGGGGGGGGGGGGGGGGGGGGGGGGGTAGGGGTAAGGGCTCTGCCCAGGTTACGAGTGGCGCACAGGCTACTTTGTGCGCCACAGGTAATGCAGTTACCTGTGGCGCGCAGGGCCGTGCGCCACTGGTAACTACATTACCTGTGGCGCACAAGCAAGTCTGTGCGCCACAGGTAGTTTCAGCCTGATCTGCGACCTCCAAAAATATCTGGCCATATTTACCTGTGGCGCACAGACTGGCTTGTGCGCCACAGGTAATGTAGTTACCTATGGCGCACGGACCTGTGCGCCACAGGTAGCTGCATTACCTGTTGCGCACAAGCCAGTCTGTGCGCCACAGGTAACTTCTCCCTGTTTGCACAAATCTGTGGAAACTTACCTGTGGCGCACCACCATTCTTGTGCGGCACATGTAATAATTTACCAGTGGCACACAAAAACCTTGTGCGTCACAGGTAACTTTTCCACATATTTGTCAAAACAGGAGAGAGAATACCAGTGGCACTGGTGGCTCTAGGTCAGTAGTGCCAGAAACAATGCTTGTACGTCACACGTCAGTTGGGAACCCCAAGAGGAAGGTATGATGAGTGCAGCAGTAAGTTTTCCCTCAGTATGAAACCAAGGTTTAATCGAACCAGTAGGAAAACGAAGTTTGCTTCGAAGGTGTTGGTGGAGGAGTGTAGTGCGGCGCAACACCAGGGATTCCGGTGCCAACGTGGAACCTGCACAACACAACCAAATTACTTTGTCCCAACTTAACAGTGAGGTTGTCAATCTCACCGGCTTGCTGAAAACAAAGGGTTAAACGTATCGAGTGGAAGATGATGTTTGTTTGCATAAAACAGTAGAGAACAATGATTGCAGTAGATTGTATTTCAGATGTAAAAGAATGGACCGGGGTCCACAGTTCACTAGTGGTGTCTCTCCAATAAGATAACTAACATGCTGGGTAAACAAATTACAGCTGGGCAATTGACAATTGATAAGTGCATAAAACATGCATGTGTGAGCTGTGGTGTCTACTATGAGATTCATTTGGGCATTACGACAAAGTACATAGACCGCTATCCAGCATGCATCTATGCCTAAATAGTCCACTTTCCGGTTAACATCCGTACCCCTTCCAGTATTAAGTTGCAAGCAACAGATAATTGCATTAAGTAATGTGCGTAATGTAAACAATACATTCATCCTTGAATAAAGCATTGCTGTTTTACCCCTAGTGGCAACAACACATCTACAACCTTAGAACTTGCTGTCACTATCACAGGTTAAATAGAGGTTGAACCCAACTATCATGCATAAATACCCCCTCTTGGAGTTACAAGTATTCACTTGGCCAAGGCTTCAACAAGTAACGGAGAGCATGCAAGATCACAAATGACATAGACATGATAATATAATATTCAGCTCCACATAGGTATCAATATAAGTCAGATCCCAGCAAACACAACATGTAGCATTACAATAAGATGATCTTGATCATGATAAGCAGCTCACAAGATCTAAACATGATGGCACAAGTGGAGAAGACAACCATCTAGCTACTGCTATGGACCCATAGTCCAAGGATGAACTACTCACGCATCACTCCGGAGGCGGGCATGGCGATGTAGAGCCCTCCGGTGATGATTCCCCTCTCCGGCAGGGTGCCGGGAAGAGCTTCAGAAACCCCCCGAGTTAGGGTTGACGACGGCGGCGGCGGCGAATATGTTCTGGATGAAAGGCTTGGTACTTTAGGGTTTTCGCGTCTCGGGGAATAAATAGGCGAAGGGGTGATGTCGGCGGACCCCCAAGGGGCCCAAACCACAGGCAGGCGCGGCTGGGCCCACTGCCGCGCCGCCAGGTGGTTTGGCCACCTCGTGGCTCATCTTCGTCTCTCCTTTGGACTCCGTGTACGTGCTGGAAAAATAGGGACCTGGCCTTTTGTTTCGTGCAATTCCGAGAATATTTCCAGAAGTAACTTTCTGAAACCAAAAACAGCAGAAAACAGGGAACTGGCACTGTGGCATCTTGTTAATAGGTTAGTCCCAGAAAATGCATAAAAGTGATACGAAGTGTATATAAAACATGTAGCAAATGGTATAATATAAGCATGGAACAGCAGAAATTATGGATACGTTGGAGACGTATCAGGCACACAAAAACCTTGTGCGCCACAGGTAACTTTTCACGTATAAGCAGTTTTCTACTAGTGTGGAGCAGAGATAAACAACTATGCATGGCTAAGCAGATATAAGGCTCTGGCGATCTACTCATTTCAAAACTACGGCTGCTAGGAACAATGGTTGAGGATATCTGGGTGATGCAAATATATAGGAGACTTCTATTTAAAGACCAAAATACATTGGAATCGTATGCAAGTACAAGAGTGAAATACTTCGAAATCATATATGGGCAGATAAGAGGTTATGCTTGCCTTGCTTCTTTGATAAATAACCAATAATAAATCGTTGGCAATATATGTCTCTTCTTCTTGACTTGATCGTCGCCGATCAAGTATTCGTCTTCAAGATTGTTGATTTTCACTTCGGAATTACGTTCTATCGAGGAGAGCGAAAACACCGGAAAAGGAAAATAACAATCAACCATGGCATCGATGCAATGCGCACAAATGTATGCATGGCAAGTTTCATGGGTTCAATTTAAAGTCCTAAAACACGTGTAACAAATTAAATGGGGTCCAAATTTACTTAAAGGCATTATTTGGAAAACACCCCATAATTAAAGAAAGTGGCATTTTAGTGATTCTAGACAATTCTTAATTTAAGTTGTTCAATCATGCATGAATTTGCAATACTTGTAAAGATTTCATTTTTCTGCAAATTTTGATATATTACTTGCATTTTTCTGATAAACAGAGAATATTCTATTAATTTTACAAGTTTTATTAATTTCCAAAATCATTTCTAAAAAGAATAAAATCCTGACAGGCCGGCCCCACCGTGACGTCATGCTGATGTCAGCAATGGCAGCACGGCTCTGTTGAGCACGGGCTCGACGATTGAGCGTGGGAGGGGTCGCGCGGATGGGCGCACTCGACGCAGAGGGACGCGGGCGACCTTTCGGTGGCGGCGCCGCTCCTTTTGGGTCGCCGGAGAAGAGCCGGCGACGAGGTATGGCGGCGGACGGCGGCGGTCTGCGAGGTGAGCTCGAATTAGAGCGGGAGGGAGAGGGAAAAGAGGTGCAAGAAGACCAGGAGCTCACCACGAACGCGATGCCAGGCTCGGGGTCGCCGTAGAAGGTTCGAGGTGGCCGGAATCGTCCATGGCGGCCGGCGGCCGGAGTTGGAGAAGACGCACACATCGGCGACGATTTCGGACGTTCCGGCACGCACCACTCGCGTAGGAGGTAGAGGGAAACACGGAGGAGCTCGTGGCTATCTTGGATTCGTGCGGGGCGGCCGGAGATGGCAGCACGTCACGTCGGCGCGGCGACGACGGCTACGGCCGTGCGAGGCAGGAGAGGAAGGGAGAGGAGGGGATGAGCGAGGGAGAGGATAAGGGAAGGAGGGCACGGCGTCGACTGAGCTTATCTCCTCGCGAAGGGCAGGCAGGAGGTGGCCACGGCGGGCTCGGGCACGCAGCAGTGCGCCTGCTTGGCAGAGGAAGAAGAAGACAAGCAACATTTTACGAAAAAGTCCCTAGGTTTTCCAAAAAATACAAATAAGTCCCTGGAACTTTAAAACAGAGGCTTTTAGGAATTTTTAGGGGCACTTAAAATAGTCAATAAATTATCCAAAAATTCATGGAGCCTTCTAATATTGTAGAGAAGCCCCACATATTTTTGTTTTGAAATTTTGGAACTTTTGGACCACAATTAAAAATAGAGCAAGGTTTAGGCCTTTTTAATTACTTCTTCTTTAATTTAAAATCAAAACTTGTTAATGCAAAGATTAATGCATGACATGACATGATTAACTATTTAACTATTTATTACAAACTTGGGATGTTACAAATCATTTCTTGAAATTCTCCATTCCGAATCTCTTTGCAACCGTGTCAGCGTACATACTTTTTCTAAGCCCTATTAGGCATCTTGATATATAACGATGGATCTTGGTGCCAAATATATAAGCGGCTTCGCCTAAATCCTTCATTGCAAAATTGTTTTTAATGCTTTTTTATTGTATTAAGAAATTGTATATCATTTCCAATTAACAGTATGTCATCCACGTAAAGAATTAGAAAAGCTAGTGAGCTTCCAGATTCCTTCTTGTATACACAAGCCTCTTCGTTGTTCTTGATGAAGACAAAATCTTTGCCACTTCATCAAAAATAATATTCCAACTCCTTGATGCTTTTTTCGGTCCATAGATGGATCTCTAAAGTTTGCATACGTTACTGGAATTTCCCCAATCGATAAAACCCTCGTGGTATAGCATATACATGTTATGGGTTTAAATTTCCATTAAGAAAAGACGTTTTGAGGTCCATCTGCCATATTTCGTAATCAAAGTATGCAACTATTGCTAGTAAAATTGTCTTTTATCATTGCTACTCGCAAGAGAGTCTCGTCATAGTCATCACCATGAAATTTCCGAAACCCTTCCACAAGAAGTCTAGCCTTGTGAAGGGTGAAATTATCATCTGTGTCTGCTTTCCTTTTGAAAATCCATTTACATTCAACAGGTTTAGCCTCCTCGGGCGGATTCACTTGGTTTTTCGTCCTCACGCGGATCCACCAAGTTTCAAACTTGATTGTCATACATGGATTTCATCTTGGATTTCATGGCTTCAAGCAATTCGTTGGAACTAGCATACATCTTCTTTTTTTAGTTTGCAGGTTCATGCACAAAAAATTATTGAAGAGATGACTTTACTATACCAAGGGCCATGCACGCACAAAAAATATTTTTTGACACATACTACAAGGTACAACTGATTCATATGTTGCACAGCGGTACACAGGTTAATCATTGGCACGTTCAAGAAAATAAATAATTCATAATAGTGTACACAACTTAATTATTGGCCTTAGTTAACATAGGCATGACAAGTTCCTAAAGCTGGTGCGACTGTACTAAAAAGCACGCACAACAAATCTGTACATAATATTTAAGTACGTTCGCATCAGCCCGATGACACAAGTGAACTAAGTAAAAACACAATCAAACCCCTAAACCCAACGAACTCCCAAAATGGATTCGACATGAAACCCTAACCCAACAAAATCCGCAAGTCGGTTGAGGAATGAACCCTGCCCGAACGAAATCCTCAAATCAAACTGTTGTATGCCGACACCTAGACAAAATCAACGACTAGGGCCGAAAAATCTAATCATGGATGCACATTTAATCCTAAAACATCTAGATATGCCGTACATGTGATGACCACGTACGTAGAGAACTAGGTTAGAGCTTTATACCGCTCGTAGGTTTCAATGAAGATCCTGCATGTCGAAAGAGGGAGAGCAGATGGCCAGCCTTTGTCTTCCACCGTAGATGGTTGTTGTAGTGCTTTCGATGTGCCGGCGAAAGAGAAACTGGCGACAAAGAGAGGAGAGGACATGAGGGAGGGGAGTGAGAAGTGGGAGGGGGCAGTGAGCGGTGAAGAGATTTATGGCGCGTGTTTCTGAAGCGATGCGTGTTCTTTTGCCCTTCCCCGTGCGTCCAACCGCGTACCATTTTTCGCTCATACGAAGTTAGCTTCACGGCTAACAGTTGAACCGCTTTGAGTTTCGTGCGATGTAGAGACTTAGACAAGCAAAATAAAACGAATGGAGAACCTGCGGGCCCGGATGGAGAACCTGCGGCTAACCAAACACTTCCTAGAAGATTTGGGTGTTCCGCAGCTCGCGTGAGCACTTGAAACTTGTTCAAAATCTGGTGTCTCGCAGGTATATTTATCTAGAAAAAATGATGGACCAAAGAACAAACTAGTATGTATGTCCAACTATGTTAATTACACTGTCACTGTCTAAGCATGTATAGCTCCGCACATGTTCAGTTCAGTTGTGACGCCGGCCGCCTAGCCGCACCTCTGCAGCGCGCAGTCGATGACGGCCCGGAAACGCACGGCGTCGCAGGGAATCCGTAGCACGCCCGGCTGGCCGTACCCGTACTGTCGCGCCGCCATGTCCAGCAGCTCCGCGACGCAAGGGTGCGTGAGCAGCCTCACCGGCACCATCACGCGCTCGCCGCACCCGGCGACCATGGGGACGTGCCCCCTCGGGACCTTCTCGCGCTCGTCGTTGTAGCGCGGCGAAACGCCGGGCGACGACTCGCCACCGCTCTTCTTCCTCCATGCCATGACGATTAATTAATAGGCTTGGCTAGACTGCTTGATTGCCTCTAGATCGGAGTACTTGGAGCTTCGGCGACGGTGAGCGGGCGGTTCTTGTTCTGGCGCTGCCGAGAAACGAACAGATCGAGGTATATTTATATGGGAAACAAGACGGGGCCCATGTAACCGTCGAGCATGAGAACGTGCTATCAAAGTCACTGTGTACATATAGCCTTGGCCGACCTCGAACCTTCGGGGAGCATGGGAATAATGGGAGTTTCTTGCACTTGGTGGCATCTTTTGACCTATAATCCTACATCGAGAGATAGGGATGTAACTTTTTTTTTTTTTGAATTTTCAACCGCGAGAGATAGAGATGTAACTGGTCGTGTGTAAAAGTCCAGAACTTGGGCCAATCATTCTCTCGTGGGTAAGATTGTGGAGTAGGTTTATTGCATGGTTGAAAAAGACTCGTCATAATTTGTGATGGCGGTTTGGCACGCCGGGGGGAGCACCGTGGTAATTTCCACGATCAGCCGTAGCTTTCTAAGCATCAAAAACGAATAAACCCGAAAGGTCAAGAATCGCGCGCTCATATCTGTGTATCTGAGCTACTAGACCCGCGTCGCTCATAGGGCGGCTCAGGTAAAACCCTAGCCGTCGCCGCCCCCACTCTTCCTCTCTCCAACTTTGGCGGAAGCGGCGGGAAAACCTCTTCTGGCGGACGGCGGGATCTCGTCTCCTCATTGTTTCCCGCGGCGGGAGAACTGAGGCCTAGATCGCAGCAGTGGCCCCTGGACGTCGGCTTGGCTGCACGCGGCAGAGCGTGGATTTCAGGGCGACGGCCCTACGACGGTGGTGACCGGATTGCCAGTTGGCTGCGAGGGCAGCTGGCGATGGCCCGGTGGCGGCGCTGAGGCCGCGCCAAGCTCGTTTCTTCAGGTCGTCAAGTCTATGTAGTGAGTTTTCAAGGGGCTTGCAATGGTGAAGTTGTGACTACCGACGGTCGTTGCTGTGGCAGCGCGGTTGTCTACAGCCGGTCTAGCAGCAGCGTTCTGGCCGCAATCTTCTCGCAGTGTCGGCGTCTCACGTCTGCTGCCGCCGCACGAGATTGGTGATGGGGCGGGCCGGATTTTTCGACGACGACCGTTTCAGTGGTCATGTGGATGACGCGATGGATGTATCTTCGTAGTGGTGATGGTCTCCAGCTACGCATGTCATGGTCGATGACGGTATGGGACGTCCTCTTGTATGACCGTGGAGTTTCGAGGCTGGCGGCGGTATGGGACGCCCCTTCTACTTCGATATCGGGTTCGATTCGACGAAGTAGGTGCTACACACAAAAATTTTGGGGGAGCTATCAAGTCATGCCTGGCCGACACTGGCAATGTGGCGTCTTACATGGCGGCGTCATGTTATGCCTGATCCAGCCAGGTGTTACGCATGCCGTCTCATCTATGGTGTCAAGTCATGCATGTTGTTGCTCGATCGAAGGTGGTGTGACAGTGGCTGGAGGCTTTGCGGTATGTATGTGACTTCATCGGCTTCCAGTTTCTCCTCCAACAACATTTGATCAGTGATATGTCATTGACTGGACAGGTGATGATGGTAGTTGTTTCAACTTTGAGTTTGCACACTTCGATGGAAACATTTTTGGCAATGTTGACGCCCGTTTGCGTCGTGTCCTTGACTCCTTGCTGAAGGTGGTAGATCAAAGCACGTATTTGGGGATGAAAATCTCGGATTGATCTTAGATTGGACTCGTCACCGGCGACGCAAGTGCGACTTTTTCTACTTGAAGGATTTGCCTAAGAGTTATGTATTTTTACCGTTCGTTGAAAAAAATCGAAATGTTTTACCGTTCAAGCCGTGAATTTGATTGACGATCCGTGCCGGCGCCTTTGCTCAGGTAAAAAGATAGTCTAAATTGTTTTGTCCAAACGTACTCATGTGAATGTGATCTACTGTACACCGTAGTTTTAAACACTCCTTATCACGACACCAACGGCCAACGGTGAAAGCGGGCTGTGTATCAGACAGGCAGTCTTAGGTTACAGAACACTGTCTTTTTCACCTGACGTTGTGATTGGACTATAACTAGGACCAGAGCGGCCGCCGGCTAAAGGTCTGATCGAGCACGACTTCTGACGAACAAAAAGAACGGATATGTTCCGAATCCAGAATAATGCCGAAAACAAAGCTTGCCTTCCAGGTAGGATCCCCAGTTCCCCATCCTAGGTTTCCCACATCTGTGTAACACGGCGCCTGATCGCGACTTGTTAATTTTCTTCCAGTTCCAGGTTGCTGATCGAACAATTCAACTAGGAAAGCGACGCAGTCAGTCATGGTGACTGCTCTCTCGATCTGGTGCCGCCGTGTTCCCGTATTCGCCGCACGTGCGCGTGTGGCCAACTTGCAGCAGAAGAATGCGATGATCCGTTTCTTTTTTCTTCTCAGCGTGATGTGATAGCATGTGCCCAGGAATAGTGTAGTTCGAAATCTGCATCGATCGCAGTTACCATCGGAACGTGCTTTGTATGCGTGTTTGAATTTGTCTCCGGATCTGTCTACGGGGAAAATGCGCCGACGCTGTGGAGCATTGGCATTGGGCCAGTAGTAGGGAAACTTTAGGCCTCGACCCATAAAATAGGTCCAACCGCATTGGATGTTGCTTGGGCCTATGTCCTTTTCCTTCCTCCGGGAACCTTTCCAGCCCAGGAGAACCTTGAGTCCTCTTTTTTTTTCCCTCAAAAAAAAAAAAAGGAGAACCTTGAGTCCTAAGACCAGCATAGTGTGGGAGTGATAAGGGGTGGCCCGATCTTCTCAGTGAGCTGCGGGTAGATGGAGGATGGTGGAAGATAACTTGCGAGAATTCGACGAACTCTCCGGCTGCTCCCCTGTTGCCAATGCAACAGCTCTTCAACCCAATGGATATTCGCGACGCCTCACACCGATGCAACGTAGCCGCCGACCACGAAGCGGTTTCTGCAATCTACTAATTCCCAGTGGAACAACAGATCACACTCAAACTTCGGTAACAAGAACCTCCAGATCGCAACAAAGTGGAGGGGTTGAACTTCCGATCGCAACAAAGGGAAATTCGATAGATGAAAGCTTTAGCAATCCAATCTAGGGTTTAATCAAAACGTGGTCTAACTCTCTCTAGCCGCCGGGCTTGCCCTTATATGGGGGCCAGTCGACCTGGCTCAAACCGACTCGAAACATAGTTGGGTTCGACCTAAAACTGGGTACAAACCGACCAAAAGTGGTTCGGTCGAAAACTGGCTCGCAGGCCAAACCGGTCTGGAAACCGGCATAAACCGGACTGGAGGCCGGTTTGCTCGGGTACATGGCCGGTCATGAGGCCGGCATAAACTGGGCTGAAGGCCGGTCTTCTCTGGTACTTGGCCGGTCTTGAATCCGGTCCAAACCGGGCTGAAGGCGGTTGGCTCTGGTGCATGGCCGGTCTGGAAACCGGCCTGGGCCGGCCTGGAGGCCGGTTTGCATGTCTCCCTCCTCGCGGCTCCTTCTTCGTCTTCCCCTCTTGCGCATGCCTCCCGCTCCTCCCTCGCGCCATTGGGGACGTCGTGCTCCATTCCTTGCTGCTCCTCAAGCCTGAAAGGACAAGGATGTCGCCTAGAGGGGGGGTGAATAGGCGTTTAAAACTTTTCCGGTTTAGGCTTGATAAATGCGGAATAAAACTAGGTGTTTAAATTATCAAGCACACAACCTAAATAAACTAGGTTCACCTATGTGCACCAACAACTTATGCTAAGCAAGACAATTAACAATGTGATAGCAAGAGATGATACTTCAAGCTCGAAGGCTATCACAATGTAAAGTGCATAAGTAAAGAGCTCGGGTTTAGAAATAACCGAGGCACTTGGAGACGACGATGTATTCCCGAGTTCCTCCTTTTTAGGGGAGTACGTCTCGTTGGAGGGGTGTGAGTATCAAACTCAAGATGCCACAAAAGGCCTCACCCTATTCTCCGATGAACCTCGCACAAAAGCTCGGTTCACCTTCCACTATTGATTTCCTTTTGGGCGGAAATCGAGTCCCTTACAACAAACTTGAGGCACAACCCACAAAAGGATCGGGAGCTCCCAAGCGGCCACAAAAGGCCTTGCACCGCCACAAAAGGCGCCACTCGCCACAAAAGGCGTTGACCACAAAAGGTCACGAGAACACCGTCTAGGGTCCAACGACCCAAGAGTAACGAACTCACAAACTTCACTTCCACGAATCCTCGTGGAGAGAGCAAACCTATGCACAAAAGCAAAGGCAAGAACACAAGAAGTGCTCAAGTCCTTCACTCCCAAATCCCACCAAAAGCAACAAATGCTTGTGGGGGGAGAAGAGAGGAAGAACAAAGAAGAACACAACAAATGGAACTTCAAGAACTAGATCGAAAGGGTTCCACTCACTTAGAGGAGAAACGGCTCGGTGGAAATGTAGATCTAGGTCTTCTCCTTCAATCCTCCAAAGATCAAAGAGTTTGGGTGGAGGGATTGGGAGTAATCAAGGAAATGAGCTTTCAACAATGGAGGAGAGAGGAAAACGTGCTCAGCTTCTTGTTGAAACAATGGGGAAGAAGGGCCCTTAAAAAGGACCCCCAAAAACTAGCCGTTACCTGAAAATCGCGCCCAGGAGCGGTACTACCGCTAGCCCAGCGGTACTATCGCCCCCTGGGGAGTTAGAACAGAGAAACAAGCTCAAAACGGGCTCCAGGCAGCGGTACTACCGCTAGCCCAGCGGTACTACCGCCCCCTGGGGAGTTAGAACAGAGAAACAGGCTCAAAACGGGTCCAGGCAGCGGTACTACCGCTCCGGGTGATTTCTGGCGCCCAAAACGCGCGCGGTACTGGACACCCAGCGGTACCCGGCGGTACCCGGGCGGTACTACCGCTGGACTAAAAACTGCAGAAAACACCCGAACGAAAACGACGATATCTTAAGCATCCGAACTCCGTTTTGGATGATCTTTGGCTCGTTGGAATCGTAACGAAGAGCTTTACAAGATCATGCAGAGAAACATCATAGTCCAACAATGGAGGATAAAACTAAATGAGGAAAGGTTAGACCTCTCGATAAAAGAACAACCGATGAACCTCCAAACCAAAACCGCAATATGTTTTTCATCCGGACTCCGATTTCTATGATCTTGGGCTTGTTTCGAAGATACTCATAAGCTCTACAAGATTATGCATAAACACATCATAGTCCATCATGTGAGGAGGAAACCACAAGAAGAGAGTTTGTCCTCTCTATAAAAGACGAACCGGTAAAACCTCCAACATCAAAAACATCACAAGATATTCAAATGAAATCCGTTTTTGATGAACTAGAGCTTGGTATGGAGATGAACACAAGCTCTAAATTCTCACATGGATAAAAGCCAAATAAGAACCAAGAAAGAATGATATGAACTAGAGCTTGGTATGGAGATGAACACAAGCTCTAAATTCTCACATGGATAAAAGCCAAATAAGAACCAAGAAAGAATGATATGCCAAGTATGCAAAGGTTTGAGCTCTCCACAAAGATGCGATCAAGTTACTCACTTGAGAGCCCCTCTTGATAGTATGGCAACTATCCTATAACCCGGTCTCCCACTAACACTATGAGACCGGTAAAATAGAAACCCTATCAAGATCATACCTTTGCATTGCGCATTCCACTTGAGCTAGATAATGACGATCTTGATCTCTTCAAGTGGACCACTTTTCTTGATTTGCGCTTGCTAGCACATGCTTGATGAAGACATCTCCAAATGCTCCCCCATACTCCATTATGGGAGAACCTCGCTAATCTCCGTCTTCATGTATCCACTTGCGCTTCATATTCTTCTCTTGATATAGATGATGACTTGGAGATAAATATGAAGTTCACTCAATCTTCTTTTCCAAGCCATGCTTGCAATAAGCTCAACTCTTCATATGACCATTCTTCATATAAACCCTTGGATAGAACCTTGGTCAATATATAATCTTCTAGAGTCCAACACATGAACTTCAATCTCCTTCATGGACACGATCTATAAAGATATCTCAATGCAAACATTAGTCCATAGAGATTGTCATTAATTACCAAAACCACGCATGGGGCAACACATGCACTTTCAATCTCCCCCATTTTGGTAATTGATGACAATCCCGTTTACGAGGGTTTATATAATGAATTAAGCAACCATGTAACACAAAGAGCAAGGCTGCAAGAGAAGAAAGGCAAATGCCTGAGAGCAAACTAAAGCATAAAACCAAATTCCCTTAAACCCTCTAAACTTCTCCCCCATTGGCATCGATTGCCGAAATGGGAAGAAAATTTAGAAGGCCAATATAGTAAGAGCTCCGCCAAAATGTGTGCACTTCTCATAATATGAGTGAAATCAAATGCACATATCCAATGACGAATAGTTGGGAAGGAGATCAAACTATATAGAGGATCCAAGGATTGCAAAGAAAAACAAGAAGATAGATACTTCGACAAAAGAAGTAACCAAACAAAGGATCCGAAAAAGTGTTCTCAAAATTAAGAGGGAACTCCCCAAGGTACGTGCACAAAACGGATTTGCATTTCAATATTGTGTGCACAACATGGAATCCTCACTCCCTCCTAGAAATTTTGAACACAAACACTCGCAAGAGAGCATATAAGAAAAGAAGCAAAACAACTTGCAACAAATAAGAAATTGAGCAACAAAAGTAAGAAGTAACAAATAAAGACTTGCTCAACCCAAAAAGATGGGTGTGATAAAGAGAGACATTTTAGGAGACTAATGTAAAGATGCGTAGCATCAACATAGTCGCTCAATATAAGTGGCACATAGTGCATATCATGTCTTTCCATAAACACAACCCAAAAGATGGAGCAAATAGGTCCACAAGCTTATTAAGATGCAAAACCATAACAAATAAAATAAAGCTTGTGCCAATTAGAAACCACCAAAGAATCAAAAAGGAACAAGGGGTGGTCACTAAAGAATTGGAATACCAATTAAAGATGTAACTATTCTCATGTGTATAAGTTTCTAAGTAGACACCAATCACGAAGATATAAGTCCACAAATAAACATGTACACACAAAATAGGTACAAAGATGAAGAACATGATATCCAAGAGGATCGGAATACCAATCAACGATGTAACTATTCCTATGTGTATACGTTTCTAAGTAGACACTAAGTCCACGAAGAAATATGCACACACAAAAATAGAAGCAAAGTTGAGACCATGATATCCAAAAGGAAGTCATAGATACACCAATAAGATCTTTGCTTAAAAGCATAGCACAAAGCTCAATTTTATCTTAAAAGTATATAGATGAACTTCCAACACAATCTCATCGTAGCATCAAAAGAAAATATCCACAAGGGAGAAGGTGATAAATGGGATGCTCCGAGAAAGATAACAAGTATCAAAAAGGCAAATGATTTTGAAAACCATCAATATTGCATATGTGAGACATAGAGTAGAAAGTGCTAGATTAACATATATGGGATTGATGAATCATGAAAATGATTATATATATTCCCCTTGATATGTAATCATCCCGGCTTGCCCACATTTGCAACAAAATTGTTTTGCAAGAACCAAATGAATTGCAACAAAAGAGATTCATGCCATGAAAACAACCTACACAAGGTTGGAAGCTAGAAAAGTATGCATGAGGTAGATACTTGTTGCCGAGATAGCATTGGTGATGTAGAAGATAAGAGTTCACGATCATCCGAGCTTGGCTCCAATAAGCACATGGTGATAACACCTTCCTTGTAAATGAGACAAGCTTCCAATGCATCTCCAATGTACCTAAAACAAATTCAAGTACAAAATGGTACCCAAACTCATTGGGTCCCAAGTAGTTAGAGCAACTACAATACATAGGACAAACTCCACATAAATATGTGCATATTGATATGAAATTGAATTTCATGCACATCTTAGCCATTTAGGATTTGATGGAGTTTATCCTATATATTGGATCAACGAAAATAAGCATGCCATAAGATATACATATAGTAAATAAGCATGCACAAGACTTTCAAGAACCAAACGAGATACAATTCGGACAAAACACCAATTAATCAACAAAGCACACACAAGTGTGACAAGGAATTAAATTGCCCAAATTATATCAAAGATCCAAATCAACACATGATTGAAGATACCACTTTGAAAAGATACCAAAGAAATCAAGATACCAATTGATGAACATATCATCAAGAAATAAACCAAACCCTCTACACTTTTCATGATGGCACAAAGTACCAAGACGAAAAATGTTTGTCTTCCAAGGAGACATGTCATCGGGATCCAATACCAAATGAAGACAACTAATGTTCAAAAAGCATATAGGATTGCTCCCCAAGATATGTGCATTATTTATGATTTTGCATTTGAATACAAAATGCGCACACATGAGATCATTACTCTCCATATATATATATATATATATATATATATATAGGGTGGGACTATTCTACAACCCCCTCTTAAGAGGTTGTAGAATACCTATTCTACAACCCCAACTAGAGCACCTTCTTATCCCGAACCAACCCCCAAATTAAGCACCTTCTTACCGCGTCGTCTCCTACCTCCCGTCGCACGACCCCAACAAATCAGCGCGCCCCCGCCGCCGGCTGTCTCCACTGCGGGCGCCCCCGCCGCCGGCCGCCTCCCCTGCGAGCGCCCACCGCCGGCCGCCTCCCCTGCGCGCGAGCGCCCCCGCCGTCGGCCGCCTCCCCTGCGCGCGCGCGCCCCCGCCGGCCGCCTCCCCTGCGGGCGCGCACCTGCCGTCGACCTGCTCTCTGGTGCGCCTCTCCTCCCGCTCAGCTTCCCAGCACGCCGGCCATGGAATCCCCGGCCCGCCGCCCCTCACCGCCTCACCCAGATCCTGCTCGGGTACCAGTGACGCCCCATGGACGGGGAGGAGTTCGTGCTCCCCGCGCGTTGTCGGTCTGCATCGACCTCACGCGTCGCCTGCTTACCTCCACACCACGCACCGCCGGCCAGCATCCATGGAGCACGCCGTCTGCCTGCGTCCACATCGCGCTCCCCGACCTCCCCCGAGCGGAATCCCCCAGGTCCCAGCGCGCGGCCACGCCTCCCCCTGGTCTCCATACTCCTGCATCCCATCCATGGGGCCCCTTGCCTCGCAGCTCGTCCCTACCTCCTATCCCCGTGCCATCGGCAACAGGCCGCATCTCGCCGTCGGGCACTGTGGGGAGTTAATTTTGTATTTCATGGGAGTTCGTCTATTCTTCCCCGGTGGTTCGGTTCGAGAAGCACGCTGCAGAAAATCATTTGAAACGAAAAAAATAGGAACATAGTCGTTTGACGTGAAGTTCACTTTTAATTTTGGAGAAGTTAAGTTCATCTGATGCAGGAGTTAACTTGTCCTGAACGCAAATGGTTTCAAACAATCCTCGCTCCAAAAAAGTTCACATTTTTTGACACGGAGTTCACCAAAGTTTTTTATGAAGACCTCTTCAGACTTGCGCGAAGTTCAGTTTTTTAATATAAAAGTGTGGCATGATTGTGATGTTCAATTTTATTAGCAGGGAGGTTAAATCTATAAACAGCGAGCGTTTCCTTGAATAGTCATCCTTGTGAAAAAGTTTTTAAAAAATTGTCACGAAGTTCACCAAAAATCTTCGAGAAGTTCAGAAATAATAATAATCTGTCGTGAAGTTCATTTGCGAAATTTCTCCGAAGTTCACTAATGTGACGAACAAAGTTCAGAAAAAATGATGGCCAGCCAGAAAATTCTGTGAAGTTCACTTATGCGACGAGCGAAGTTTAGAAAAAATTATGGTCAGC
Organism: Poa pratensis; assembly: GCA_947311845.1. NCBI lineage: Eukaryota > Viridiplantae > Streptophyta > Magnoliopsida > Poales > Poaceae > Poa > Poa pratensis. Next base: position 84,715,596 of record CAMZMU010000117.1, on the reverse strand, counting down.
TGAGAAGTTCATTTGTGAAAAATCTGCGAAGTTAACTTTCATGACGAGTGAAGTTCACTTATGTGACGGGCGAAGTTCAGAAAGGATTGTAGAATAGCTATTCTACAAGTGGTTGTAGAATAGCTGAGACATATATATATATATATATATATATATATATATATATATATATAATTCAAACACTAGTCATGTTCAAGAAAGGCAAGAAATTGCAATACCAATTTAAAGAACGGTGTTTTACTCAAAGTAGGATAGCTTCCCAAAGAATAGTGCATTATTAAGAAGTATGACTTTTGAATGTCAATGCACAAGAATTGGATCATTGCTTTTCCCAACTCAAGAAAGCACAAAATAAATTTTGTGTAGAGCAATAAAGGATCCAAAAGATACAAGGAAGACAAATGAGAGTTAGATCAAAACAAATCATTGGCAATCAAATAAGGCAATTCAAAGCAAGAGACAAAGTGAATATGATCAATATATTTACCACAAATATGATTATCACTTGACAAGACAAGTAATGTATGGAGATATTTATCGGTGGTGGATTGCAAAGATATATTCAAGATCATATTCACAAAGCATAAGTATATGGCGAAGAATAGGAATTAAAAGCCATGCTTAGATAGATAGATATTCTTGATAGCTTCAAATATTCACGCGATCATGCAAAGCAACTCCAAGGAGTAGCTTGAAGCAATTGGTTTCCCAAAAAGATATATGAGAACATATTTAGGGAAAGCCATATCAAGAACTTCCATCACAAGCAAGATCCAAAAGTGTGATTAAACAAAATCATTTTAGCAAATATGGAACTTGTTTGAGAAACATGCCACATAAGAACAAGATAATTGACAACATCAATTCTAGGTGGCAAAACCTCACATGTTCACATTTTCTAGGCTCGTAATGTGCACATAGCTTATTACTCCCCCATAATGTGATAATCCATTTATTTTAAAACAAGAGGCAAGCAAAACCAATTTGAGAAATTAATGGATAATATAGAATTTGAATTTCTCATGAGCAAGACATACCCCATAGAGAATAGATAACATTGAAATATCGACACTAAGTGGTATTCCTCATGTATACACAATTTTAGGATTGTGAAGTGTACGAAGCATATCACTCTCCAAAAATGGATAGTCCATTAATCCCTCAAATAGAGCCAACAAGATAGGATATCAAATAAAAGCAATAAGGCTCAACACAAATACATGGTGTGCAAACCAACGTACACAATCTTGATTACTCAAGATAAGTAAGTAGAGAGCACAACACATACCAACACTAGTAAGGTACAAAACCTAACACATGCAAGGGTGCAAGCAACTTTCAATGTATATATATGATTTTAATAAAAGTTACCGCAAGGAGGAACATTGGATATGAGATAGAACAATATAATCCAAATGACTTGACTTGAGAAAATATAATTGATGAAGATCCCTTAATTCTTCATAATGTAGCCAAGTCTCCAATGCCCTCCAACAACACCTATTGATCAAGTTTTAGCTTGTTGGTCCCCAACCAAGTTGGGTCCTAAGAGGTTAGTCACAATAGGTTTGGCAACCCAAATGGTTCTTTTCTTGACACCACTTTGAGTACCAACATATTTGGCAAACACATTGCCAACCTTATCCTTCCGAAGAGAATAAACATCATCTTATATTTACTAATTGGAGGCACCGTAGAAAGCTCCACGTTAATCCTGGAGGTTAAAGAAATTTCATCCATCCAATTAGCCGATGATCTATGTGGAGCCGTTGATGAAATCCGCTGGTCATCCTCCCGCACGCACGAGCTGACGGCATGGAGCAGGACTCCTATTTTCCTGTCCTTCCCAAATCGTTAGGGCAAGTAATCGGCAGCCTTTTGCAACATCTAGGCGATCGCGCGGAGGCGAGGCGTCTGGCCGCCATTCAACGTTCAGCGAATCCTCCAATTGATCGGGTAACACAGGTGCAAGACGGACGGGAGAAACAGCCATCATCGTCCTGTAGTAACATGCATGCCGTGTGGCTGTAGCGGCCAAGAGTGCTGGATCGATCTGCAAAGTTGATATCCAGGTACGCCATGCACTTTTTTAAATTCTAATCAGCCCAATATGTTGATTGTCGCGTCACCAGGTGCTTTCACTTAAAACTTGAGACGATCCAATTGCAGCAAGGGCCAAGCTAGCTAGCTTGATCTCCCGGTGATTTACTTTGCACACCAATAATGCATGCCTGCATCCTGGCGCTTGGTTTTATCCCCACGGTAAATATGCTTTTCACTAAGCTTCAATAAATTAGTTTACTATGACGCCCTACTAGCTGGTCGCCTGTATAGGATTTAGGTAGGGTGTGCTGAAGTTATATGCAACTTTTTCATATGTAATTTCCTGATAGAAACATTACTATGCTCCTTCCGATAAACAATTTTCCTGGTGCACGTTCATACATCTCGACAAGTCTTATTTTGAAGTTTGAACACATGTTAAACATTATAATATATAACAGTTTCTATCAAAGAAAATATTTATTGTGCTATATATTATATTTGTTGCATCTAATTTCTCTTGACAAATTATAGTGCCCAAATTATATTGACGCTTGCAGTCTCAGAGAAAACTTGCTTGATGGAATTGCAGCGCACATGTATCAATGTAAGCACACGCACATGTATCAATGTAAGCACCGTATGGACCACAGAAACAAAGATGAGAGGAAGAAAAAGCCTGCGTAGAACTTTCTTTACAACACATGGATGCTTTATAGTTTATAGTATAGCCATCTCGAAAATACTATTTAAACCGCTCCAGCAATGCTTTCTAAATCTATCTTTTACTATATGACACCTTATAAATTCAAGTGTTGGAAGGCAATAGATGTCAGGTCGGACATTTTCGATAAGCATGTTATATAACCGTTTCTATCAAAAACAATGTTGTGCTATTTTATTTGCAGAATCCAATTTCTCTTCACTTTAATGTGTGGCATCATAACTTTTAATTAAGGTCGTTTCGATACAACTAAATTCTGCTAAAAAATTATGGCATGTAAACCAGCGCAGGCACCATATGGACCATGCTAGCATAAAATATTTGAATTGGCAAGGTTTGCTTTCCATAAGTTCCATTGGTGAATTTAAAAAAATATATTTGCAGAGTAAGCTGAGGGAGCACTTTCTCAAAACAAATCAATGATTTAAATCTAAAGTATATAGCCATTCCCGTAATTTCATTTGAAACCTTTCCAACCATGCTTTGTACATGTATCTTTTACAATTCTACTATTTATAATTGTTCATGTTGAATCTAGAAAAAAGTAACCTGTATCAAATAGTTTGGAAGACATCTCCAATGGACATTATATTATTACAGTTCCTATCAAACAAAATATTTGTTGTGATATTGTATTTGCAGCATCCAATTTCACTTGACTTTTTTTGCAACGTCCAAATTCGTATGCTTTTCAGTCTACAAAAAGTTGTTGATCAAAAAGGAATTATAGCACGTGTGCGGGTGTAGGCACAGAATGGACCACACAAGCAAGCCGAAGAGAGGAGGATCTCAGCAGTTACAAATTCAATGCCATATTTCATCGTCAAGGTTAGATTTTCCTCAGTTTTTAATCCTGAATTTGAATGGATATTTGGAGAGAAGCACATGTTGCATTTTCTCAGAATAAATCGATTCTTTAAATTTTAGCCATCCCAGTAATGCCATTCAAACCTTTCCAGACATGCTTTATACGTGTATCTTTTACTTTACTACTACATGTACACTCCTTAGAAATTGTCCAGGTGAATAGAGAAAAAATATATCCATTAATTTGGAAGACACTTGGCGTCGTGTCGACATCTCCAACGATGTATAATCAAACTACTCTCTATCGTACTGTCATGTGATAACATAAATTAATAGATATGTGAGCATGACTGTTTTATGAAACTATCTATATTTTACTTCAATATGAATTTATAAAGGCTTAACAACGTATTCATGTACGTTCAACATATACCCCTGCAAGTTGTCATGTTCTTATATAAAATCTACATCTGTCTTATGCATTCTTCGACTTGGTTTCCTTATATTTAAATGGTAATAGGTTTACTTGGTTTCCTTATATTTAAATAGTAATAGGTTTACTGTAGGATTGTTTCTTACTCCAGTTGTGTCATGGTATGCATATAAAATAAGCACCTCACTAAATAGTTGCATTATTATCACTTCTTTCCCCAATGTCGGGAATTATGAAGGAATCAATTCTGCAAGTACACAAAATGTCTCTCCTCATTTCTCATTATTTTCTGAAGTTTTGGTATAAGAAGAAAATATAGAAATTAGTAATGGATGCTAATAAATTCTCACCGCACGAGTGCCCAAAAACAATGTCAAACAACAAAGGGGAAGCCCGTGCGGATGCACGGGTTGATGACTAGTTAATTATAATGGGGTTGGATAAGGTACCATTAGTGCATGACGAAGCAAAGTGACCCTTCTCACGGCATAAGTAGCAACATTTGCTTCCTCCTTTCTTCTTAGTTGAAATCTCGACTTGAGGAGGGGTAGCTTGATTCTTGTTGGGAAGAGGCCGTTCTTTAACTTGAGGAGCTTGAGTTTGAACTTGAGGCTTCTTCCCTTGTTGCTTCTCACTAAGAGGTTTCTTCTTCTTGTTATACTTGGACTTGTTCTTGTTATTGGAGTTGAATCCAAATCCACTCTTGTCATTGGGGCGTCTTTGAACACTCAACATCTTGTCAAGTGTAGAATCTCCACCATGACGCTTTTCCAAGTCTTTCTTCAACGAAGTGACTTGGGCCTTGAGCTCTTTTAATTCCTCTACATGGTTAGAATCAACACAAATACTAGAGGAAGTAGAAACTTCATTGTTAGAGCAACAAGGCATGGAAAGTAATTCATCACAAGATGTAGCAACATTGTGTGTGGATGAATCACTAGGACTAGCACAAGACAATAAAGCATTTTTAGTAGAAGTTGTGCCTTTGTCCACATGAGGCTCACAAGATGATACCTTTGTAGCGATAGCCTCATGAGCTAACTTTAGCCTAGCATGGGATGCTAGAAGATCCTCATTAGAGCTAGAGAGCTTTTCATGACTTTCTTCCAATTTCCCATACTTGCTAGTTAGCAACTCAAATTGAGCCCTTAGCTCAACATTCTCCTTCAAAATAGATGCTTCACATGAAGTAGAGTTAGTAGCACAAGCATCATTAATATTAGAAATAGAAGAAGACAACTTAGCAAGATCATCTTTCAACCTAGCATTTTCCTCAATAATATTAGCATGATTACAAGAGGAAGTAGAGGAGCTAGGCACATCAATTTTAGATAGTTGAGTTTGGAGTTGATCATGAGACTTGGTGAGGAGAGAGTGTTCACTTTCCAAAGCCTTATGAGCTTTGTCAAGTCTCTCTACATCCTCAATTAGTCTAGCATTGCCAACACCAAATTCAACCTTTTCCCTTCTAAGCACATTATATTTTGCAATGGTATGCTCATGTTCCTTAATGAGTTTAGCAACCACTAAATCATTTCTCTCATCAAGAGACACTCGAAGCTCATGTTCTTCCTCAAGAGCATTTTCTAAGGATGCTTTTTCCATTGCATCCTCTCTTTCAATCCTTCCCTTTTCTTCAATGATATCCTTGCACTTAATAGCAAACGTCAAAATTTCACACAAGTAAGAGCAAGCTTGACTACCTTTAGGAAGAGCACCAAATACCAACTCACTCTTCTCCTTTAAGGAGTCAATATCATTCTCTTTTAATCCATAATAATCCTCATCCTCATCATCACAAGGTGTAGAGGGTTCCAAAGGTGAAGATACCTTTGATTCCTTAGCCATAAGGCAAAAGTGAGAAATGGACGATGAAGATGAAGAATAGCTTGAAGCACCATTGAGATCCATGTCTTGTTCCAACAAATGTTGGTTTTCCTCTACATTGTTAGCCACACACGAAATAGAGGATATGGAAGTATTGTTTTCATGACAACAAGACATATGAAGCATATCATCATGAGATTTAGTTAAACAACTATTATATGATATGCAAGAACTATCAACACTAGCATGTAAGACATTTGAGGTGCTAGAAGTGTTTAAGTCCAAAGATAGAACATTGCAATGAGATAGAGATGACGTATAGTCAATAGAGGATTCACCATCAACAATGCAATTTCTATCACCACTCACCATTTCATTACCTTGTGACAAATCACATGTTGGTGAAGTGGAAGAAGTTGTGAACTCGTCACGTCCGGAGGTGGAGGGACAACAATCATCCTCAATAATGTTGGACACTTCATATTTATCTTGAAGCTTGGTCCAAAGCTCATGAGCGTTCCGGAAAGGCATGATTGAAGCAAGAACTACATCGCTCAAAACACATATAAGGCCATTAGATACTTGAGTATCGAGATGAGAGTTTTCCTCCTCCTCTAAAGATAATTCTTGCGAATCCTTTGGAGGAGAAAAACCCACATCTACAATACTCATGATATAATTTGGACCCATGGCCCTAAAAAGATTAAGCATGCGAATTTTCCAAACATCATAACTAGTGCCATCGAATTTAAAAGTGGGATTGTGCACTAATTCTCTAAACGACATCTTTACTCTCTAGGCGGTAAAGCCCAATAAAGAGAGCCCAGGCTCTGATACCAATTGAAAGGACAAGGATGTCGCCTAGAGGGGGGGTGAATAGGCGTTTAAAACTTTTCCGGTTTAGGCTTGATAAATGCGGAATAAAACTAGGTGTTTAAATTATCAAGCACACAACCTAAATAAACTAGGTTCACCTATGTGCACCAACAACTTATGCTAAGCAAGACAATTAACAAGGTGATAGCAAGAGATGATACTTCAAGCTCGAAGGCTATCACAATGTAAAGTGCATAAGTAAAGAGCTCGGGTTAGAAATAACCGAGGCACGTGGAGACGACGATGTATTCCCGAGTTCCTCCTTTTTAGGGGAGTACGTCTCGTTGGAGGGGTGTGAGTATCAAACTCAAGATGCCACAAAAGGCCTCACCCTATTCTCCGATGAACCTCGCACAAAAGCTCGGTTCACCTTCCACTATTGATTTCCTTTTGGGCGGAAATCGAGTCCCTTACAACAAACTTGAGGCACAACCCACAAAAGGATCGGGAGCTCCCAAGCGGCCACAAAAGGCCTTGCACCGCCACAAAAGGCGCCACTCGCCACAAAAGGCGTTGACCACAAAAGGTCACAAGAACACCGTCTAGGGTCCAACGACCCAAGAGTAACAACTCACAATCTTCACTTCCACGAATCCTCGTGGAGAGAGCAAACCTATGCACAAAAACAAAGGCAAACCTATGCACAAAAGCAAAGGCAAGAACACAAGAAGTGCTCAAGTCCTTCACTCCCAAATCCCACCAAAAGCAACAAATGCTTGTGGGGGGAGAAGAGAGGAAGAACAAAGAAGAACACAACAAATGGAACTTCAAGAACTAGATCGAAAGGGTTCCACTCACTTAGAGGAGAAACGGCTCGGTGGAAATGTAGATCTAGGTCTTCTCCTTCAATCCTCCAAAGATCAAAGAGTTTGGGTGGAGGGATTGGGAGTAATCAAGGAAATGAGCTTTCAACAATGGAGGAGAGAGGAAAACGTGCTCAGCTTTTGTTGAAACAATGGGGAAGAAGGGCCCTTAAAAAGGACCCCCAAAAACTAGCCGTTACCTGAAAATCGCGCCCAGGAGCGGTACTACCGCTAGCCCAGCGGTACTACCGCCCCCTGGGGAGTTAGAACAGAGAAACAGGCTCAAACGGGCTCCAGGCAGCGGTACTACCGCTAGCCCAGCGGTACTACCGCCCCCTGGGGAGTTAGAACAGAGAAACAGGCTCAAAACGGGGTCCAGGCAGCGGTACTACCGCCCCGGTAGCGGTACTACCGCTCCGGGTGATTTCTGGGCCCAAAACGCGCGCGGTACTAGACACCCAGCGGTACCCGGGCGGTACTACCGCTGGACTAAAAACTGCAGAAAACACCCGAACGAAAACGACGATATCTTGAGCATCCGAACTCCGTTTTGGATGATCTTTGGCTCGTTGGAATCGTAACGAAGAGCTTTACAAGATCATGCAGAGAAACATCATAGTCCAACAATGGAGGATAAAACTAAATGAGGAAAGGTTAGACCTCTCGATAAAAGAACAACCGATAAACCTCCAAACCAAAACCGCAATATGTTTTTCATCCGGACTCCGATTTTCTATGATCTTGGGCTTGTTTCGAAGATACTCATAAGCTCTACAAGATTATGCATAAACACATCATAGTCCATCATGTGAGGAGGAAACCACAAGAGGAGAGTTTGACCTCTCTATAAAAGACGAACCGGTAAAACCTCCAACATCAAAAACATCACAAGATATTCAAATGAAATCCGTTTTTGATGAACTAGAGCTTGGTATGGAGATGAACACAAGCTCTAAATTCTCACATGGATAAAAGCCAAATAAGAACCAAGAAAGAATGATATGAACTAGAGCTTGGTATGGAGATGAACACAAGCTCTAAATTCTCACATGGATAAAAGCCAAATAAGAACCAAGAAAGAATGATATGAACTAGAGCTTGGTATGGAGATGAACACAAGCTCTAAATTCTCACATGGATAAAAGCCAAATAAGAACCAAGAAAGAATGATATGCCAAGTATGCAAAGGTTTGAGCTCTCCACAAAGATGCGATCAAATTACTCACTTGAGAGCCCCTCTTGATAGTACGGCAACTATCCTATAACCCGGTCTCCCACTAACACCATGAGACCGGTAAAATAGAAACCCTATCAAGATCATACCTTTGCCTTGCGCATTCCACTTGAGCTAGATAATGACGATCTTGATCTCTTCAAGTGGACCACTTTTCTTGATTTGCACTTGCTAGCACATGCTTGATGAAGACATCTCCAAATGCTCCCCCATACTCCATTATGGGAGAGCCTCGCTAATCTCCGTCTTCATGTATCCACTTGCGCTTCATATTCTTCTCTTGATATAGATGATGGCTTGGAGATAAACATGAAGTTCACTCAATCTTCTTTTCCAAGCCATGCTTGCAATAAGCTCAACTCTTCATATGACCATTCTTCATATAAACCCTTGGATAGAACCTTGGTCAATATATAATCTTCTAGAGTCCAACACATGAACTCCAATCTCCTTCATGGACACGATCTATAAAGATATCTCAATGCAAATATTAGTCCATAGAGATTGTCATTAATTACCAAAACCACGCATGGGGCAACACATGCACTTTCAAAGCCCCCCATCAACGTTCGTGTTATCAACAACCCTGATCATACACAAGTGCATAGACTTAGGCAGTATAAAATTCTCATTATCACAAACATTGTATTCAATTAAGAGTGAGTTCACCTGTTGTCCAAGTAACTTGGCACGAACTCTTGTCATCGGTCCAATCCTCACTTCATCGGGCTTGTCTTGAACAGCAACATCATCAAAGGAAGAAAATGATAAAGGACTAGGGATGTCCTCATCAGGGAGTAACATAGTTAATAACATACTCCCTCCATTCAGATTTAATCCACTTCTTGGAAAAATTTAGACAAATTAGCCTAGCATTTATTAGTACTACTTTTGCATACTCCACCATGCATCACAATTACGATGTCACACGAAGTAAAGCATCCATTGGTTAAACCAATCTTAATTAATGCAATCTATGCATGAGAAATAGCAAACTGGTGCATGCATGGTGTGTAGACTCTCTTCCATCTTAATTACTGAGGTGGGACCCAGTTAGGATGTAGATTAATTCCGAACAAATTTTAGACCCAGGATGTAGATTAAATCTGAATGGAGAGAGTAGATGTCACATAGGCAAAAAAGATTATCTGACATGCAATTAATGAAGAGAGAGGCAAATAGAGTAACATAGATAATTACCGTAACATAACACTTCCCAATGTAAAATAAGTCTGCAAAGTAATAAATTAATCCCTCTACGTTACCACACATATGACACTGCCCACTATAGAGGTAGTAACATACACCGGCGGATCTAAGTGTACTCAGCCGGGTGCACAGGACACCGGGTAAGAAAAAATTTCTTTGTAAACTAGCAATTCTTCACCACATATGCACCCCCCAAAACTATGATTTTTCCCTTTTGGTGCACGGTAGGCACCCTGGTGCTATGTGCTCTAGCTCCGCCAGTGGTAACATAGAGTAGTAACATATGTTACTCCCCACTATGAGCAGTCTAATCCGATCAATTTTCGAGTTGCCATGGCCCATGCATGGTTCAGATATAAATATGAGCTTTTGGTCCGTAAATTCCTTTTTTTTACTTGGTCCTTAAATTGTGGCATTATTACTGTGCTACGCATATACCGGCTGATTTGGGAGCTGGACGTTTTGGAGAGTGAGTTCCACGTGTTCGTTTTTTGTTTAAACAGTTTAACATTTGAAATTTCAACAAAAAATAGAAAAAAATTCTAGATGTAGATTATGATATGATATACAAGGGTAAAAAAACCAAATTCGAAATTCGTTATCTTTTAGGCTCGGAACAACTGACACATGGATGGATCTAGGGTCGGCAATGGTACACGTTTTCAAAAACTTCAGATTTTGCCGGACACTTTTTGTGCTATGTGCGTCTTTTCCACACGTAGCACAAAAATAGTCATTTTTATACGAAACCTTGCACGTATGCAGAACGTTTTAACATGTTTGTCTCTGGGTTTTTTTCGAAATTATTGAAATGATTTTATTTTCTCGAATTTCGTATTCAAGCAAGAGCATATGAGCTCGGGGGTATACTGAATTTCCGATTACTCACTCCATTGCGTAATTTTTATCATGGTTTTAATTTCAAATTTAAACTAAAACGATGGCAAGAATTGTGGAACGGAGAGTACCTTATACTAACACAAATCAGGATTGTCCCATGAAACCGATGCTGGTACACCAACAATACATACTCTCCTCTAAAACCAGGTTAGATAAACCACAACCGCTACATGATCCACCTACTCCTTGCTCTGGGCCACGCGATCCTTGTGCCCGCTGAGGATCTCTGAGATCTGAAGTCCCTTGGTGAATGACTGGTTGAACAATATTTCTATATGCACCTATGAGAACTACACACCAAACATGCTACTGGTTCATTCAACAAGCCTGGAGATTCGTTCTAATGCCAGCGGTGAGGCCGGTTGTTGTGGGGGCACAAAATGTATTCAAATATTGTTCCAAAGTTTGGGGGGGGGGGGGGGGCACTGGCCCCCTCGCTCCTACCTACTGTAATCCCGCCACTGTTTGTCAGGCTTGATGGGTTCTCACGTACGAGGTGCGCACCTAAACCTAGGAGACTTATAAACTTCGTAACCATTGATACTTCCGTCGTGTGGGCTAGTTGCCAACCTCGCGCTTGTTTCTCCGTCTCCATCTTGTCTGCCACTCCTCTCGGTTTTGACGTATCATCATGAACCATCACGTCTGATACCAATTTAATATACTTCTTTGATCCGTAAAAAGTTGACGTGACTATGCATGTGCGTGAACGTCTATGTTTGTACCGTGTTTTGAAAAGAAAAAAAATATCGGCCATGCTGCGAGTCCCACTCCCCAGAATCCGGCCGGATGTAGCGCGCGAGTAGCACTTGGAGTACGTGCGTAGGGTACGGGTGGCTCGATCACGCACGAACGAACGTAGTGGTGGCCTTGGCCATCCCACCCAAAGCCCTCGGAGGATTAAACAAGACAAGTACGGACGTGTGTGCGGCCGGGTACCAAGTGCTTCCAACCATCGATCCCTGCACCAACCGCCCCACTCCACGCAGAGACTTAGACGATCCACCGATCCGGTGCTTGGGCACTACTCACTCAGTTCCAATTTAATTGACTTGCTATGTAACATGTCTAGATACATACACATGTGGTGTATAGCAAGTCAATTAAATTGGAACGGAGGGAGTAAATATTTATAAATGTTTGACTGGTCGATCTCTCAATGCATACATGCATTCATTTGGGACATTCTTAAGCTGCATGCATGGACTAGCTACTACTCTATTAATTAACACCTAAGAGTTCATGATAGTTGAAACATTCTTTGCACGTTGACTAGACGTACGCCACTTAATCATCTTTTGAGAGGGCACTTGATAGTTGAGTGTGCATATCTCGACGGAACCTTCCAATGACACAACATGCATGCATGGACGGTTGTTATAGATTATCTACACATACACACCTTTGTGCAAAGGAGCTTAAGTGAATTTTTTTCAAAAGGTAACACTTTGAGCGGCCTATTTTATATGGTGCAAATTAAGGATATGGGCATAGTGGAACATAGGACGACACAGTACGGTTCAACGCTTATTTATCAGCCTATAGCTAGTTACCACGCACCAAGCAGAAATATTTGACCAAGCACAACTGCATGCCACTTCGATCCATATATTAAGTAGTAACATGTTGCACCTGCAAAAGCTGCTTATAATTCAAAATGATAATATATGCTCAACTAACGGAAGACTATATGCTTCCTTAATTAACTAGTTTGACGACGTCCCATATTTTCCCATGGAGCTCGCCCAAGCTGTAAATTACACGGACCGTACAATGTCCGGATTTCTTCCCAGCGGTTTACGTTGTTTTTGGCTAAAATACGAGCATCCAAGCGAGGCCTTATCTAACAAAGACAAACATGGAGTCTTGCAGATCACCTCTCTCGAAACAGGGCCGTAGCCCCGCTTTATTATTAAAGACTCAAACAGTCGAGCCGATACAAAGTGATGAGTAGAACCTCTTACACAACAGATCGGAAATAAAACAAGAAAGCCGTGAAGGCAGGCTCTAAACTTGACCCGTTTAGCGAGCATTCATAGTGTCCACGTAACAGATTTCTGTAGAGAAAAAAGCGGACCGCCCGGCGTCTGTTTAGGCGTCGACACAAAATTAGTTCCCGTGATCTGCCGGGAATCAAATCCAACTGCCACGAAGATGATCCTAGCGCCTGCGTTGTACATATAAATCTTGAGATTGACTTGTACGGAGTATTTACGGAGAGTGGACGGTCCATATCGGTTCGAGCTCTCACGCTCTGTCCCAGGATATGCACAACCAGTCGTATATACATCATGCGGAATGTAGCCGATAGTATCATGGTCCTCGTGGATATCGATAGAAGATTCCATTACTCGTCAAATTAATCACTTTTATTTTCTTAATTTATTTGATTACAGTCGCAAACCTGGCCTCCACCCGAGGTGCCGGCGGGTGGACCGAACCCATGATCACCGGCTGAGGAACCACGGTGGCCGACTGGCCGGTACAACGGCCGGTAAACACTAACAGTAAAAATCCCCAGCCCCTGCACACTGCATCTGCAAACGCATGTTCCTGTGGCTGGCTTTGCAAGTCAAAACTAAAAAAGGCCCCAAGCAGGCGCCACCGCCACCGTACTCTGTCGGCCAACATCTCGATCGATCCGGGCCTAGCTTAGCTCTGCTAGTGCGGCGTCGCGCTCCCGGCGGTCGACACGTCGACGGCGTACACCTGTTCCAGATTGGGGAATAGTGATGGGTGGCGCCCGACCGGCCGTTGTTGTACCCTGGCTGACAGTTGCATGTCGGAACCAACAATGAGTGGAGTGGCGGGCCGAACCGCTACATGCGCGCACAATGCTCGACGTACCCGCCTCGTCGGAGTAGTAGTGTAGATGGCCGGTCAGGAACTTGTTTGGTGATGATCGATGGTGATTCCCGTGACTGTTCGAAATGCACCTAGAAATACCTTGAAAGGCCATTCTCTGTAGTAGCAAGGGCATATCAAAGTCGAAGTAGATTCTTTATTTACAAAATCACTTCCCAAACCGTAGAAGCTTCTTCCAAAGCATACGACTTTCTACGATCTCTAGACAAATAGACCTTATATGAATCATATGTGATGTACACGAAAGTCTATGGAAACTGGTTCTCTATGCTAGGTGATGTTTGTGTGCTCAGACGGCGGCACGCCAACGCTGCTAGACTCAACGCAGAGTAAAGCATTCGAAAAAGTTTTATTACATACCTTGAACTGGTAGACAAAACATAAATCGAGTCCGGAAGTTTGAATCTTGGAAGTTGGCATCCTGAACTTGTCAAACCCGGTCTATTTCGAACCCCTACACCTGTTTGGCGCACCGGTAATGCCACAATCTCGACAGGAATAACGTGCTACTTTCTCTGACGGTTCGACCCCGCATGCCATATGCATCCCCTTCCTAAATCTCTCACGTTGACCACACCATGGACTATTCAATTGCGGGCCACTTGTGCCTCAGCCCTACTGGCCGTTGCCGGCCATCATGGTGCTCCAGCAAGCCACCGCTGCCCACGACCCTCCTAGCCAGGCTCACCGCCGTGCTTGCTCAGGTACTGGACAAGGACGGCTAGAGCCGCGAGTAACAGCACACGCCAGAGTAGACGAGCTCCATGCACGTTGCAGAGTGGACGAGATGTGTGGCCCTGCTCAATGCGTCGCTGATGTTGGGTCATTGGTCAACGGCCCGTACTGGAGAAAAGCAGGCTCATGTCGTCATCGCCTACACTCGCCAAGACAAGCTTGCCGCCGACCATGGCTGATGTGTCCCAGCTATGTTGTGCAACGCTCTTACCCGTGTCCGCCGGCTCGTACGAACTTCGCAGCCTCTGTCAGAAGGTTGAAGATAGATATGAAAAGGGGTCGGTGTTGTCACTGAGAGAAGCAATTTGAGTTTTCATTTCTCAAAGGTACATTGTTTATGATAGACCGGATCGACAATTTCACGGTGCAAACTTTGGGATTCGAAGTTTAGGGTTCGGTTTGTCTTTCGCGTTCAAGTTCTGAGTTTTGTTTACACTATGTTTGGATGTAGGAATTGGGGGTTGGAATCAGGGAATCTGGAATTAGACAGCGATTTCCACCGTTTGGACTGGTCACGGAATTTGGGCTCGGAAACGCAGACCAATTCCCAGGGCAACTCCCGCAGGCATCCGCTCGCCCAAAACTTTCCGAGCTGAGACCCTCGGAAACGCACGGAAACTAGCGAGCGAGCTCGTTCGCGAAACGTTCCCTTCTCGCGAAATAGAAACTGGAGCGAGCTCGACCTCCTCTCGTCCCGTCCCTGGCGAAACGGCGGCGCCGCCGGCAGGTAGGACCTCCCCCCTCTCTCCTCCGACCATCGGCGTCCTTCGCTCGTCCCAACTTCTTCGTTCCCAGGCGGGGCCGCGCGCTCCTCTCTCCCTCTGAGCCGTGCCGCCGCCGGAAACCCTAGATGCGGCCGGCGGCGGGATAGGAACGGCGCCGGGATGGGCACGGCGGTGGGAAGGACAGCGCCCTAGTCTCTCCCTTCGGCCGGGCCACGCCCATCCTCTCTCCTTCTGTCGGGGATGTAATCCCCGGTACCCCTTATTGAGGGAATATACGAGAGAGACAGCAGATAAATAATTGTAAAGAGATAACAGAAGAAAGAAATCTGGGCTCAATTCCTCTTGCCGAGTCAACGCCAGACCGACACAGCGTAACCTCGGTTGAGCTATTTTTCATCTACCGAGTCGTTCCAATCTCGGGATGGGCCGAGATGCCCCAGCGGCTCGGTTTGGGCCGAATATCCCAGCCGAGACAGATTTATCTCGGATTGGGCCGAGTTTCCCAGCTGGACCGAGCTCCCCAACCTCGGATGGGCCACATTCTCCAGCAGGCCAAAACTCCTGCAATCCCGGAATGGGCTGAGGTAGCCAGAGCCTCGGTGGTCCGATTCGTTCCCGCACCCCGGCTGGGCCTAGGCCGGTGTCGCCAGCACCTCGGCCTGGTCTTCGGGCGCTGGGCGAGGTGGCCTTCGCTGCATCGACCGAGTCACCGCTAGCGAGGAGTGGGCCGGGGCTTCGCACGACGTTGCCTGACGAGCGCGTCATCGACAGGATCGTACCCCGGACCGCTGCCTCGGCTGCTCCCCCAAGCGCTACGGGCCAGCATTGCTTCGACCGAATTGATCGTACCCCGGATCGCTGCCTCGGCTGCCTTCGACCGAGGCTTCCTTCGACCGAGACATCAGCGTCCAGCGCCACGGCACGGATCGCCTCTTCGACCGAGACCAGCGCCTCGTTCCATGAGTGCTGCACCTGCACCGACACCTTCGACATTCCCCGCTACTTCCTCGACAAGTACTAGATGCCCTGCCACCCCCAGAAGACAGGAGCTAGAAGACAAAAACAAGGACAAGACAGGCCATGTCCATTCTGGACATGGCAGGGCATGGCTACAGTGCCCATGATGTGACGAGAGTACGCCTCCCTGACACATTTACAGTGTTGACGAGACCCCAGTGGTCAAATCAGCAATGAAGTTGATTTGACCCCAGTAGTCATTTCAGTGGCAGTACTTGTACAGTGTATCTTGTCCCCTGGGCTCCCTTTATAAGGAGCACCAGGGGGAACGCTTTGAAGAGCTCCGCGCGGGCTCGCACAACCCCTTGTGCTCATTCTTCTTCCTCCTGCTCCCGTGAGAGTTCTTCCTTCAGCTAGAAAGCCTAGTACAGGCAGCATGCATACAGCTCGAGGAGCATTTGTACAGACCATATACAGAGGGAGAAATACACCAGTAGGCTAGATGCTGCAGTAGGGGTTTTATCTCTCACGAGAGCCCCGAAGCAGGGTAAATCCTTGTGTTCGTCTCTTCTTCCGTGTGCGCTCTTCAGTGCGCTATCCCTCCCCGAATCCTCTAGCGTCAATCGGCCCCCAAACTCAAGCCTACCCCTAGGCATCTGTTGTTCTATACGACGACAGTTGGCGCCCACCGTGGGGCTGACAGTGGCGCTTGCTGGATCAAATTCGGACGGGACCTTCTTCATCAAACGCGGGGACTCAACATCGCCATCGTCCTCCGCGCTCTAGCTTGCCGCTGTGAGCAAAGGGCTAGCGCTACCTCCACCAGCGGACATCATCGGCAGATCCGGGATGAGAAAAGTGACTCGGGGACTCAACTTCGACATCGTCCCCGGGTGTTAACTCATTTTCGAGTTGACTACAGTTCGAATCCGAGATACCCTGGTAAATCCGAGATACCCTGGCAAGTCCGAGATATGCTGTTACCCTGGTAAATCCGAGATATGCTGTTATGCTGGTAAATCCGAGATATGCTGTTATGCTGGTAAATCCGAGATATGCTGTTATGCTGGTAAATCCGAGGTGTGCTGGAAATCCGAGATATGCTGGTGTGTTGAAAAATCCGAAATACCCTGGAAATCCGAGATACCCTGGAGAAATCTGAGATACCCTGGAAAATCCGAGATAAGGTTGGGAAATCCGAGTTGAGGCTTGGAAATCCGAGATAAGGTTGGGAAATCCGAGTTAAGACTTGGAAATCCGAGATAAGGTTGGGAAATCCGAGTTAAGCCTGGAAATCCGAGTTAAGCTTGGAAATCCGAGTTGAGCTTGGGAAATCTGACATGCTGGTCAAATCCGACTTACAGGTGGCTCAAACCGAGATATTGGTGGCCTAGGTCGATATGCCGGTGTCCCGGCCGGCATAAGCGTCTTCCTCTACTGCTACAACAACACTGCCTTGTGAGTATCAATTATATGTCTGCGTCACTCTTTTAAATAGTCTCAAACAGTGCTGGGGGACTGCCCCTTCGTACCTTGCTTAGTTGTTTTCCCCGGGAGCAAGATGTCTTGACTCGGGGACTGGACAGTCAGTCAGTTTTGCAACTTCTCCTAGATAAGAAAAGTGACTCGGGGACTCGGTTGAGTTCGAGTCTGCATCTCTGTGCATAGTGTCGCTGCTAGAATTAATTGCTGTCTTCTGCTAGACTTAATTTTGTCTGTTGAATAGAATTGTTGTTCCCGTTAATTATTCGTTTATATATGCTTGAACTAACGTTGAAAGGTGGTATCGGTTTTACCGAGAAAATATTCATTGCTAAGATTATGGAGTTATTGGTCATCTCGGATTCATCTTATATTAATTGTGGCTTCAGAGCATATCGCGGGTAATCCTTGAAATCGGCTTGCCGAGTTGTAAATGGCGTATCATCCCAAGTTATCGCTTATGTGCAGATCAAAATATCATAGCATTATCGGTATTCTCCAGATCGCCGTTTATTTCGGTATGCAGCTATATCTCAGTATCATCTCATACCTCAAATCGCCGTTTATTTCGGTTTGCCAAGATAGCACGACATTTATCTCATATCAGCAAGTATCTCACAATTGCTATTTTTATCGGCTTAACTGACTATCTTGGTTCTTCAATTATCCGAGATTACCAGAGTATCAGGGCATCATTATCTCGGCACAATGAGTCAAAAGGTATCTGATCTCACTGAGTTTTACGTGTTGAGAAATATCTCAGCTCGTCATCTGACAATTGCCCATGAGGGCAAGATGCCAGTTTAGCCCATGCAGGCTATGAGTTGGTTCAGCTCATGATGTGGACATATGCTTTCGGTAACGCCCAGACTGGCTGAAAACCGAGATACCGAGACATATGAGATATGTCCGTACAGACATATGCGAGAGACATATGAGATATGTCCGTGCAGACATATGCCTTCGGTGATGCCCAAGTGGCTAAAAACCGACATATGAGAATGCCCAGAGTGGCTAAAAACCGACATATGAGATATGCCCAGAGAGGCCGAGATATCGAGACATATGAGATATGTTCGTGCAGGTTATATGTTGGTACAGTTAATGCTGGTGGCATGCGCTTTCGGTAATGCCCATGATGGCTAAGAACCGACATATAATGATGCCCATGCTGGCAAGATATTTCTTATAGGGAGATTTTGGTATTGGATATTTGTTTTAGTCAGACTGCGCGCGACTCTGCGAGTCCCCCGCAGCCTCGGGGACTAATGTCGGGGATGTAATCCCTGGTACCCCAAAGTTGGTGCTGTTATTGAGGGAATATACGAGAGAGACGCAGATAAATAATTGTAAAGAGATAACAGAAGAAAGAAATCTGGGCTCAATTCCTCTTGCCGAGTCAACGCCAGACCGACACAGCGTAACCTCGGTTGAGCTATTTTTCATCTACCGAGTCGTTCCAATCTCGGGATGGGCCGAGATGCCCCAGCGGCTCGGTTTGGGCCGAATATCCCAGCCGAGACAGATTTATCTCGGATTGGGCCGAGTTTCCCAGCTGGACGAGCTCCCCAGCCTCGGATGGGCCACATTCTCCAGCAGGCCGAAACTCCTGCAATCCCGGAATGGGCCGAGGTAGCCAGAGCCTCGGTGGTCCGATTCGTTCCCGCACGGCTGGGCCTGGGCCGGTGTCGCCAGCACCTCGGCCTGGTCTTCGGGCGCTGGGCGAGGTGGCCTTCGCTGCATCGACCGAGTCACCGCTAGCGAGGAGTGGGCCGGGGCTTCGCACGACGTTGCCTGACGAGCGCGTCATCGACATGATCGTACCCCGGATCGCTGCCTCGGCTGCTCCCCCCAGCGCTACGGGCCAGCATTGCTTCGACCGAATTGATCGTACCCCGGATCGCTGCCTCGGCTGCCTTCGACCGAGGCTTCCTTCGACCGAGACATCAGCGTCCAGCGCCACGGCACGGATCGCCTCTTCACCGAGACCAGCGCCTCGTTCCATGAGTGTGCACCTGCACCGACACCTCCGACATTCCCCGCTACTTCCTCGACAAGTACTAGATGCCCTGCCACCCCCAGAAGACAGGAGCTAGAAGACAAAAGTAAGGACAAGGACAAGACAGGCCATGTCCATTCTGGACATGGCAGGGCATGGCTACAGTGCCCATGATGTGACGAGAGTACGCCTCCCTGACACATTTACAGTGTTGACGAGACCCCAGTGGTCAAATCAGCAATAAAGTTGATTTGACCCCAGTAGTCATTTCAGTGGCAGTACTTGTACAGTGTATCTTGTCCCCTGGGCTCCTTTATAAGGAGCACCAGGGGGAACGCTTTGAAGAGCTCCGCGCGGGCTCGCACAGCCCCTTGTGCTCATTCTTCTTCCTCCTGCTCCGTGAGAGTTCTTCCTTCAGCTAGAAAGCCTAGTACAGGCAGCATGCATACAACTCGAGGAGCATTTGTACATACCATATACAGAGGGAGAAATACACCAGTAGGCTAGATGCTGCAGTAGGGGTTTTATCTCTCACGAGAGCCCCAAGCAGGGTAAATCCTTGTGTTCGTCTATTCTTCTGTGCGCTCTTCAGTGCGCTATCCCTCCCCGAATCCTCTAGCGTCCATCGGCCCCCAAACTCAAGCCTACCCCTAGGCATCTGTTGTTCTATACGACGACACCTTCTCTCCTCTCTCCATCCGACCGAGCTCTCCTTGCCACAGGCGCACGGTGGCTGCCCTTGCCACCGCCGCAGGGCCGGCCGGTGGCCTGGGGCGTCTTGCGCGCCGTGCGGCCGGAGGACCAGTTCCGAGTGAGGTAATTAGTCCAGCAGCACATCGGGTTCTTCACTTGTTTAACTAGTGCAGAATTATTCTTTCAACTGGGAACATATGAATGATGGGCACTGGGCAGCAAATTTTGTAGTGAACAAGAATTCAGTTAACCGAATTTCTTAATACTTTTCAATAATTTACTACTTCTTGCTAGGTTCTTTCCTCAACCAGTGTGTTTATTTGTTTGTAGATGGCAGATGTAAAGTTTTATCTTGAGAGGAGTAACAGAAATCAAGCGGACATCATCTGGGTTCTTCGTTTTCAGTAGCTGCATGAGCAATATTCATGTCATCGGTTGGCTTCATCTGATTCCTGGTGGTGAAGTATAAAATGAGAGAATGTTGTAGACAATTAATAGGTCAAAGGAGCAAGGAGGTTATATATATTTTTGGTGCAGCACATCTGAACAGAGAAGATGGCTATTTTTTCGATATTCCTAGAATATTATAATGTTATTATGTGCGCAAAATAATACTCCTGGAGTATATCAATGTTCAAATATATACATAATATTTTTTCATACATGTACAAAAGTTTATATTGTCCAAACTCAACAAAACATGCAATTCCATGGATTATACATCCAAACAGGAATTGAAATCGTGAGCTAGCGTTTAATTCTAGTCATAAATTTTTTCACAACCAAACAGCGGAATTTTAATTGGATCCAATTTCCTTTCCATCATGGAAATAGAATTGCGACTCCAATTCAATTTCCAACAAACTTTTCTACATCCAAATAGGCTTTTCCCTAAAGCATTCCAAGGCATTCAACGTGCAGTCTCCCACGTTGCTTAAAAAACTCAGCACGCCCTGTCCCAAAAAAACTGAAAAGAAATCGACGAGCAAAGGATCGTACCGGACCACGTCCTGGCAGTCCCACTTGTACCCGCCACCCGCCCCGGACAAGACCCACTGCGAACTGGGCCCCACACGCGACCGTGGACCCGCTCAAACCTCCCGCGCTATAAATACCGAGCCAGCCTCTTCGCATATTCAACTCGGCTAATCAGCTCCACCATCCACTCCACTCGCGCACACACGGCAGCAGCTACCCAAGTGGCCGCGTACGACGCTCGGCTCAAGCTAGCCAGCCAGATCGGAGGAATGAGGCACCTGATCCGGCGGCTCTCCCGCGTCGGCGACGACTCCTCGCCCCCGTCGTCCCCGGCGAAGCGGCGGGGCGGGAAGCCGAAGCCGCCGGAGGGGCACGTGCCGGTGCACGTCGGGGACGGGAGCGAGGCCGAGCGGTTCCTCGTGCGGGCCGAGCTGCTGGGGCGCCCGGCGCTCGCCGAGCTCCTCGGCCGCGCCGCGCAGGAGTACGGCTACGACCACCAGGGCCCGCTCCGGATCCCCTGCTCCCCCGCCGCGTTCCGCCGCGCGCTCGCCTCCGTCGCCGCCGACGGAGACTGCTGCTAGCCGGTTAGCTAGAACGAGAGGGCTCCGGGTTGGTTTCCCGGAGCTCGATCGGCCCGAACCCAGCCCCCAGGCGCGGCCCGGTTTAGTTCTCGAACGGGACCGCCTTGTGTTGTGTGCATACGACCGCCTGGAAGATTAGCGTTGGGTTCGGCATTTCTTTTTTCCTTTTTCCGTTATTATCGTTCGGTGTAATGTACCACCTGAAACGGCTTGTTCTTGTTGACTAGAAACGGCAACGGCAGTGTGCTACTAGATGTACTCTACCGATTTGGAAGGCTACTGGTTAATGATGCACTCTCTAGTTTAAAATGCATTGCTGCACTCCCTTGTGTGTTGCTTACAAATATTTGTCCAAGACAAGGCGCATGTCTTCGCCAGAAAAAAAGGCAGTCCCTTCCAAAAAAAAAAAAGGCAAGTCACAATCGAAGGCAGTGCTTATG
Source organism: Poa pratensis (assembly GCA_947311845.1). Lineage (NCBI taxonomy): Eukaryota > Viridiplantae > Streptophyta > Magnoliopsida > Poales > Poaceae > Poa > Poa pratensis. The sequence goes on along the minus strand of CAMZMU010000117.1, from coordinate 84,693,285 downwards.
GGCACGCACCTTCGCGCGATATGGAAAATGGATGGCTATCTTGCTCTGTTTTCTGTATGCCACTTTCGGAGACTTGGAGACAAGAACTGTCAAAAAGTCAAGACCTGCATATGGGCTTACATGATTAGCAAATAAAACCTGATATATAATCAAGCCTATGGGCTCTGTTTCAATGAAGATCGACTCTTGTTTTTTTAGTTTTAAAGCCGAACAACTTCTCGGATTAGTAACTAGAATGCGGTAGGTAGTCTTGCGCAGTTCTACTAGCAGCATTGTTCTGAATGATTTATTGGTGTCGTCGCATTAGGAGCAGTTACTGGTGGGTGTGAAGCAGTAAGCAAGAAGAGCCAGTGTATAGCTCTTGCAAGAGAAAAAACACAGAGCAAATTAAGCAACATATTCGATTTATTTTTTTTTTTTTGCTATCATACATACTGACTACTCCTTCTGGTTAACAAAACATGTCATATAATTTAGCTAAAAGACAATCTTGTCTAAGTCTGGCCGTGTTTTTGGACAAAAATATGAATATCCACGGTCTGATATCTCTACGACTCTACGTCATTGTATTATAACTCTGTTCCGTAAAGGAAGGCGTATAAATTTATCAAAGAAGTCAAACCATGTAAAGCCTGATCAAATCTTTTGAAAAAAAACTATCAATCTCTAGAATGTCAACTCTATCATATTGAATACATCATATTGTTAATCGTTTTTCCTATAAACTTGTTCAACTTCACATTGTTTGACCTTAGAAAACATTTATTTGTACACATTTTTTTAGAAACGGAGTAGTAGTACAATATACTCGGAGTGCATGAAGTAGTGGCAGGAGCATTGGCCCTAGTCCGGTCCAAAGTTCAGAGCGACTCCTCGAGCGGTGAGAGGCAGCGAGGGAGAGCTTTGGGAGGAGCCATTTTGATCATCTGGCTCCGGTTACCGACGAGTCTTGTCACTTTGCTTGCTATCGTCTTTAGCGCAGAGAGGAACCTCGGGTCCGAGGTGGTAGTGCAATTTCAGCGGAGGAAAAAAAAGGGGTAGCTTTCAACGGACTGTTTCTGATCAGGACCGCCATTCTTCTTCCTCCTGTTGGCTGACGATGCGGCTTAAGCTATGATGCGTCGAATGTGCTCCATTATTACCAATTTCACGGATAAAAGGCAGCAGCATCGCCGTTAGGATAAATCTTAACACTGTCTTAGAATGAAGCAGCGAAAGCAACGGCTCGGTTATTACCACCCACTCTCTGATTAGCTAATTGTGCGGTCTATCTGCAGGGAATGAACCGTCGTTTCGCAATCTTTATCTCCTCCCTCCCTCCACAGTCCGGGGCGATCGATCGAGCGGCGTTCTTCGTTTGATGTGGTCCGTGCGTACCTAGTGGCCTGTGGGCCGGCCATTGGCGATCTTCCTGACGATCGAGACGTGTAAAATCGATGGCGTCGCGATGCTGCTGGGTCGTCGTCGCCTTGCTTCTGGCAGGCGTTGCCTAGGCTAGCCCCCCTAGGGCTCCTAGGTACGTGCCCGTGAACGATCTGCGCCAGCGTCCACGGGGAGCGGCCAAGCGATCCTTCTTGGGCGTCGCGCTAGCCGCTTGTGCACGGACGCTTGCTTGGCCTGTCGTTGTTGCCGCTTTTTGCCTCGCCGTCTCGTTTGATCGTGCGCGTGACAGTGTTGCAGCAGTCGCCGGGCGCCCGTGGAGTCTTCGTTGTTGTCTTGCGACGGGGCTCGTGAGACGTCGTGCAGCGAGGACTGTGCGGCGCGGGGCACGAATCCGCCGGAGATTCGGTCGGCCGGCCGTCCTTCTCATACATCCAATTTTAGACAAATGGAAGTCATCTATCGAGTATTTTGAACGGAGGGAGTACTCCTAACTTGTTATGTTCCTGCACGTGCACGCTTCAGTCGAGTAGCGGGAGTACTCCAAGGTGTGCTTGTTTTCATCGTAGACGATACCCGGACAGCTCGTACAGTACTCTGCTGCTCCGTTAGTCCACGAGTACTAACACGTACGGAGTACTTGTTACATCTGACCAACTCACATCAGAGCCGCTGAGCCAGACCGATCAGCAAAGCAATTATCCAACAAGTCTCCTCAAGGAAAAATTAGTTACAGAATGCACAAGGATCCGGTTACAAGTAGACTCTCGTTGGGCCAGGTCTCGGCTAATGGTTAACACTTGAGCTAACTGGGCCCAGGCTGGCGACTAACCCCAGCACCTGATCCAGTCCAACCATGGGTCCGTCCGGAGAAGTCAAGCCCATGCACTCGATTTGCGTTCCATTTTTTGCATATGTTTTTTGCACGTGCTCATGGCCGACTTTTTTTAGACAATGAATATTTGTTTAGTTGAAGGAGATAGGATGAAGTAAAAAAAAACCTCCTATTTTGTTAAGCCTTGTATGCGGAAACTCAAACTTGCTCCCGAGCTCACATGCTCCTAGTTGAGTATGAAATTCGAAAAAAATACAACACTCCAAAAATTCTAAAAAAAATCAGAGACGAACATGTTAAAGTTCGCTCGTAAAAAAATGACACATTTTCTGCTCTGTGCAAAAACTAATTTTTTTTGGCTAACATGAGATACAGATCTGTCTTTTTTTAAGCACTGATTTTGTCTTTTTCGCACAGAGCGCAAACAAAGTCATTTCTTAACATATATGAAAAATCTCTCTTCCTCGCAAAAAAAAAAGTCATTTCTTAACAAAACTTGTCACGTATGTATAGCACTTTAACATGGATGTCTATGATTTTTTTCAGAATTGTTTAAAGTGTTTTCTATTTTTTTATTTATTTCGTACTCAACCAGGAGCATGTGTGCTCAGAAGCCAAATTTGCTCTCCTTGTAATGAGTAGATAACATGCATCAACTTGGGACCAATTTAGCCTACTTGTGTGTTGAGCTCGTCCTACCCTTTCCCCTCATCACATGGCCTTTATGGGGTTTTAATTATTTTTCCTCCATGGCATTCTTATGTTGACCGTGCTACTTTTGTCATCATGAGATCATCCTCTCTATTCTCTTGTCTTACAGATCTACATAGGTCATTTTCGAACCACCGTTGCGCGAGCTATGTCCCCTCAAGCCCGCCATGGGATGGGAGGAGTAGGAGGGAAAGGATCCATAGGTCTTTACTCGCATGTGTTGAAGTTCCCATCTCTTTTAGTTACTACTCCCTCCGTTCACTAATATAAGACATTGGATCCATCATTTTAATTTTCTTGATTCAAATGTATCTATCTTACTTTGCACATAGATTCACTCATTTTAGTATGTATGTAATTAAAATTTAAAGGGGGTCCAATGACTTATATTATTGAACGGAGGGAGTATTAATTTGTAGTTTGAGAAGTTGATTGAGTAAAAAGTAATGATTTCTTGGATGAACGCCATAACACTCATAGTTGAAGGTTGGTCATGATCGAGTGAGTGAGTTTCAGAGCTGAAAATCGATTATTGCCAGTTATAAGTTCACATTGATAAGTTGCAAAACTGTGAGTAATGGAGTTGTGCCTTTATATTTATAAGAAATTTGAGTACATATGGCGAGATGTTACTATATTCTCATGTTCATACCGTGCAGGATGCCATCGTTTCCCTAGACATGGTAAGTATGAGCTACCCGGGGTGGCGGGACTACGTGTACACGAGATTGTCTACTGACAAAGTTCTGTGTAGTAGTATTAGCACACAAACAATTTTTATCCGATCGATAAAAAGATGCCTTGAAACGATGAGAATACAGACCATCCAAACTCTTTACAAAAGATTATATTATACGCAACATATAGATTATATTATACTTCTTCCAACCCAAACACATGTGTTTTGTGCCTAGTTGTTGTTTGGCGTTAATTCTCCTTTTAGTCACCGTTATAAGAAGTAATTTTGACCATCAATTTCTGCAAGTTCATTTGGCTTAATAAAATAGTAGTATAATTATGCATTGTAAAAAATTATTTTATCATAGATCAAGTAATATCTCTTTGGTATTTTGGATACTAGTACTATTTTTTTCTTATACAGTAATAGATTGTTAATCATTTTGTACCGGGGGCTAGTATCTCTATCAGACTATCACAAAAGTTACAACAACAAACCGATAAAATTGCGTGACGCCGGCCGGCATCGTGAGGGTAGATTTCTGCGCACGGCAGAAGGCAGAGAACCGACGTGCGCGCCGCCGCCAGTAAACTCTGCTGCTGTGTGCGCGCCGCCGCTTTTACACAGGCTGACAGCACACATGCTGTGATAGCCCGTTCCCCAAGAAAGGATTATCATTAACACTGCAACAACAACAACAAGAAAAAGTAAACAAAAAGGACGGGGTGATATCGAAACGTATTAAAACACATACGAACTGCCCCGGAAAATTCAAAAATATCCCAACTCGAACTCCCAAACCAATTCCCCGAGGACCGGATTAGGACGAGCGGCAGCCGTGCAGCCGCGCTCGGAATTCTCGATCTGCTCCGCCAGGTCCTCCCAATCGAGCCGAAGCTTCGGCGGGGAGCCGGCGGTGGTTAGGGTTTGGAGGCGGTCGGCGGCGCCGGCGGGGGGATGGATCCGGAGCAGACGTTCCTGCGGGTGCACGCGCGGCTCTCCGGGATGCTCTCGCAGCTGCTCACCCCGCGGATCCGCCTCGCGCTCGAGTACCTCTACCTCACCGGCGCCGTCGCGTTCTTCTGCCTGCTCGTTGTCATGCACACCAACTTCGTGCAGCAGGTGAGCCTAGCCCCGCCCTTCCAGTTTGGGATGAACAAAATTCGGTAGCCCAGACTCGCGTGGTTGCTATATATATGTGGGATTATTAGGACTGGGGTGTTGAATTCGTGCTAACCATGGCGATTTAATTCGACAGTTCTATTTGGTTGCCAATTCGATTAGAAATTGGTCAAATCGGCCTAACATTTTGATGACGACGAATTCGTGGCAATGAACTTAGACTAGTCCAGTGCTGGTTACTGATTAAGCTGCTTTCATAACTTGAACCTCACCTTATGTCCTGTTCTTGATGTATTCTGGTAATTTGCTTTCGCTCAATTCCTTGCGTTCTGACCTAGTTCAGCAGAAAGAGCTTAAATGTACTTTTATGTTTGCCTTTCATGTTTCATCAGATCATCAGTGTGGCAATTTCATATCGATACCGTCCTTCGCTTTGATTTCCTCTTTTTTGTTTTTCACGGCAATGGTTTCTTAAATTTCTGTACCAAATGCTTAGGTTTTATGATACAGTTTGAACATACCTAAACGAGAAAGTGTTGTTAAGTACTGTTGACTACTCAGTCCATTCATAATTCGAAGGCATTTGAATATTTCTGTTTTCTACTTTTCTTTCACTTTAGAAGGCGCCTCTACTCTGGTGCCCCTAATTTTCTGTTTATACCCCCCGTTCGCACGCATGCAGCAGCGCTTAACTACCCTGGTCTGGTGGCCTCATTAATTGCTCGACCGTTGCGGCGAATCATCTGCCGCTGCTCTAACGTGAAATCTCGGCCAGTAGATAGCCCACCTGAATGCAGCAGGGCACACGGTGGCTCCTTGGGCCATGAACTGGACTTGAGCGTCAATTGCTGCTGCTGCCCGTTCATGCTTGAGGAGCGCCGGATGGCCTGCTCAAGCGTGTGCACGGAGTGAGGGCATGCAGCACGGCTCACGAGGGTGTTAATTCGGGGCAATTCATTCCATAATCTGTAGTTGAGTGGCTTCCTTGATACTAGAAAAAAAAGTATACACCCTCCATTGTGGAACGGAGGGAGTATTAGTAAGCTTCGTACCTCACGATGCCTCCTTCATGTTAACGGCTAGTAACACATCAAATCAATGGACTTGTATGTATGGTTTCTTGTTAACATTATAACATAAAGGACGTTGATTGTTGATCATACTGGGTAGCGCATGGTTAATTTAATTCATCCAAGTTATCTATGTTGTCCATCCTTCTACAAATAGTATATTAATGAATGAACTTAGAATAAAAATATTGTAAATGAACTATTTATCTACTTTATCAGTCCTTATATACACATAATGTATGAATGAACAGAATTTTGCGCAAAATAAATAGTAGTAAATAAATAGTTGCACACGTATTAGTAGATAGCACCGAGTACGAGTAGTCATAATTGTCAACACAATCTTGTCCGCTTCTTTGTACATCCTAAAAGGAGCTCTCTCAAATTCCCTTGTCATGTTAACAGCACAATAAGATTAAATTCCTAGAACTTTCCATACTAGCTGGGAAATACAGAGCCGTAGATTTTAAAGAAATCAAGAAGAATACCAAACCATTCTATTTGTTGCTCAGTAGTAGCTACTAATATTTCTTCCATCTGAATTTTTTGGTGTCTATTGTATATTTGTAGCCTCTAATCTTTGAGTTGTCTTTTTCATGTGAAGCCGGGCTGCTCGAGTGAGTTCTCTGGGGTTGAATTTGGTGAAGCACAACTTGTCCAAATCAAGGTATGTATTGTTGTTTTCCTCCTGTTTACCTGGAATTTTCTAGTATAATAATTGTCACTGTGGTTTTTGTTCCCGTTTGCAATTCTTGTTCATGTTTCCTATTGGTATTATGGTATCTTCTCTAAAGTGCTTTTCTGCTTTTGAGTTGTAGATAATCAGTGGGGGACTATGGGCCAGCAAAGGCGCGTCTTATATTATGGATCTCCAGAACCTGGGGCGTTCAGCTGAGAAAATTCTGAGGTTAATGGTGACAAATTCAATATTTTGGCATCTAAGTTTTGGTCAACTTGGGTTGGTCCTGGAGCTAAAAGGAGTAAGATTCTATTTAAATCTTGGAATGGAGACAAAGAATTTGAACCACAGTTAGAGGATGAAGCTGACTCAATTGTTACTACAATCATTCCAGGATTACCGGAGTTGAAGACAACTGGAGATGCTTCTGTACATCATCCTTTATCTGCTAAAGAATCATTTAAAGCAGCGGTTACATATTTATTCAGAAAGTGGTACTCCCGTGTTATCTTATTCTGGAGCAACATAAAGCAGGTTTCAGATAATACTCTCCAACTAATGGTAAGAAGTGTGATCGGTGTCATAAACTCCCTGTATTTGTAGTTCCTTTCCAAAATTTGCCTCTATAGCTGGTCCTTGAAAAGATCATGTTTGCACGTAACATAACTGTTATTCCTTATGGAGAAAAACAAAGTTGTTAGGTGCTTGTTAACGATTCAGGTTGTCGTGTGAGGAACACATTTGAATGTTCAAGCTAGTAGTAGTATTATTTCTCACAATTTATCTTATCAGTACCATCAAGTTCAAGAAAATTTGGATTAGTAAGTGGGGACACTTACTAAGATAATTCTCCACACTGAATCCCGTAAAGCTAGATCATGATTTTATTTTATGTTGTTGCCTTTTCATGATTTGTGCGACGCTGATTTTAATGTATTGTTTATTAGTCACATATATTCTATTTCTAAGGGTTTATCTTTTCTCTCATGTATGAAAAACAGGTCAGATCGAACTGGAATGACTTCCTCCACATCATTAAGGATCTTCAATTACCAAGTATGGATAATCTTCTCTCCACAATAGGTAATGTTTGCACTTGCAGTAAAATGGTCATACTCTGTGGTTCCTCCTCCTACAGTGGTGCTTTAGAAATTTTATTGACTCTGTCTGCTGGTTGTTAAACTCCCAGTATTCATTTCCTTTAACTTCTTACTAGGTTATGTTATTTATTACAGTGCAGTGGTTTGAGAGAAGAAGCAAATCGTTCGAGCCTACCTATTTATATGGTGTGGATAAGGTAAGGTTCTTGGCTTATTGATATCACCTGGTCACTTAGATTGGTGCACTATGGTGCTTGACTACATAATGAACTTCCTAGCTGCAACTTTTGCTGAAAATGACTGAGTATTCCACTGCCAATGGTCAAAAGTGCATTGAAATACCTTAAAGTTTTGCGGTTTCACACCTACCTCTTCGAACGTTCAGTTGATGTTATGCGCTCTATAAACTTGCGCTAGTTTGTACCAAGGCTTACCTTAGAACTTAGAAACAAACGCCGGAGAAACACGAGATCAGATATGTGTGAACAATATGTAGAATCCCATGGTCCCGCGTAAATATAGAGAATCGGTAGAGCATTGAGTCCAATCTTGTTCCTCCTTGCAAGGCTTTCCTTATTGGTGCGTTTGAGCAGTTTGCTGACAATCAGTGACAAGGAAACTCCCCCCTGATAGCGATGAGCAGCACTATCTGCTCTACCTCATTGGGCTAGTTGATCATGGTGACACACTGACATGGATCTCTGCGACCTCGCTGTCAAACTCCTGCCTGGTGCTGTTCAGTGTTCATCTGCACGTTTATTCGCGATGATCTGGCGCACGGCGTTGAGGCCCTCGTGCTGTGCGGCGAGGTAGAGTTTCCTGTCGTTGTGCTGACTGGTCTCTTGATGTACTTGTACTTGGGAGTAAGGCATGTCGGCTGTAGCTAATTATAAATTAATACAGTTGAAAATTTAGTCCCGTGGCTTGTTGACCTACATAGGCCCCTGTGTGTAGCCATGTCATATACCACAACATACGCTCACTGAAAGCCATGCCAGCGAGATCTGTTAGCCAAGGCAGATGGCAGTTTGGTGCAATACGAGGCAAGTTTAGGGCGCAGAATGTAAACTTTGTATTCGGGGAGGAAAATGAGAGAATCACATAATTGTAGAGAGCTCCAATGCATTTTCTCTTTTAGTGTAACTCCATGAAGTCATTCAAGGGTTGAAGGCACCATTACCACTAACTTTAGTGATTGTATACATGTGTAGCTTTGTAGTTTGACTAGTATTCACTTTAAGAGTTTCCTTATCTGTTACTATCTTTCCTGCAGGGCTATTTCTTGCTTTCTGAAGGAGCCAAAATTCGTCATGGTGTCCGGACTATAAACATCACAATTTCTGCTCGAAATCCTTGCTTTGGGAACAGGTAATTATTAAGCATTTCGCTGCCCATCACCTCCCTGTTAGTAGGCTTTTTTATGCACACACAACATGGAAATATGACCATACTGTCGTTGATCATCTCATAACCTTAAAACTTAATAGGTGAAAATTTCGGAAATCATGTTCATCTAAGATGGAAGCAAACCACAAATTGTCTCATCTTTCCTTTTTCTTTTCAGGTGGCAGCAGCTTTTGATAAACAGCATTGTTGGCTATGATACTATACTTACAAACAGCTTAGTGAATTCTCCTGGTCACGGTACGCTTCTGATATGATTGTACTTGTGCTGGTCTTAACTGTTACTGTTACGATTGTATAGATAAACTAATGATGCTCTGGACTTTTTGGTAGTTTGCTAAAAATGTCAGATGTTAGCACTCTATTTATTTGTTCTTCAACACAACTCATTATGATAGATTTGTTTCCCCCTTGGTATAATACACAGGTTATCTATACAACTTTCAGACAAAGGAGCTTTATGATCTTAGTTATGGGCATGAACCGCCAACAGGTCCTACAAGATTTGGAGGTCTGTATATAGTTTTCAAAACTTTTTCTCTCCAAATGCTGACCTGACTATGTGTTGTGTTTTTACGGTGTACCTGATGAGATTCGGACTGCTAATCCTGCAGCAAAATTTGATTAGAAAATGTAAAACCAGAATTTCAACTTTTGTAACAGCCCTTTGATTGCTTTTCATGTCTCATTTGTGCCTATTAAATTTGATGCATTGTACCTTTACTGTTTGCAGTCCTGCAGCAAAATTTGATTAGAAATGTAAAACCAGAATTTCAACTTTTGTAACAGTGCTTTTCATGTCTCATAGATTCTTGTCTCATTTATGCCTATTAAATTCTGATGCATTGTACCTTTACTGTTTGCAGATTACTTTGTGACAAAATGTGGTGTGCTTCTGATGTCACTCTTTGTATTCTTCACAACCACCATGTCTGTTTCATTTACCCTGAGAGAAACACAATCCCGCATGCTTAGGTTCACAGGTTAGTGTTTCTTGAATGGTTCAGGTTGCAGAAACTACTAGTTAATTCATGAATAATATAGTAAATGTTTCCTTCCTTGAAATTTTCAGTGCAGCTTCAACACCATGCACGCCACCAGCTGCCCACGTTTCAACTGATATTTGTTCATGTCATCGAATCGTTGGTTTTTGTTCCGGTATGGCAAAATACTTCATGTTGAAAATGTATAACTGTATACTTCAACAAATTCTGAACAACTTGCTGATTCTTCTGCTTTGTTCTCTGTAGATTATGATTGGGATCCTCTTTTTTCTGTTTGAGTTCTATGATGACCAGTTGCTCGCGTTTCTTGTTTTGACTCTTGTATGGTTATGTGAGCTGTTCACGATGATTAGGTGAGCATATTACTTAATGATTACTTCTACGAAACTTCCATCCTACGATATTATGCATGTCTAAAATTGTGAAGGACTAACTAGATTGCTGTTTAAACTGGTGAAAGACCAGTTAGATCAATACAAACTGAATATGAACTGAACTATTTTAAATCATCCATTTGTTGCAGCGTGCGCACATCTATATCAATGCAGTTCTTTCCTCGCTTTTTCTTGCTGTATTTCCTGGTTTTCCACATCTACTTCTTCTCATACACCTACGGTATGTAGTTTTATATTTTTATCTGGAACTTACTATCAACAAATTAATGAGAGTATCCTATAGCTACATGACTTGCAATATGATTTATTCTTTGTCAGGCTTCTCGTACCTGGCTTTCTCTGCGACGGCAGCATTCATGCAGCATCTAATCTTGTACTTCTGGAACCGTTTTGAGGTGAGTTAATATCCAAATTGTCTTTGTAGCTTTGTCCTTTTCACTCTTCTTTAATTAAGCCGTGTTGCTATTAGTTCAATATTCGAGCATGCCCGGTTTACACTTTGTTCCCTCGGCACGATGAACTGTTCCATTTGTAGATTGTGAAAACTGCTTCAGATGTATCTCTTGTCACACTTTCCATGTGTTAAATCGGAAAGATCACTTGATCTCAGTTGGTTCGCTACTGATCTAGATAGTGTGCACACAGTATTATGTGAAGTTCGTATAATGGGTTCAAAAGCTCCAACATCTCGTTATTCACTCAATGGTGTGTTTACTTGAGATTGGCTTGTTGTGTGTCAGGTGCCAGCCCTTCAGAGGTTCATTAGAAACCGAGCTCACATGCACCAACAGACTGGTGTTCAGATTACATCCTCTACCATCTATACGTCAACATTACATATTGCAAGGGTAAATGTGAGGGACCCTGGCTCTATAAATGATGGCCTTGGTGCTCCTCGTGAAACAGATACTACTGGCTCAGGATGAGCCTGCGAGGAACCAACAAGAGGGCCAACTCGATGAAAATCGAGACAGCGGCAGGCAACCCTCTCCAATATCCAGACCAAAATCCTCAGCAAGCTGGCAATGCCCCTGCAGGCTCGGGTTCCTTGAATCCATTTGCTTCACTTTTGCTGTGGTTGTTGGAAGGCGGTGCTTCTGATGGCATAGTTTCTTTCTTCTCCATGTTTAGAGATGTCCGTGACCATGGTCAGGATTACGCGATCCGCCTCGAAATGAAAATGAACAGGTGACATAGAAACATGAAGATGAAAATGAAGGTATTGAATGATGAATGCCAAGCGCAGTGGGTGATTGGGCGACAGTCCTATGTTCTTAAGATGATGTTGTACCCGCGCGCCCCCCTTCACAGGATAATGACGAATATAGATAGCAGCTTACAGACCGTGTCGGCTGGAAACGCCATGTTATCCCTAATATGTTCATCTCTTTTTGGTTGTTCGGTAAGGTTGCTGAATTGTATCTATTCATGGTATATGTACATTCCTACCGTCTCAATGGGGATGCCCGTTCAAGTCTTGTACAAAAATGTTCTTGAACTCAGTTCGTTGTGATGTCGTGCAATTCTTTTTTGTACTCCTATAGGTGGGAGGGGCAACGTGTAGTAATTGTAGAATGCTATGAATGAATGGTTTGACTTGTTGCACATGTTGTTCCAATTATATTCAACTTGTTGCACATGAGACGTGGATCAGAATGTTTCTTTGTTGAATGCTGCCTGTTGTGAAACTGAATGGTATCTTTTTTTTTCGACTTGAACTGAATGGGATCTTTTGCTGTTATGGTTGAAGACTTGGAAGTCTTATGGTCTATTTGGTGAGAAGAGCATACTTGTGACTATGCCATTTCATTTGGGTGTATGTGCTGAGGAATGTTTCAGAAGTAAATGCAAAACCGGACTAGTTTTCGCGATTGATCAATAAATTTGTCGGACTTCCGGATTCATCATTCGACCTCTAGAGGGTGCTGAAACAATCGGAAGCCATGATTTTATTGTGAACTTGGGACAGACGGTGAGTCTTGTTCCCCTTGGCTTGAACTATCACGGCTGGAATCCTGTCGATCATCTTTAAGAACAAACAAGTACTCCATAATAGTTTACATGACACTTTTAATTATGTGGAGGAGAGAGACAAAGTAAGAAGTGGTCTCTCATGTGAAAATCCGTAGTGTCTCCGGTGTGTCCGTGTGTTGAAAAATTTGAAAACCATACTTCTAGGTTTCAAAAAATCTGAAACTTAGTACACAAATACATATTCACATTATGTACATACGCAAGAAGTTTCCGGAAAAAAACCTTGCATTTGGGCTAACAAAAAGAGAAATTTCTGACAGATTCAACATACTATTTTCCTTTTTTGTGCCCAGAATTTGATATATAGTTCAGAATACAACTTTTTTGCACCGAAAATTTGCACATACGTAGAAAACATGCAAATATATCATAGGAATTGTTTTTGGATTTTTCAAACTGAGATTCAAAATTCTCAAAAATAAAAATCCACGAGAGCACACTCGTGTGCACCGGTAGCTGGGTGCACCAAGTCTGCACTCTCTCTCTCTCTCATGCAAGAATCAATCTCTACAACATCTCCTCCTAAGTAAATCACTTCTATTATACGAGTAATTCATATTTTTGTCTCTTGGTGACATGGCGGACTTATAGAGTCATTTGCCTCGCCTTGCTGTAATGTGCGTTTCAGTACAACTCAAACGACAGATTCTTGAGAATCTGACTGTGGTTGTGGTAGGATGGCTCTGAGGGTGGGTGTACCCTCAGCCCAACAAAGTTTCAGCCCCAGATTTGACACTAGTGTTTCTCATTTAGACGAATTATTTTTGAGTGGGAGACAACGTTCCCATCGAGACATCGACACTCGACAGCGAGAGCTGCGAGACGTTTGTACATATATCCCTCCAGAATGAATTTCAGAGAGATTCTTCAAAACCATTATAGTAGATGCATTTTTAGAGCATCTTCTAAAGTCGCTCTTACGCCCAGCTGAACATTTTTAAATGATTCGTTCGTGTCTAATCTATTTCTCTTTTTTTTTTTGAAAAGCCCACGTATATTCACCATAGTACCACATACAAAGTACACAGTACAAATACAGCAAAGGAAGTACAATACGTACGGGAGTCAGAGCTAGCACCGAGACCAGCAACTTCACCGGCGTCGAAGACGAAGACCGCCAGCCGCCATCTTACCACTGCCAGGGACACCTTCTTCCTTGAAAGACGCCGCATAGCCCGTCCGCCGCGCCGCGACGGAGCTTCTGCCGGTGAACGACCACGGCAGGCGCCCCTCCGCTCCAGCAACGCCGCTTTGCCTCAGCCGCCTTCGGATCCGCCGCAAGTAGAAGCTGAAGAACTCGTCCAGCCCTGGTTTCCGGCCACCAGATCCGCCGCCACCACGGATCTGACGGGAAACAGAGGGGCTCGAGCACCACGCCGGGCCTCGAGCTCCTGCAAGTCGCGCGCGTTGACGATGAGCCCCGCGGAGCTCCACCGCCGGAGAAGAACACGCCGACACCAAACCGCCCACCACCAGCACCACCTCCTCCAGGGCGCCGCCAGCAGGATCTCCACCCTACCCTACCATATGTACAAGCCGGAACCGGGGATCCCCCACCCTCCCGCCACCGAAGCGGCCGGCGGAGGAGAGGAATCCCGCGGCTCGGCGGCGAGCACGCGGTGGGTTGACGAAGAGCGCCCAAAAATCGCCTTTCGCCTCTCTCTAACAGTGACGGGGAGAGGGAGAGGATAAGCTTAAAAAAAGCTTCTTCTTCTGCTGTGTGTCTAATCTATTTCTCGTTGTACAGAAGTAATAACTTTGCATTTCAAGAGCATCAGTAGACTGAAGTACAGAGTACAAAAAATGACTTGAATATACATCATAACCAGGGACTCAAAATCAAATATTTACACTTCAATCAATAGAGTAAATCACTGTAACTACCGCCACGGTGCCGTTCGCTCGCGCTGACGACGTACAGCAGCTCAGGACAATCGCAAAGCTGCGAAGCGCCAGCGTTCCGCTCAGCTGTACCAGCCAGCCCCGCAGAGGTGGACATGCAATAGCTTTGTGCTCCAATAATGGTGTTCGTCCCGTCGGCGCCGGCACGGCGGGGAGCGGCCGGTGGAGCTGACGGGCGGGCTCGGTGGGTTCGGCAGACTTGCCGGTGAGGCGCTGCACGAGGGACTTGAAGCTCGCGGCGTCGGAGGTGACGAACTGCGTCTCGATGTAGGTGACCTTGACGCCGCCATTCGTGGCCATGAGTCTTGGTTGGTTGATCGACCACGTGCGTGCAGCAAGCTCTAGCCTCTGCAGGTTGTGTGTGTTCTGCACTTTTGCTTTTGCTAGCCTCTTGGGGGTCTTTATATACTATTCTCAGGTCACGAGACTGAGAACTAAGATTTTGCAGGGGAGAACTATTCTTCTGAGGTCGCAAGATACCAGTGATAATGCTGGGAAGAGAATGACATGTGGGGTAAGATGGATTTGTGGTGACGAGAGTTTAGAAAAGGTAGTAGCTAGGTGGTCGCTGCTGAAAGTGATGGTGAGCAAGTTGAGGTGTTTGACTGGTCCTCCTAACTAAGGAGTCAGTGCGAGCGAGACAACGGACTAGGTTTTGCGAGCTGATGAGGAAGAAACGGTCAAGCGCTCGTGCGCGCGCGCGCGGGAGTATGCATGGTTCCGACGGCTCTCGTCTCATCTTCTCGCCGCTTTCTTTCTCCCAACCTTCTGTTGTTTCTCGTGTGAGATATACTAGCTCACCAGGATTCTGGTTTGATTCCTTGGCCCGGTCCGGTCCTGATAGGGGGGCAGGGTGGGCGACCGCCCAGGGCCCCAGCAGGCAAGGGGCTCCGCCTCAGATACGTATGTCCTGCTTATCTTTATTATTAAATGGCAGTCCGTATGTCGGTACGTCAAACGGCAGAATTTTCTGCCTTCTGCGATGTCGCGCTTTTTACATTTTAGCTCCTGAAGGTTTGGGAAGTCAACCCGCAATCCTCCATAGACTATCCCCAACCATTCTTCCCCTTGGAACACATCGCATCGTTCTCCTCACGCACGGGAGCTCCGCCGCCTCTGCCGCCCCGCGACGATGGGTTTATGGCGCCGCCTCCTCTCCTGGAATACATCGCGTGCGCCGAGGAGAGCCGCCGCCAGGCTCCTCCGCTCCTGGGGTACATCGCGCACGCCGAGGAGATCCGCGTGCTCCTTAACGGCCAGGCCAGGCCGCCGTCCGAGGTGGGCGTGGCGGCGTAGGCCAGGAAAGGCAGCTAGAGAGCACACTCGTGCTCCGGTAGCTGGGTGCACCAAGTCTGCACTCTCTCTCATGCAAGAATCAATCTCTACATGTCCTCCTAAGTAAATCAATTCTATTATATGATTAATTCATATTGTTGTCTCTTAATGACATGGCGGACTTATATAGCCATCGGTCTCGCCTTGCTGTAATGTGCGTTTCAGTACAACTCAAACGCCAGATTCTTGAGAATCTGACTATGGTAGGATGGTTCTGAGGGTGGTTGTACCCCCAGCCCAACAAAGTTTCAACCCCAGATTTTACACTAGTGTTTCTCATTTAGATGAAATATTTTTCAGTGGGAGGCGATGTTCCCGTCAAGACATCGAAACTCGACATCGAGAGTCAAAAGCAAAATTTCAAAACATAGAGTGGCAAAAGCAAAATGGGCAAAAACTAGTGTGGCAAAAATAAAATTTTCCCAAAATTCTTTAGCCCATGTGCGACGCGTGTGTCAAGTGGTTTTAGCAAAATAAATGGCACGACGGGGGATCCTAACTACTCGAAGGCATCCATTATTAGATCCGTATAACATATTATACTTTGTCCAAATGAGTATAGTATAGTATAGTAGGTTTTGTACGAGCGTAGCTAGTTGGAGGCTTCGAGTTTTAGTCTCGCCTCGAGCCCCTGAAATCTCAGTACCGGCCCTATTCCTTCTTCCAATCTCTGATGCTGATCGTGCATGGGCGTATCCAGTGCCGTGGAACCCAAACTATCATGTGGCCGACATTCATAATTTCATCAAAATTTTGGTTACTTCTGTGGTGCCAAAATGTGTGTATACATTCTTTTCTAAAATGAACTAGATTTGAAAAATTGGTCAAGACTTGTTTGTTTCCTGAAACTTCGCTCTGTTTTGGACAAAATTATTCAAATGTACATTTTTTTTGTTTAAGTTTACTAGCCATGTTTGTGGTATTATGTAACTAGATATGCATGAAAGTTCGGCACCCCGGTTTGGTTTCGTCTCCGGCGACAGGGTGTTTGCTTTACCATCACGGTCACACTTTCTTACACATGGCGTGCCAATCTCTCTAGTATTTTTCTTAGGAAAAAACATCGCAGCGAACTGTATTAATTTAAATAATACTTACATTCGATTCACAAGCTTACTCAAAATATTGTCACAGTCACACTCCGGTCTGGGTTTGTTATTTTTGACCAAATATATTAAAAAAAATATCACCATCTATCATATAATTAATATTATTAGGATCATCATAATACATATTCATATATTATATGCATTTCATATGATAGATGTTGATAATTTTCCGTATATATTTAACCAAAAATTTAGAAAAATGACTTCGAAGAACCGAGAACGCGAATTAAATCAAAACAGAGGGAGTAATACCTGGTGACTTCGTCAATATCAAGACCCGACCCGACGTCTTAGTATCTTGGCATATGGTAGAGTATGCGTGTGTGTATTTATAGAGGTGAATATGTGCACATCCATTTGAGCGTTTATGTTTGTACTGTGTTTCAACGAAAAAAACTACAAATTCTTGCTCTTCGTCAGTTACAGACCTGTGTGTGCTGCGCATACCGTGGGTCGGGCTAGGTCCGCGGCTAGGCCTAGAAAAGTCCAACGCGTAAAATCCATAGCAGAGAGCCAGAGACTGAACGAAAAATTGAAAATATAGCCTCAACCCTCACCCGAAAGGACAAAAAAGGAATTTCGGGTCGAGCCTCCGTGAAAAATAACCTGATTATCCAGACCGGCGCCTGATCCGAGGTGTATAACGAGCCAACATTTCAGGCCCAAGTGTGGTCTGGTGGCCAGGCCCAACCCGGCCCAAGATTTCCGGCCTACGTGAAAAGAAAATGGACGAGAAATTGAGCTATATATCTCAGTTTCAACACTGACATTCTCATGCAAAAAACAAACACTAACGCTCACAAAAAGGAGTACAAAACACTAAAAATCTCTTGAGGAAAAGAAGGATAAACCTGCAGGCCCATCGATTCCTGCGTGGAAATAACACAAAAAACCATACTGAGAGATTGTTCGCATACTACTCATTAAGTCATTATACATGTTTTTCGTGCAAACCATCAATTTTTCACGTAATTCATTTCAGATAGTTCAAAATAGTATATTTACTCGATTGGCAACAATTTCGATGACCGCGTCTATCCATTCCTGCGTGGAAATAGCACAAACAACCAACCATTACTGAGATTATTCACATAATACTCATTTTACATGCTTTTTCGTGCAAACCATAATTTTCCACGTAATTCATTTCACATGGGTCAAAATAGTAGATTTACTCGATTTGTCAACAATTTCGATGAGCGTTGTCCACCAGTCAATTGATTACTCCTTCCGTCCACGGATAAGTGTACTTCTAGGTTTTGTCCTAAGTCAAAGTTTAATCATTTTTTCAAACTTTATACAAAAATGTAGTAATATATGACACAAATTGGTATATTACGAAAGTACATTTCAAAACGGATCTAGCGATGCTAATAGCGTAATAAATTCTACTATGTTTTCCTATAAAGTTGGTCAAAGTATTAACATTTTGACTTGAGACAAAACCTAGATGTGCACTTATTCGCAGACGAGGGACTACATGGCAATATTCGTAGATGGAGGGAGTACATGGCAAGATGCATGTACAGCGTGTTGTCCCATCCACGCTGCGAAGCACAACCAATTGACCAACCGAAATTAAACAATATTTTTGTGAAGTTTAAAATTATGACCAAGTTTTGGTCAAATCTAACATAATTTTCCAGATTAATTATTGTCCATTTTGAAGAGGAGCTTTTTTTTGTTAATTTCAAATGGCTGGTAAGAATTTCTAAAATTTTCCCAGGTTAATTAGTGTCCATCGTTTTGGACATTCAGTACCTAGAATTTTGTTAGAACAGTTTACAGAATTCACCGAATCTAATAAAATATGACCAAACATTTAAATGAGCCTTAAAATGTCTAAAGCTCCAAGATATTTAGTGTTTATTGTTTCAATAAATGTTTTCTTAGATTGATTATTATTATTTTATGAATATTCTGATTTTTTTAAATTTACAAAATTTTGCACCAATCTAGCAAAATATGACCCAAATCTCCAAATATGAGTTGGATGGCATGTAAATTGTAATCACCGCCCCACGTTGTCAAGATTGCTATTGATCAAATTAACTGGAATAAGTTGTTGGTACAGTTTCCAAACCATTTGATTATAAGGATAATATTGATCTCTTTGAGTGTAGGATCCCCACCCCCACACTGCTTGGGTGTTGATCGACTTAACTGAGATTAGCCTTATGTGCCACAAATTAGACGAAGGAGCGCTTGTACTTAAACATATTGCCATTTGCCACAGGGTCCTCCCCTGATGGACTCGATTTGCTTTCATTTTTTGTTACTTTGGGCGTGCCTACTTAAAATGGAGCTAAGCTGAATCCTACGTACTCCCTCCGTTCCAAATTAGATGACTTCCATTTGTCCACATGCGGATGTATCTAGACATGTTATATGTATAGGTACATTCACATGTGGATGAATGAAAAGTCATCTAATTTAAAACGGAGGGAGTAGTTCATAGTAGGTCAATGGCGAGGGAACGTGGAGTCTGAATTTCAGCATTTGTCCACTCGCTCCCGTCTTGTATAAGTGACCCGTTCTTCAGAACGAGAAAAACTTTCTCCTTTTGCACTCAAGCAGTTTTTTTTTTTGCGAAACAGCTTTATTATTCACATTTCGTACCAGTAAGGCAGTAACCTCACCTGCCACGGTTTCAAACAATAGCTAATTTGAGCTAAACTCAACAGAACCGAGGCGAGAGCCCCCCACTCCCTACCCGAAAACAATTTGAAACCTCGCTTCCGCCGCCGAGCCGAGCCAATTTCAAATCCCCCACGCGCACCACGCAGAAGCGGCGAAGCAGCCAGTGGTCCCTTTCGCTCCCAATCCCCATCCCCTCCGAAGCGGAGCAACCCAGGCCGAAGAAAAACCCAGACCAACCCTCTCCCACCGCTCCCGTCTCGCCGACAGATCGATCTGCCATGCCACAGACGGAGGGCGCGGCGGCGGGTGGGGGGCTGGGGGTGTCGGAGTTCTCGCTGCCGGACGACGTCCTGGCGGTGCTTCCGCGGGACCCCTACGAGCAGCTGGATCTGGCGCGCCGCATCACGGCGCTGGCCGTCGCCGGCCGGGTCACGGGGCTCGAGCGGGAGGCGGCGCGCCTCAGGGACGGCGCCGCGGAGAAGGACCGGGAGAACGCGGAGCTGCGGGAGCGGGTCGTGCTGCTCGACCGCGCGCTCCAGGAGACCAACGCCAGGCTCCGCGGCGCGCTCGAGGACAATGTTGGTGCCCCGCCGCGCCAAGCTCCCCGCTTTTGTTTGTCGGTTCTGTTGCCTGACGAAGCCTTTTGCTGTTTGCTGCTTTCGCGGCCGGTGCAGATTAAGCTGAGCAAGGAGAGGGACTCGCTGGCGCAGACGTCCAAGAAGCAGGCGCGCGACCTGCAGAAGGTTTGCACTCTCTGACCTTGTTCTTCTTGCTATCCTTGCAGCAGATATTGGCGTGTGTAGTGTGCAACTATAGGACCTGAAAGACCCCATTTTGGAGACTTGTTTAAGGGAGGTTGGGACGGATAGTGCAAATGAAATGCCTGGTGACGTTGGTCATACAGTAGTTCCTGCTAAAAGCCTGAACTCACGTTTAGGTGATAACCATATTTCTACTGTTCTGAAGAAATAGGCCGTAGCCCCGCTATATAAATATAGCAACCACCCGATACAACCAACGAGAGACACGGCTGGGGCGACAGCCAACAAGCACCCAAAGAAAGGAAAAGAAGAAATAAAAGACGACATAGGCGGATTGACTAAGCAACGACGACCCGCACCCGCTGCGCCCTCTCCGAAGATGTACCACCACGCTCCTAGTACCGAATCGATGAGTACCAAGCAACACCTTCAAGAAGGAAAGTCATGTGGCTGCCAGACCAGATTTGGTCCTAGGGTTTCCCCCGGCACACAAGGAAGCAGATGAAGGGTAGCCACAACGCCCTTCAGGAAGGAAAGATGTCACCCGAAGGCGGCACCGCGTCGGTGTCGGACGAACCAACAAGGATTTCTCCCGAAAAACCCCATCCGCAATCCTGAACGATCCGTACCGTAGGAGCCCGCAAGGCCGAACCCCGACACCGCCAGACTCACCACCCGCCAACAAGCGCCACCACGGATGCGAAGCCACCATCGTCGTCTCCCCGAAGCCACCGTCACGAGGCCAGCACGACAGAGGCCAAGAGTAGATACACCAGGGTTAACAGAACCGCGGCCACGGGAGGGAACTACCTCCACCGCCGAAGACGGTAGTCGACCGGACGCGGCCGCAGAGCACACCGGTCCCAGCTAGGTTCGGCCGGACCCGACGGGTCCGTAAAGCCCCCACAGGGGCACACCAATCCTAATAGGGTCCAGCCGGGCCCAGATCGGGCCCGTGAAGCCCGCCGCCACGCTGCAACAAGCAAGCCGCCGTCGCCGTTGTCCCTGCAGTCTCCACCTCGTCATCTGCTGCCGAGAGCACTGCAGTTGGGCCGGCATGACCCGACCCACTTCTACTGTTCTATAGACTAATTTTAGGAGTGCCAGGGAATAGTGAATTGTAATTCCGTAGGCTAAAAGTAGGAGTGAGATTCGACAGAAGAAGTGAAGAATTGGAATTCCTCGCATGTTCAATACCATCTGTAGCGAAAGCAAATCAAGGACATTTTGGCTAATTGTACTTGATCTAAGGATTAGTACAATGGTATTCAATTGGATTTGTTCTGTTGAAATGGCCTGCCATAGGATTGCAAGAATTTGTGCCAGGATTTAACTGTGCCTCAACTTTCGCTTTCTAGGATCCAAAGGAGAGGCTCTATTTGTTAAGTTATTTAAGGACCAATCCAGATGATTGTTCAACTTGTCGATTAGTATTTTTTTCTCCTTTAACATCTTTATTCGATGTCATTCTGAATATTTGCTCTATTATCAGCTGGAGTCATTCAAGAGGCATCTGATGCAGTCACTCCGTGACGATAGTTCATCGGTATGTTCATCTACTTATCATATGAATCACTTCATTACACGATCTCTGTGTTTATGTGTTATTTTTTGCTAGTTTATGGTAATTGCTCACAGTTTCCTCTTGATTCTCTGCTGAATCCTTCCAAGCAGCCACAAGAAACGGTTGACATTACAACATTGCAGCCCTGCATGAAGAAAATAGCGTTGCGCAATTGCGGAGAACACGAACTTGAAAGTTATTGTAAGCCATATGAAAGTATCTGATCTACTTAACTTAGTTGATTGAGGTAATATTGTGCTCTGCCTAATATGAAATGGTATCTGTTCTCCCAGTTCATTCTTAATTAAACTGAAGCTGGCAAACACTCCACAAGAAACTCAATACAATACAAACATAGATAAACGTAATCTGCATTTCTACGGCAGAGTTCAACTGCTCAACTAAGTAGGATTCAAAGAGCGGCAAGGTTCTTCCAATGGGTAATTAGGAGTGTTCTACTTTCTTAACAAAAGCAGAACCAAAAAATCCCCGGACGTTAACCTTCCTCCCGATGTCACGCACGCAGATGACCATATACTTAGACTTAGTAGTAGTTGCTATACATACCAAACCATCACCTGAAGCTCTAATAAATCAGCCTAAAACAGTAGCTTTGCGCGGCTCCAAAAGCACCCGACCACGACGCCGATCAATCTCTACTCTCTAGTCTTCAGTAAGACCAGAACCTGGAGTACTCCAGCTCCAGCTCCATCATGTTGGGCTGGTCCACGACCATGTGAAGGTCCGGCGCGGGCTTGCGGTCCTGCTCCGCCGTCTTGGCCGGTGACGACATGGAGGACGGCGAGCTGCTACTGCTGCGTCGCGCGGCGCAGACGCCGGCCATCCTCAGCCGGACCATCTCCGCCTGCGCCAGCGCCAGCTGCGTCTGGAGCGACTCCACCTGCCGCTGCAGCGACGTGATGGCGCCGACGCAGCCGTAGATGGGGTCCCTCACCCGCGCGTTCGCCTCGTACACCAGGCTGCTCACCGCGTCCCCACGGTGCTCCGCCGGCACCTCCTGCGGATTTAGTTCAACATCATGTTTCATAAGCAGTGCTGCATGTTTCATAAGTGCAGATGAAAATTTCTGATTTTTTCCCACATAGCTTAGCATGATGCAGGTGCATTGTTTGTCTGAAGATGACTGCCGCAGAGTGAGAACTAAGCCGTGCACTTTTGATCGACTATTCTCATGGTTTATCCATCACATGGGAGAAGCTTTGATTTGGAGATGTGGCCAAGCCAAAGTCTAGTCGATTTAATAAGAACCTATCGACTGTAGTTCGCAGGCATAACTGTGGGTACATACTGATGAAAGATATGGAAAATCTAGCTGGTAAACTAGACATGTCTTTGTGCACTGCCTCACACATGTTTGATTGCTTCAGGGACAGGGATGACCCCAGTGAGCAGTGAAAGTAGGATGTTGCTGCCTATGCTTCATGATTCTTCGTGCGTATGCATGTTGCAGTCAAACATTGAAAACAAAATGCATATGCGAATTGAACTTTAACCAACTTTATGAATCCAAACTTTCAATTTAATTTTTTGCGGGATCAATTCGAGATGTCAAATTTGATCTATCTATGTGAAAAGTAAGAGTGTATGTAAGATCAACAAAACTGGAACTGGAAGGAGTATTAGTCACATGTCTATACGTAATGTAACTATGTACGAACCTTATTTTCTTTGTGATTAGACATCACGTACACGATGAGAATCTCTAATCAAATCTAACTGACGAAACAATGGTCTCTTGTAGCAGTAGCATGGCCACTAGGAGACACTTGCTAACTATTGTGTGCAATGAAGCGTGCTATATTTCTGAAAGCAGCGTAACTGTCCAACTTGTTTTTGTCAAAGCAGGGTTACTGTCAGCTCATCAGTTGGCATCGACAAACTGTAGGCTAAAGAAGAAGGGGTAATCTCGCTTTGGTGTCCAATCGAAGTAGATGAACCGACAAAGCTCTAGCTACTACAGTAGAACTAGCAACTTCTCCCTGAAACATAATCTCTCTCTGCGTCGATCTTTCGTCGTAAAACTATCTTCAGAAAAAATCGTATTCATGGAACAAGCACCAGAGCAGCAAACTCGTCCATCTCTCTAGTCGAGAGACAGAGCACGCATAGGAATACGAAACAGAGTGGAATTCATGGTGTCACACACGCACGCGTGAACGATCAGGTAGCATGAAAAGCAGCACGGAGCACGGTGAGTAACGTGCGCAGCGTATGCATGCGAGACAGCGAGAGCGTGGTAGGACGTCGTAGTTACCTGGAGGAGCTTGCTGATGTTGCTGGCGCCGAAGACCTTGTGCACGCTGGCGAACCTGTGCGGCTCCGACGAGGGGAAGTAGGGCGCGAAGACGCACCCCGGCGTGCACCGGCGCCGCAGCAGCTTGCACGCCGCGCACGGCGAAAGGGACCCTCCGGCGCCGGCCAGGCCCTGCCTGCCGGCCGCCGCCACGACGACGTCCTTCATGCCTGCCGCACGTCCACGAGCTCCTTCCTTCCTTAGGCGCGTGCGTGAAAGCTCAGTTCAACGCGAGACGGGAGGCGGAGACGATGGAGGAGGAGTGCACCGCGCGCGCACGTAGGTGCAGACTGGCAGTGCAGTGCTACTCCCTTGGTTATGGCTGCAGGTGTGTAGTCAGGACGGGGGCAGGTGAAACTTGGAACTTGGAAACCTTTTTTAGAAGATCGAGGAGAGGGAGACGAAAGGTGACGCGGCGCAGGAGGAGGATGAGGAGCGGCAGTTGAGGTGAGGCTAGGGGGAGACAGAGATCGTGCCGCAGCCTTTGTACTATCGCTACCCAGCACCCGCCTTTCGGCACTGTCTCTCTTGTCGCCTCAACACCATTGACTGACCGAGAAGATCGCCCCGACTGTTTGTTTGTTTGTTTCAGTGGAGTGCAGACTGTAGAACAGAGAAGGCAGCAGACAGGGCCATTCTAATTGAGTTTAGTTACTAAAATCAGTGTGTTTTCTGTCTGTTTGTCTTGGCGGGGCGCTTTTCGGCTGAATTATGTGAGAATGAGTAGCCCACTGAAAATTACTGCTTGCATAGTTATCCGTAGGCAGCAGTCAGTAATTCTGTCAGTTACCTCTGCGAGAGAGCTGGAGAACTTGTGCGATGCGAGCTGTTGCGGATCAGGCGATGCATAGTGATGCTGATAGAGTGGTTTGTCGGCGGATTTACACCAGTTATAATGACAGGAACATCAAAAACTCTGTTTGTTTGTTTCAGCACCGGGGACATCTTTTGAAGGATGGATCCATCGGTTTCTTGGTCAATGGACGATGGACAAGATGGGGGCAGGCCCCGGCGCCCCCAGCGTCAACAAAAAATAGATCTTTTTGTTTGCACCGCCCGCGTCGCAGCACGCAGAGGACAGACCGTGGTGATGGGCACTTGATTAGCCGTGCGTTCTCCCTCCGCGCTTTGGGAGACACTAATCCGAGCTCTGCATTCTCCGTATCACCCCCCCTTTTTTCCCTCCTCGCCTTGCTTGCCGGTGAAGAAAGCGAGGCGATCGAGCGGCCGTGGTTATGCGCAATCGATCGCGGCATCGATCGATGTCGTCAATGCCGAGTGATCACGACCACATTTGCTAGCTAGGCTGGACTGTCCTAGATGCATCGTTTTTCTTCTTGATTTTGCCGCGGCTTCGCACTGAAAACCTCATCTACAATGGCCTCTGCAACTTGGCGAGAAAGAGCATGGCATGGCATGGCATGGAATGACCGGGGCAGTTGGGGGGCAACAGTGCAGTGAGCAGGGCGAAAAGGCCAGAAAGGACGCGAGAGAAGAGGATCATATCTTCTCCGGCAGGCAGAAGGATCAGGTCGTCGGAGGCCTACACGTCGCCGTGTCGGCCGACGAACAGCGGGAGAACAAGCAGTTGGTCAATACCCTGTGCGCGACAGTAGGGCAGGGCGCGGCGCGGCGTGGCCACACAAGGTACAATCTTCTCCCATCCCGGGCTCTCCCCGGTTCCGGACAGTCGACACGATCCGCGGCACAGTGTGGCTTGTCCGTGTGCACGAACCGAACGCGAGTTTCGTGAATCTGCCACAGGTTCGTACTACTTCTGGCATCATCGTGTAGTGTCATGAGTTTACAAGCACACTCCTCTGATTAGGAGGACACTCTGCTTAATGTTAGTTATGTTGAGAGCACCTCACCCGCCAAATGACCTCACTCAATGGGACCCGAACGTAAAAATCTCCAAGTCTAATGATTGAGCCGATTTTAGTCTGGCCCTGACCCACCCATCAATTTTGGGGCCTGCTCGTGGGCGTCGAACACGGCCCGGACACACCATCCAACAGGCGGGGCCCCTCTGTCATTGACACGGCAGATTAGGTTATTGTGGCCGGTTTTCATGGTTTAATGGCGCAGCTCCCTGGCAGGCGCAAAACGACATGACGCGTTGGGACGCCCTTTCCACGTGTTGACATCGCAGCGGCTCCCCAGGCGGCCGAACACGCGCCATCATCGTGAATGCATGCCAGGGGAATCGGCGCTTACGTTAATGGGCGCCACCGAACTCCGCTCTTCCGGCCGGCTTGAAAACGGCGCATGCCGCGCCTCTCCTCTCCCCACGCACCACCCGCTCTCCCTCTCCCAACTCTCGCCGGCAGCAAATCCACCGCCCAGCATGCCTGGCCATGTAAGCCGTCAGGAGCTGACAGAACGTGAGCTTCGCCTTAGTCGGGATGCGTTGTTCGCTGACTGTGCATGTCGCCGCAACAAGCTACGTGACGAGCAACTGGAGCAACGTCGCCTCCTTCACGAGGAGCGGCAGATGGCCGAGGTGTGGCACCACGAGGTGTGGCGCGAGGAGGCTACCTCGTCCTGAGTGTCATCACCTCGGCATATCCTCTGCCATCCTACGCGCTAGAGATGACGTTCGAGGAGGCGTGACACCACCTACGCCACAACATCCCAGTGCCAGATGGTTGTATCTACGGTAGGTGATGAACATCGTCAAGATACCGGTGGCATCGCAGTTCATCGGGCGGGCGCGTCTAGAGTACACCATGCGGGAGTGGAGGGACCTGCCGTGGTTGAAGCGGATCGACCCTTCTACCTCATTTCGTCGCCGTACTGGCACGAAGTGGTGGAGGCGGAGTACCAGGCGCGGCTCGATAGCTTCTTCCTCCCTTCCAGCATGTCTTCGCCTCCTCCTGAGTGGTTCATGTCGGACGACGAGCTGTTCGATGACGATGAGCAGCCTCCTGAAACAACTGCACAACCTGCCCCAACACCAGCACCTACACCGGAGGAGAGAGCGCATGATTTGGGCATGCCGAGCGGCGACCACTAGATCGAACCCCACCACGCACTGGCAAGGACGGCGACCCAGAGGCATGCAAGTTCCTTTAGAGCAATGCAGGTTCCTCAAGGCTGCCACTGTCGCCACCCCCGACGACACTTCCGACGACAGGACTGACGTGGGCGGCGAACCAGCAGCATCCATGTTCCCCACGCCGGAGCCAAAAACGTCGCTAGATTTAGGGTTTAGTTTAAATTTCATTTAATTTTGTCGCTTATAAAATTTCGTTTGACAATGTATTCGCCAGATTTGTTTAACTATTGAGAAAATTAATCAATATTGGATCGGGTTGGGCGTTTGGGGGTGCCGATGTAAGTAGCGCCCAACATTTGTCCGGACATGTGTCCGGCATCCTCCAAAGAGGACATGTTTCCAGAGGTGCCCGACATTATTTGGGGTGCCACCGGAGAAGCTCTGAGATTTGTTTACCAGAAATAAATGTAAGGCTGATTGTACGATGTCGTGCAACCAAGCCGAGCTAGCAGCTACGTATACCTTCTTTGGGCTTGACATACTGCTAGGAGCTTGGGATTGAATGCTTTTATGGAAACTTTTGTCATGCAACTCACCTCACAAGCACGTTTAGCTTCTTTCCTTTTATTTACTACAAAAGGTGAAGAAAGGAAACCTCTTGTCCAAAGTGAAAAGAGCCAAATAGAAACATTTTTACTAGCCCCCACTATCCACTGATGAGTGGCCAAGGTTACATGAGAACCCCACGGTGCTGACCAAATCATGCATGGAGCCCAATCATCACATTCGGGGAATATGGATTACGGAAAGTGGCCGCGGTTTGCAACTTTTTCTGGTATACCAGGCTTACTAGTTCATGAAATTGTTGCACTAGCTCGTAGGTGTGGAGTTGCTGGCCGCTGTGTAGGAGACATTGGCATTAATGAGCTACACTCTTGTACTGCTTGGCAATAGAATTAGCGCATCATCTTTCCGAGCGTGGACAAATCGATGGTGAATATTTCAAACGACTTGTATACCCTTTGCGGATCGCATAGGTATACGGATATGTGTCCGGCTATTTGGGGTGCAGCCCACAGCGGCGGCACAAAGACAACACCCGAATACGGATAGTCTTCACAAATGGCCATCTGTCTCGGCGACAGGGTTACGGATAGTCTTTACAAATGTTGACCAAGTAGGATAGATGTGGTCGGCAAGATAGTACCTCTTATCATACTCATGACTATTGATTACATAGTTCCATGATGAAGTTAGGCCTTGACAAAGTTTTAAAAACACAGAGGAGCGTTGGAGCACATTGATGTCATTATGGGCACCGGCCGTGCCAAAAAATGCATGCCAAATCCAAAGATCGTAATCTGCCACGGTCTCAAGTATGACACTGCACGATCCATGATGTCCTGACTTGTACATCCCCTGCCAAACGAATGGACGATTCTTCCAATTCCAATGCATGCAATCGATGCTCAAGTATCCCCGAAAATCCTCTTACTTGGTCTTGTATCAAGAGACGATCGGCCTCGTTTGGTGATCTCAGATATTCCACTCCAAACACTTTCACAACTGCTCCTGCAAAACCTGTAGGTGGCTTCAACAGCGGTGAACTCAGATATACGAATCGGCGAGAACTCCATAAGCAAGGCATTGTATGGCAGCCGTGCATTTTTGAAGAGATGAAACCCCAAGGAGGCCGGTACAATCTCTCTTAAGCTCAAAGTAGTCCTCGTATTCCCGAACGTCATGCACGATCCTCCTAAACACGTCCCTGCTCATCATAAAGCGCCGGCGAAAATCATGAGGAAAGTTCGCCGCATTCTCGGCAAAGTAGTCGTTGTATAAGAGCATGTGCCCAGTTGCTCTGTGACAATTCTTGTTGGTCATCCGCCCCTTCGATGATCCTCCACGCTTCGGCACGGCCTCTGTCTCGACTGCCGCATCTAGAATAGGGGCCATGACCATCTCATTCTCGTCGGCAGCGGCCGCAAGGGCGGCATCCTCCCCCGTCATTTGGAAAAACATGAACTCGTCATCGCTGTCCATAACCTATTGGACGAAATAAAGCAATGGAACAAGGTCACAAATGAACAATCAATGAAATGAGCCTATGAACGAATGGTCAAACAGCTTGTGTGCGGGACAGGAGGGAGGAAGTGGCGTACCGGCTGAATTAGCTGCGCCGGTGCAAGACGAGGTCGGAGACCGGCGAGGAGCGGCGGCAAGCAGGCATGCGTGAGCGTTGCGGCTTGGCCCCCGAGGTACGAATCAAGAAGGCGACGACGAGAGTGACGGCGATGGTGCAAATCGCCTGTGAGAGGAAAAAGAGGGAGGGGTGGGGGCGAATGAATCAGGTCACATCGACGTTGTGTGTATGACGGGTGGGCCAGACCTGTCGGAGGGCATGTCCGGCACCCCTGAGATGGGCTCAAACTTGGGTCCCATTCGGGGGGTGCCGGACACAATTTGGCTCGGGCCCAACACTTAGGGGTGCCGCTGTGGGCGAATTTTTGCATCCGGACCCCATTAAGCCTTTGGGGGGCCATCATGCCGGTGGAGATGCTTTTAGACATGACCCAACTACTCATATGTGTGTCAACTTCTGAACGCACATATTCCCTCCGTGCTCAAATAAGTGGACATTTAGGTTTGAAATTTGTCCATGAAAGAGTGTACTTCTATATTCCCAATACACTTTGAAGTGGTAAAAAATGCTTCTCTCATCATACGGGAATCAAGACCAATACATGATATTCTCATTTTCGACATGCACTTAGCTCATTGGAGGTGAGAGAATTAAGGATGTGTTCGGTTTGGGAATGGCAAGGAATGGGACGGAACCGTCCCGTGCCTAGCTCCCGTCCGGGCGTTCGGTTCCAAAATTTTGAGGAATGGAACGGAACGAGGTAGTTCCCCAGAATAGCATATACCCGGAATATTCCGTCCCAACTCGTCCGGCCAAATCGGCCGGACCGCGCGGAACGGCTCGGCATCTCTCTCGCTAATCTTGATTAATTATCGCTAAGCTTGATTAATTATTGCTAAACTTAATTAATTATCGCTAAACTTGATTAATTATCGCTAATCTTGATTAATTATTTCCTAATCTTGATTAATTATTCCTAATCTTGATTAATTAGCTGCTTGTTCACTCAGATTAGGAAAAAATAATTATTATTACACGGGTCGGAACCGTTCCATTCCTCGAATTTTTCCGAACCGAACACGGGGTCGGAACCGTTCCGTTCCTCGAATTTTTCCGAACCGAACACGGGGTCGGAACCGTTCCATGCCCTCGGAATGGAATGGTTCCGTTCCGTCCCACGCGGTTCCAGAACCGAACACATCCTAAGTAAGAGATAGATGGTGGCTTACTCATTCTCAATACATTTTTTAATCCATTTCATAATTTGTCTTGAAATTTCTATATGTCCACTTATTTGGGATCGTGATGTTAATACGTTATGTACATGGGAAGCTCTTTTCGTTGAAAAAATGAACTTCGAGATCAAGTGCATGTGTACATTGTCTTTCAGTCTCATAGCTTTTAAAATTGTTTGTGTTCAAATAAAGTCCCATAATTTGTTACAATTTGTGATAGGATACCGTATGGAACAGTGCTGTGCTGTACACGATGGCTACATGTATACTGTGGCACGTGGAGATATATCAGGAAGCGAGTGGATGTTCAATGCTGGAAGGAGCTAGTAACTTGCGCTGTTGGGGCTCCAGCCAAATCTCCTCCATATATCGACGCCGGCGGCCTGCTGCCCGTCCGTCTCCCACTGTTGGTGATTGAACAGGTGGTGCATTATGATGTTGGATTTGGATCATGTTTTTGTTACTTGAGTTCTACCCCAAGAATCTGACCTTTCTTTTTCGATCTAAAGTTGAGATTGTGTCCGATTGGCCGGGGTCGGGGCCGTAGTACGGCTAACAAACGGCTAACAGGAAAGAAGTTCCTTGTTTAATTACCTCATCAAGCAACATGCCTTACCTGTATTATATACTCCTCTGTTCGTAAATATTAGATGTTTTAGCTATTTCACATGTTGATTAGATGGAGACTGAAATGATTGAACATACACGCTAAAACGTGTCTATATATATACATCTAGATACATTGAATCTGGAAATAGTTAAAACATGTTATATTTAGCAATGGAGGGAGTACCAGTTAAGCATATTATCAGTCCAAGGTGGCAAGAAAATACGGGTATTTTTTGCTTTTTTTTCACATATCCCACAGCTGACAGCTCTAAGGCTACTCATAGTGGGGAGTATCATACACTAGTATCATGCATATGATACTAGTCTATGTTACTAACTCTATAGTGGGTAGTAACATATGTGTGGTATCATATAATCATGTATTTATTAGCCTATAGACTCATCTTGTCTCGAAATCTGTTATGTTACGGTATGTATCTATGATATCATCGTCGTTTTTTTAAAATTTATGTCACATTATCATTTATGCCTATGTGATACTTATATTACTACCTATGTTACTCTCACTATAGGTATTCTAGACGTTGCAGCTGTCATATATTCTTATGTGTACATCGGTACATACATGCATGTCGGCCGAATGGATCCCGAGCCCATGCTCATGGGGTGTGGATACATGGATATTGGATGCGTACATATGCATGGCAACGGGCAACAGAAACCTACATATATCTACTATATATAAAAGATGGTGGAATCCACTCCTCCTCCGGCCCTCCACGTCGCGGACTTCCACTGGCCGTCCGATCCACGCGACGGACGGCCAGGATCGAGCCACGTCCCCCTTACCGACGGGTACTGTAGCAAACTACAGTACCACGCAATTTCTACCAATGGGGTGGCGCCGCGTGGCCCCGGTCACACCCGGTCACCGCGTGCACGAATTTTGGCGCGACATTTTTGCAAAAAAACGCCCCCAAAGGACTGGATTGTAATTTATGAAAACTACAGGGACTTTGTTGCAAAAACATCCGCGTCAATCCCCTTCCTCTCCTTCCTCTCGCGCGCGGCCGCGGTTCGCCGCCGCCGTCGCCGCGCCGTGCCGCCGTTTCGCAACTCCCCGGTCAAATCGGAGAGCACGGCGAGGTGCGCCGTCGCCGGATCTCCCTCCTCGCCGTCGATTATCCGCCGAAACGCCGACATGTCGCCGGGATCAACTTCGCCATGCGCGCTGCCCTCCGCCACCTCCGCGCGCCGCCGGCGGCTCTACGGCGACCAACAGGAGGCGCCGCCGCCACCTACGGCATCCCCGCGTCAAGGCGCATCGGGCGCGACCCCGCGCGCGTCCCGCGATGCACGGACGCATCGCCGGCGCCGCCGTGTGCTTCGTCGTGCCCGCTGTGGCCGCAGATGACGGATGACGTCAGCACGACGTCATCTGCGGCCCCACGTGGTATTTGTTTTTTTACAGAAAATGTTAAAATTTGCAAAATCAATTAATTTAAATCTACCCACCAGAAAAATATGAAAAAAATATCAAAATGATCAGAAAAATACATGCTATTTATTTATGACAAAGTGCAGAAAATTTTGAATTTCCAAATTTGGTAAATATTCGGAGAAATTTGAATTCTTTCCACCGCGTTGTTCACAAATACAACCAAAAAAAACACTACAACAAAAAAAAAAACTACCTACTTATGTCATACGACCAAAATTAAAATTCAAGAATAATATTTTTGAATGCCTTCCCAAACTGATCATTCAAAATTCATATTTTAATACTTTAAATTTTTAAATCATCTTTGAATCAAATTCAATTCGCAAATGTTAAAATCATTAAACATAACAACATGAACACAAATAAATATACATTGCTACTTATAGCATATAAGCAAATTCCAAGTTTGTGTATTTTCGAAGACGGCAAAAGAAATTCAAATGCATTAAAATTATTCAAAAAATGAATAACAAAATGAATGACTTCCGAATTTGAGATATTTTTTGAAATGCGGACAATCTTAAAACCGAAATCTCATTTGCATTTCATTAATTCCCAAACCTGCGAATTTTAAAATGCGGACACTTTCAAGAACAATTTAATTGGTGGACGAAGTATGACACATATGTCAACATGGACACACACATAAAAAACACCTACCTACAACATATGATCAAATTCCACGTTTGAATAATTCAAAATTAGCCCACGGGCGCGGCGGAGGCCGCTCCTAATCCCCTAGTACGATCAATTGTGTGTGGACGGCGGCCGGTCGGCCATCGACTTTGGAGCTTTTTTGACAAGCTAATCGAAACGCTACTTTGGCAGCGGCCGCTAAGATAAATGGAGCGGTATGCAGATAGCTAGGGCGGCCGCGGAACAGCGGACGGATCACGGTTGCCGGATGCGCCTAGTCGTACAGCTCAGTGTAGAGTGGTAACCTCCTCGCACTATTTCTGTTGCTGTTGTGAACATTAAAACGGTCTCGATCATCCTAAAAATAATTATGCAGAGTCCAATCAGTTCCTTCTTCTTTAATTGTACAGAATTCGTGCAAACGTATACGTATCATTTTCGATACTAATTTATTTGTTGAATAATGCTGCCTTGCTTGAACCAAACGATGTCCATAGCAGATAGCACGGTGGATAAGTATTTTGTTCCTTGTGAATTTTCCCTACAGAAGATCTTACTTGTACAAACTACAAACTACTTTGCAAGCTATTCCGCCTACAAGAGAGCATGGGTATCCGAAACAGAACTGCCATACTTGTTTGGAGTTACACCTAAACAGCACGCAGTTGCAGAAAACATGAACAGAACATAGCGGAATTAAGCTGTTAGATGGACGAACCTACTAGTGATATTTTTGGGGGGCAAAAGAAACAAGTAGCATCTAAATTCGAAAGGACGCAAATACCTCAACCTCATAAAATATATATTTGACATAGTTTACAACCAGAATATTTTGTTGCCATATTAAACAAGAGTAGCAAAGATAAGATGCTAACACGAACAACATTCCTCATAAAATCAAGACAGTACAAGTAGAGTGTAACACTTAAAAACTTTTAGACCAAAACGAAACAAGTAGGAGTTGCACCAAGGTTTTGCTAATCACGCTACAAAACCATCAGACCAAAATAGCCTCTAAGTGGCAGGTGTCTTGCCAAGGTTTGCTTCTGCGCTTAATTCTTGCCTTGGCCGCGCTTAGGTGGCACAACAGTCCACCCATCAGCATCAGGGGCAGGCTTGGAAGGTTTTGGCTGATCCACCGGGGTAGGCTTGGAAGGTTTTGGTTGATCTACCGGGGTAGGCTTGGAAGGTTTTGGTTCATCTACCGCCATATCATCTGACCTAGATGCTTCATCTTCCCCCATGGATAGATCATCATCATCGTCGGAGCTATCATCGTCGGAGCTATCATCGTCATCCTGAGTAACAGTCTGCTCATGAGAAGGGGAAAAATAGCTACAGGGGCTGTATTCGGAGTTAAAGATACATGTAGAAGTAAAACCAATCTCTTTTAACTTAAGAAACACGACACTGTAAATAGTTCATGGATCTCCACGGAATCAGTAGTAACGACTGAGGACCACTTCAGAGAACAAGTGTATATACATGATAACTCAAAATATAAAGTGTCTCCAAATAACATCTACCAGTTCTAATTAGAAAACAGCTGTTAAGATCTGCATGTTAAGAGCAAAAACACACTGAATCTAGCTTTTTCAATTATCCCTGATGAAGGGACATACAATCATATAAAAAACCATTTCTTGAAGAATTAACTGAACGGATTATCAGACAGACTTTGGAAGTGAACTGTGAGAGAGCACCAAGCCACCAACAATTCTAGGTTGCAGCATTACCGAGCTCAGATGTGAGAAGATAAGCGACACAAATTACACATGCTAAAACTGAAATTGAAATACCTTTCTACTTTGGGAAACAGCATTTCCCTGAGGACGTGTATTCCTTAATTTCTCTACCGACGAAAAGTTGCTTTGCAGGCATTCTTCATGCATTATCAATAGTTTTTCAGCAACCTGTTTGCAATAAAAACATTGAATTAATAAACATACATTGTACCATTTACAAGCAAACGGAATACAACTTTTACACAAACTGACAGAAGTAGCACATTCTGCCTTGATTATGGTTAAGAAGCTTTAGGTTTTCTGCTGGATAAGCTAGAGATGAAAATGGGGAGGATGGAAATGGGAGGGTTGACCCATGGACCTGGTGATCATTTAAAATAGCGGAAGAAGGGCAACAGTAGCGACCCTCAAATACATTAGGTGAACTGGGCCGAGCACCTAAATCCCTGAAGGTTAGTTAGAGCAGGTCAACCCTTTCAGCTACACCAGCAAGTACTTAATCAGATATTCGTTACTTTGACCTAGTTCAGGACCTATAGCTGGGCTAAACATGATAGAAAGAAAAAAAATTACCTCCCCAACGCTACCATCCTCAAAGTCAGAATTTAAGGATTCAGATATGCTGTCAAACATCATAGCCTCCAAGTCATCGTAATAATATGGACCTGTAATAACCTAATGAATATTAGATGCGGAAGCATGCATAAAAAAGAGTGAAACTGATAAAAAAAAAGCAAACCCAAAAACATACAGCAGAAACAAGCCATGCCAACATCACAATTTGCACCTATGGTACAGATGAAATTACTGGCTTTCCAAAATAAATGGAGAATGCAACATATATTGGAGTTTTCTTACAACAGAGACTGATTCTCACCTAAGATGAAGTGCAAAATAATTAGAATGCTGTGTGATAAAGTTATGTGCTTGAAAACTAAAAATCAAAATAAGTAAATGATGAACAACATACAGAAGCTCAAATTTTGAAATGCAAACCATTTACGAATTTTCACCTTTTCCTATTGGACAACATGCGGCTCCAATATATCGTACATAAATCGAACAGTTTCGTCCAATACTACGCACATGTCAGACTTTGGAGTTGGTGAAACTCTGAACAGAAAATGGCACGGAACCAAGCAACTCAAATCCTCTCCAGAACTATCCGAACTGAACAGCGCCTACAGATCGAAGATGCCATCTGCCTATCACCGAGTTCAACCCCGAAACCCCGACGAGGGGAAATATCGCGAGGCTGACTTATAATTGGACAAAGAAACACATTTCCAACCGGATCCCGCCGGACTTCCATCATGCGCTAAGGCCAATAATACGAGGATGCTAATGCCCCCTTTTCTCTAAAAAAAACAACAGGATGCTTAAGGGGAGGAGTGGGTACCCTTGGAGTTGGCGAACCAGGAGAAGACGGAAGCGGCGAGCTGGTCGGCCTTGGCGCGTGAGTCGCGGCCGCCCCACTCGTTCTCCACCGCCATCTGCAGCGCCGTCCACCGCCCGAACACCAGCCCGATACCCTCCTGGAGCGCCGCAGCCGCCTGGGGCGAGAGCGGCCCGCCGCCGCTAGTGGATGCGGCCATGGTGCTGTGAGCGGTCTAGGGAGGCGGCTAAGGTTTTTGGCCTTTTGGTCGGGCGGCCCTTGCCGTCGATGATGGAGTTTTCTGGGTCGTCGCGAGGCTATTCGCGGAGAGGTTGGAGCGACCGGGGAGATGGGAGGTTGAAGCAGGGCGATCGAGTTTGGAGGCGGCAGGGGAAGGCGAAGGCGGCGCTAGCGGCAGACGGGAGTTGGGACAGGATATAGGGTTATCTTGAGGAAATTGCACATAGCACCAACTGATGGTGCATCTGTTGCACAAAACCACAACCACAAATATTTTTTGCACAAAACACCACTATTTGGGGTAATCCGTTGCACAAAACACAAATCACTTAATTAGCAGGTTTGACACAGAATTAGAAAAGTTGAGCCCACCGGCAGTACCTACGTGGCAGTACTAGAGAATCGTATTAGACAAGTTGACTTTCGGATGGTGCTTAGCTTCGTGCGTCTCAGTGTGACACAGGCACACAGCTGCGAGTCGATCCGGGTCAAGAAAGAGTAGGGGCATGTGGCGCAGGAGGGTCGGCGGCGACGGGCGCGGGAGGTGGCGACGGGCGTCGATGACCACGACCTGGGGGACATCTGGGCTGTCGAGAAGGACATCGACCTAGGATGCTTCATGCGCTGCCGCCGCCTCCTCAATTCCTCATCATGTCCTACTCAGAGAAGCTCGCTTGCATCCGCATGGCTAGCTTGCTGCACTCCGAATCAATCAAGGTGCCTGCTTGCATGACTAGCTTTGCACGGCAAGTGGCAAGTTTCCAGGATGGCTACGGCGGCGTGCGCCGGTCGGTGCTCGACGGGCGTTGCCCGGAGCCGCTCGACGGGCGTTGCCCGAGCTGGCGCGACACTCGAAGAAATCGAGCAGACACGAGTGTCACCGGGAGGCCTTACTTTCGACGGTTTGGAGCAGCTAGGCAGACGCGGCGACCAGCGACCGCGGCAGTGCAGAGAACGGCGGCATGAGCATACTGTTGTTATCCCACTCGTTGTGCGCCATTGATGTCGCCGGCGGCGAGGTACGCCTGGAACTCGTCTGGAACACCGCAGACATGGCCGCGGTGGCGCGGAGAACGGCGGTGCTGTAATCCCATGCGTTGTGCGGGCAGCCATTGACGCCGACGGCGACGAGGAGGACGACCTAGGAGCCTATGGCTGTGCTCGCATGCGCTGTACTGACAAACGGAGATGCTGGAGTATGATGATGCCGGCGGCGACGAGACACGCGTGGCGGCGTGGAGCTCGTCGCGGAAGTTCCGGAAGTCAACATATCCTCGCGATATCTCTCGTACTGCCATGTAGGTACTGCCAGTGGACCCAACTTGTCTAATTCTGTGTCAAACCTGTTAACTATGTGAATTTGTGTTTTGTGCAACGGATTACCCCAAATAGTAGTGTTTTGTGCAAAAAATATTTGTGGTTGTGGTTTTGTGCAACAACTGCCCCAACACTTGGTGTTATGTGCAATTTCCTCGGTTATCTTCGTTTTGTTGGGCTTGGGTTGAAACTTGAAAGTGGGCTCTCGTTTGTTGGGCTGCTGCAGTGCACTGGCTGTTCGGGTTGATCGGGCTAATCGGGTACCGGACCTTGACACCCGATTTGACCGAATTAAATCACATGTTTTTTTAACAGAATACAACCGCAGACACTCACATACATACGCGCATGAATGCACGCACGCACACACTACCTATATGAGAATCTTCGAAAGTCTGAGCCGACAGGTCAGGTCATTGACGAAGTCACCACACGCGTCACATTATCGACGGAACGTCGCCTCCCACAGGTGAAAAATTTGCTTTTAATGCGATACGCCAGTGTCAAACCCGGGCCTCTAATGGGCTGGGCTACAACCAACCTTCTAACCATCCAACAAGAGGTTGGTTCACCGGCCATTGTTTCTTTTCCTTTTAAAACAAATGAAATATTG
This sequence comes from Poa pratensis, assembly GCA_947311845.1. Lineage (NCBI taxonomy): Eukaryota > Viridiplantae > Streptophyta > Magnoliopsida > Poales > Poaceae > Poa > Poa pratensis. The sequence continues at coordinate 84,654,874 of CAMZMU010000117.1, read as the reverse complement.
TGTCGATTTGCCTGATTTTGATTCGAATACGAAACACAAAGAAAACACTCGCCTCTCGTATCCGATAAAATATGTTATACTCACTCTGTTCAAATTAGTTGATGCATATTTATCTATATACGGATGTATCTACACATTAAAACATATATGGTACATCAACTAATTCGGAACAGATGGAGTAGTTATGTTCATCATAATTTATTGTTGCTAAAATGTATATTCTCTAATTTAGACCTTTCTTCTATGAGTGGAAATTAGAAACAACAAACTATGTCGGATTGTGTCGTTTCATTTGTCCATATATATTACATACTAGCAGACTTGCATGTGTGTTGCAACATATCTAAAATAAACCAAACACCTTAAAATTTTAAAGTTTACCCTATTTTCGGTTGTCTCGTCATATAGCATTAGAATGTGTTAGGTTTCACCCAAATTTTAACCATTATACAACAACCCTCACATAAGTATGAGAAACGACCGTCTACTTTTCGACTTCTTTGTGTGCAGCATGGATATACAAAAAATAATAAATCAGCATGCAATCTAAATTGCTTACCTCGGGGGGGGGGGGGGGGGGGGGGGTCTTTTCTAGGTTGCATGAGCAAACGAAAGATGACAAAGGAGGTCTGTGCATGGCAGCCGAAGTCAACACCGAAGCCTCGCCGCCAGCGAGCACACGCGCATCCATGTGAACTTCTGCCAGAAAACTCACAGATGCATGGGCAAAGAAATCACCACATCGAAACACCAAAGAACATTTTTTTTCTTTTCGAGATTGACGGGGGGGAATAAATCCCCACCGCTTGTTTCATTCATCGAAAGTGCCCTGACGGGCCATGTTCTTACAAACAGAAGGAGAAATTACAGGGGGATACATGGGAAGAGAAGACAATGAAAATACAAGAAAAAAGACAACTAGAAGAGGGAGCAGCAAGAGCCACCAAGAGAGGCACAAGAGGCGAGCGGTGTAGTCGAGGGATCACAATGCCAAGACTCGACAATCAGCCTCACGCACCGCACCGGCGTGCGACTTGAACCCCATGCACAACTCAGGAGCACCACCATCATCATCGGCGAGTGTCAAGCCTAGCACCTAGCACTAACCTAGACGGGGAGCTCCGCCACGGAGGTCGAGATGAATAGCAGGTGGGGGAGGCATACATTGTGTCGTCATTGAGCAAATGTGAGCCGAGACGCCACCAAGAGCATGAAGCTCCCCACCTCAACAGCAACCACTGGAGGGTCTTGGGCAAGCACACGAAGGACAGCCGAGGAGAGAAACAAACCACCGTCGGCCCCAGGCTGGCCGCACCAATACCACCCAAGCTCCCGACAATCACAAGCAGCAACAAAAGTCATCCATTAGGTCTCCAAGATGGCGCCTCCAAGGAGGTTGTGTTATCAAGGGCACACCACCATCATCCGGTCCAGCAAGCCGGAACCTAGGTTTTCACCTGGAGACCACAAGGAAGGCATTCGACCAGCACCAACGACCGCCCGCAGCCCACCACACCTCGTGGAGACTACCATTGGTCAAGAGGCAGCAGTAGGCCTCAGATCCTCCAGGGCCGCCAGACGCAGCGCAGCCACCGTGCCCCGCCGAGCACCATGCCGGCGAAGAGCAGAGGAGCACAACCCGAGGCCAAGAACCACCATGGTTCCGGGCTTCAGCCCTGCATCACGCACAAACGCGCCCCATGCGCGCCACCGCGTGGCAGCCGGAAGCAGGATCTGAGCACCCGCAAAGCCGACGAGAGGCGGGAAGATTCGCCGCTGCTGCAGCACCGCCGGGGCAGCAAGACTCCAAAGGCCAGGCAGAGCCCAGCCAGGGGCGGACCCCCCAAGGCCCGCTGACGATGTGGCGGCGACCGGCGCCCCGCACGCCACCAGCAAGGATCAAGACGAGGGCGTCTCGCGCCGCCCGGGACCGCCGCCAAGATCTGGCCGCCGCCGTCCAGGGCACGCAGCACGGGGAGGGCGCCGCGACCCCACCCGACCGGAGCCGCCAACGCGCGAGGGGCGCCGCCGCCGTGCGAGGCCGGGTCAGAGGTCGGGGTCGAGGTCCTAGCCGCAGCAACTTCCTCTGAGAGGCGGCACGGGACCGCGAGCGGCAGATCCCCGCCGCCCCCTTCACCGGCGGCGCACGGCCTTTGCCGGCGGCCGCCTCCGGGGACGACGAGGGAGGGAGGCGGGCGGGAGGGGGTGGCGGCGGCGGGTGGCTAGGGTTCGCCCTCCCGTCGCCCAGAGGAGACGACGCGAGGGCTTCTTTTTTCTCTTGACCCAGAGGAAACTGATAAACACTGCCTCCATCCAAGAACATTTGTAGTATAGTCCATCCATAGCCAATGTTCAAATCACTTATGATGTCACTAGTAACTGTGCACGTGCAATGCACGTGTAACCTTAGAATTATATATATTCGCTGAGTCTAAATCATGAATAGAGATTGAATCAATATGAGCCATACAATCATATAAGTGGTTATGATGAACTACTTAAATATCGACCAATACAAATTAAATAAATTAGCTAGTGTAAGATTTCATAAAAGTACAAATCATCCTGATAGTCGTTCATCCTATTGTAGGCTGTCCTAAAAAAATACACATTGAATTAATGATGAAGCCAATTTAGAATGACATGGATGCTGGCCTTTTTCTAAAATGGCAGAAGAAAATTAATGTGAAATATAATTAGCATTTGATCATGAATCACCCCTACAAATACCAACACAATATTGGATTCACAACTCAGAGTTATCTGACATATGCGCAATGCACATAATATGTATCAAACGGCATACAGTGTAAATGCTTCAAAATGTAATCTTAACTAAATCCGGAACCTTTTATGAATTTTTTGTTCTATTGAATTTCAAGACAACGATCCATTAAAAGCATGAGTACAGTATCAACACATTTGAGGGCAAACATGAAACAAACAGAATGAGAACCAAAAGTTAAACCGGTAGGAATAATCGTTAACCTTGCGATAATGTAAGACAACCAAAAACGTCCGTTTACAAGAATCAAATTCAAAGTATAAGCGGAATATTTAGGTTCTTTGTGACCCACACAAAACAATTGTATTTTGTCATCGAAAAATGTTTTGATAACTTAGAATTAACCGTACCACCATTAGGCCACAAATATACAGAGTTTCGTTCAGCTTTCCTTGACAGTTCTGCGCATTTAAAAGGAAAACATGATCTTCAGTTTTTCATTGATAAAGGCCTTGGTAGCTCGCATAATCAGCAAGACTCTGCAGACCTCATAAAAAGGAAGGAAAATGATTAGCTTTCATAATATAGTACAAAAAGGGGTTGATCAAGGATAAAAAGACCATGGCCCATCTATGATCAAGCAAAATAATCAAACAGTGAGTAAGAAGACCATCCCAACATACAAGATAATCACCTAGCAGGAGGACCGAGGCCATGAAACTATCCATTCTAAACCAAAAAAAAAACATGTCCAATGAGAACCTCAATCGGTCTGAACTCCCAGGATTTCTTAATGACATTATCTATACAAAATCTACTGTTAGACATACACTCGAACATTATTTTAGAGGACTTACACTGACTGAAAAAAGTGTGGTATTGGTAGCCCAAAGGTGTATAGTGTGGATTTTTATACTTCGGGTTGGTTGCTTTAGCAAAACTTAATATAATAACTACAATCAAATAAAATGCGTGGTAATTGTCATGCCCAAGTAAGCATAGAGTGCAGATTATCTAGCTTCAGCTTGATTGTTTTAGCGAAACTTTATATAATAAAACTGAAAATACAGGAAATGTACATGGATTTTGGAGTCTAATGTTGTCCTATATATTCACAAATGCATGGGAGCTGCAGCAAACGTTAAGAATGCACCAATTAATTATAACAAAAACCGCGAACTGAATATTAGGTACAAAAAGTAGAAGAGCGTAGCATGCACAATTAGAATAACACTTCCGCCAAAAAGTAGCAACTTCAGGATTGTTGAACAGAAAGGAGGTTAACCACTTCATGAATTGGAATAGAACTTGACAGTATCAACAGGATTAGTAACTTATTGGACGGTACAGGTTGGAGATGGTTGTCTGGCTATCTAGTATTTTTTTTTACCATGAGCCCATAACCCCTGTCTAAACTGACTGTCCAGTGTTCTCCGCACCCTAGCATATTTTTTTTTACTTAAACCTGTCTATTTCGTTTGAATTGTGTTGAGCTACAAATCATATCTCAGAGAACATATGTGTGAACCAGTGCAGGTATACCCTGGTCATTTTTCAAAGCAACATTCTGTTTAGTTGCCTTTGCACTTGAGCCGATAGAGATGAATGCAAGTATGGAAACCTTGCAAATACAGTAACTGGTATCAACCGGCTAAATTGGTATCTTATAATCATTATATCCATCGAGTATTAACACCCTCATAATTCATAAAAAATGAATCATATGTAAGCTATCTAGGGGTTGATGACCAGTTTGCACGACATGGGCATATATCATGTTGCGTATTTGGAAGTATTCAACCGAGACAATCTACAGTTCTTAATGAAAATTGCCCAATCATGGATCAACAAAATAAACGTACTGAATTTGCATGTTATATCCTCACCTCGTGAGTCGTGACCAAAGTGTGAATATGTTGTCTTGCTACTCCCGATATGAACTGAAATAAAGCTTTAAAAAGAGCAGAACCTGCAAGCAAACAATCAATGAATAAAGAACATATTCACACTGGTAAGAGCTAAATCCACATAATATGACACGTGAATTCATAGCTACCGAAATGTACAGATTATTATGATACAGGGAGGTCACCCACGGAGTTCTGGACTTAGTCCTTAATTAACGATGTAGAAGTTGTTCTGAACGTGGGTCAAGGGGCATGATCTCATTGACCATCGGAGCAGATCTCGATTTGGAGTCGCTCCATGCCTAGATTCGAAGGAGAAAGGAAGTGAGCGATGGAGGGGACAGGTGATACCAGTTGTGAGCGGAGCCGTGATTCGAGGTGATGGCGAGGGAGATGAAGATCACACAAATGAGCGCCGCAGGTGTTGCCGAACGGCGCGAGACGTCGGTCTCCCTTCATCCCACGTGCCAGCTCCTCGAACGTGCCTTCACCGCCTCTCATGGAGGGCGCCTTCGTGGGGGGTGGCGGCGACCTGCGGGGAGGAGGTTGCGGCGGCGGGGATGGAGGTTGCGGCGGCGGGGATGAAGGGCGCGACCTGCGGGATGGAGGTTGCGGCGGCGTGGATGGAGGGTGCGGCGGCGGGGATGGAGGTCTTCGGCAGCGGGGATGAAGGGCGCGATCTGCGGGGATGGAGGGCGCGGCGGCGCTGATGGAGGTCGTCGGCGGCGGATGGAGAGAGCAGCCGGCTGATGGAAGGATGCGGTGAGGTTATTGCGTTATAAGCGGGGAGGTTTTTTTTTTACTTGATTAGTGATTACCGATTAGCGAAGAGGTAAGTTGGGAGGAGTTCCATGGTCAGTCCGTAGTCAGCTCGATAATAAGCGTTGGATCAATTGTTTTGTGGCTGGGATGATTTGGATCACCCCTCTCTCTCCCTTTTTATATTAGTGGTGATAATAAATCCGAAGGGAGTAAGAAACAGATTGATGTTATGTCAAAATGAAATTGGGACCGGAAAGCTAGCTATGGAAACGAACTTCCACAAAGTCGCCGAAACATGGATCTCAATCACCAGCAATGTAAATCCAAAGATAAGATTAAAAAAATAGTAATATTAGATAGAAACATGACAGTAAAACATGACAAAAAAATTGGGTCATAAGCATTGACCAAGTAAAAACAATCAAACTCCAAAGTGATTACCCTGCCCGCCTAATCATGTTATGATGCGCCAGTTCGTATTGCATAGATAATTGTTTTACCTATGAGTGCAATAGAACCAACCAAAACACTATGTTTATGACCGACCTTGGGCCAACATTAATATGTTACGAGAACATCTATCTCTATATATTACTAGTTGAATGCCCGTGCGTTGCCACGGTCTTTTCCACATGTTTCACATGTAAATATAAAATACACGTAAAATATCTATGTATGTATAAAATATAGCCATTCGCTATTTAAATTTTACTTTTCATAATTCAATATCATGTTTACAGATCACAAAATAAAAAAATCTTTATAAAATTTAAATATGGTCATATGAACATGCATAGAAAAGGACAATTATGTCATTGCACCTCTTTTGATTGTGTAAAACTTTTGTTTCTTTACAAGTTACGACGCTATTTTTGTCGGAACCTAGTGTCTCCATAAGTGTATACTCCTTCCATTCCGATAATGCAGTGTAATAAGTTTGATGTGACATATAACGTTGTATTTATTGAGCAATTGTTGGTCAAAGGTCGATCCGCAGATCAAGCATATGCAGCCTCCCCCATTGTCCTCTTCATGTGTCCTAATGCCTTAGCCCTCTCTTGTGATTACGCAGGCTGCTATTGTCACTAATTGATTGTACTCGAAAATGATGTAAAAAAGAAATAGACACGATAAATAAATGAAAATCCAAAATCTAAACATAATTGATGGAGTGGAATATTATGTAAGGAGTTCTCGAAATTAAAATCATGTAAACAGTATGTCTACACTCGTGAGTTGTAGAGCTCCACAGTCCACAACGAACGTCTAAAAAATTCTACACGCTGCCATCCAAGTAAATCCTACACACTTGACACTTCTAACAGTAAACTATCGTGTCCACAATGAACAACAATCTCACTCACTTCCCCCAATTCTGAGTTTCTCTGCCCCAAAATCCCCACCGCGGTGCTCGATTCCGGCGGTCGCTCCCGCTCCCACTCCGGTGGTTGTGTCTCAGACTCGGCTGGGTCCTCTTCGACGACCCCCATCCCTTCCATACTCTCCCCGCCTTGATGGCGGCGCCAGCAGCCGGCGACGAGGGCGCGAGGAAGCTCAAGAAGAGTCGGAGCAAGAGGCTTTTCAAGGAGGGCGCGGGACCCGCCGTCGCCTCTGACTGCTTCATGACGCTGGTGGTGAACGGAGGCGTCGACAGGCGAAGAAGGAGCGGCCGGCGATTCGGCCTAGGAGGAAGAGGTGGACAGGCGGGCGGAGGAGTTCATCTCCGCGTTCCGGCACCGCTTCAGGGTGATTCCTTCTCCTCGTTGACGTCTGGAAGCCGGCGAGCCAGGACCGGCGCCGTTGATCTGAGTCTGCAGCTCCTAATCGTCATAAGGTGCAGCGGCCGTGGCCGGTGTTGGCGCTCGCTTCGGGAGAAGCTACTCTCGCACGTCTCACTGGAGGCAGGAGACACAGCTACACCACCACTGGTGCTTCTCAACGCCGCAGGTAGAGTTCGTTCCGCAACCTGCACCGGCTCACCGGCTCATCCCCAAGGTTTGCTCCTTCCTGTCGCCGCTGCAACGGATTTCTTTGGGCAGTCCACAACAGCCATGGTCAAACCCTCATCTTCCACCTATTCAAGCATGTATTGATGCAATTACATAGTACCAGAGGCTTAATGCTATGATGAATGGAGAGCTGAAGGCTTGCACATGAATGGAGAGCCGAAGTTACACGCTTGAAGAATTATGAGTACATGGATTACTGAGATGGCTATGGTAAATCAGAGAAAAAATGTAGCAACGAGCAGCCAACCGACTCACGGAAGAAGCCTCAGTTTTCCCTTCAGGTGATTCAAATTATAATATTTTCTTAAGTATTTTCTGTTCCATCTAAAATAACAACCAATTGGCACAACATAAATAGTCAATAGTCGCTATGTGCATGTAAGTAGTACATACCACATACTCATGTCATTTCTCAGACTTGATGATCATCTGGTTATTGGTGGCTGCACACCGTTCTTCCTCACAAACAAATTCAGCATAGAACCTCAGCACCCCGCACATATTCTCCTCCACCTTTAACTTATATATATGCTACTCCCTCCGTTCCTAAATATAAGATGTTTTAGCTTTTAGCCACATTCACATATATCTAGATATATATGGACATGTTTTAATGTGTATGTACACTCATTTGGGTTTGCACCTAACCAACATGTGAGCTAGCTAGAACATCTTATATTGTGGAACGGAGGGAGTAGTACATAACAAATTGTTTGCTATAACGGACATTTCTTCAAGCACCTAGAGAAACAAATAAATATATAGCCTGAACATCATATAGCAGATGGGGAAGTGAGGGAATATTGGGTGCTTATCATTAATGTGTTTTGGGACATAGACAACCGAAATTTCAATAATCGAGTGTAAATTTCAGTTTTTCACTAAAACTAAAGAGACATGCTTTGTCAGCTTACATCAACAAATAACCACCACTTTAAGTATCCTAACTTAACATAATAATAAGGTAATCACTACAGCAATACTTAGAGATACAAACCGTCTTTCCCTTTATCGGATTTAGGCTATTTAAATCTATGATATGGATTCATCATTGCAATGGATTCAGCACAGGGGATCTTCCGCTTAGCTGCGAGGTCTCTGTTGCGTTGAGCCCGTAACGCCTGCCTCTCCTCGGGTGGTATGCTTTGCCTACGTGCTCTTCGGTGGGCGTTCATCACTTGCCTATCCTCGGCGGGCTTATTTTTACTGGCTTCCCTTCTGCGGGCATTTATCTCTTGCCTCTCCTCGGGTGTCAAATTTTGCCTGGCGGCCCTTTGGCTTGCGTTTCTCTCTTCTTTAGTTTCACTTTGCCTAGCTTCTCTTCGGCATGCATTCATTTCCTCTCTCTGCTCCGGTGTTAGACTATCTCGTCGTGCTTTATCCCGATCCCGTCTTTGTTTATTTTTGTCTTGTGTAAGGCTCGCATTAGAAGCGATATGTTCAGCACCACTTGGTGTTCCTTGAAGTGTCCTAGGGCTTTGTGCATGCTCGCTGTGTAAATCTTTTATTCCAAGCCCTAGATATGAAGTAATATACTTAGTGCAGGGTTAGACTTTACAAGTCGCAATCTACAAATAAACATGCTTCAATTGAAAAAATGATGTGTGAAAGGGTGATACCGTATGATGTTTCCACATGATCTCCTGGTTCCAACGTTGTCAGGGTACTGCCTCTAGGAAGTACTATAGCTAATTTGATAGATGGTTCACAAGTGAAGAATCCGGAAAGACCTGAAACGGTATGCAAATAAACTAAATACTTGAAAAAAGGGGAATCCCTGGAAGCTTTAGACATATCTAGTAATATAAGTTGTAACTCACCATAGTGCCTTCCAAAAGCAAGCGTTAAAGTCTGATCTTGAATAAGATCACGGCCACCAACAGTAACACTGAAATTCTCCATATGAATATCCCTAATGGTTGAACCACCAACATTACTGTGATTTACGTAAACTGGAGGCATTCCAGCCCTCAGCGCCTCCATTTCGGCAACATGCATCTCGTACTGAGCCTGCACCAACAAGCAACACGGTATACCGTATACGTCAAATTTAATGAGGAGCGACAGCATTTTTAATTGCATATAATGTCCTGTCAAACAGAGGAAACATGCTAAGCACTAGATTTCAACCACAAGAACCGTATTCATGAAAGACAGGAATATTGTCATCTGGCAGTCTAGGAGTGAACAGCTTACCTCTCTTTGCCTATCTTCTTTCCTCTTTTTCCGCTCAATCTTGGCTTTGTCACGTGAGGACAGTCTAGGAGTGAACAGCTTACGAGGGAAGGAGGAAAGATAATTTGCTTTTGACTGTCTGGGTCGTATGTAGACTTTCTAGATTTGATAGGGCAAGGTAATGGGCCGACCCATGTTAGCAATGGCAGTGCACGATCGATCGAGGAAGCGATCGTTCGGCAGAAAACTGACAGACCACGACGTAGGTACCATGCTTACCATCACGACCGCAAACTCCCATTTAATAGTAAAGATATATTATATTATCTCTACTACAAAAATACGGAGTGTCCTGTCTCGGCCACGGACGGACGAAATCGGACGACTAGCATTTTCTGCCATCGCTTCGTCCGCTCCCACGACCGCCCGCATGGGCCAGGCCCAAGCAAATATGCCGAAACTTTTTGTTTCGCTGCCTCCGCACGTCCAAGGCGCAGCCAACACTCACGAACCCTACCCACCCAACCCGATCCCCTCCGAAAGCGGCCGCCGGCGGAATCCCCGACGGAACGACGCCACCTGCACACCACGTTGGAAGCCATCTTGGCCGCCGAGGAGCCGGGATGCGTTCTCCACCTCGTCGTAATGCAGCTGAGACCTCCGTGATCCCAATGAGATCCCGCACATGTCGAACTCCTCTGTTTCCTCAGCCGTTTGTTTCGTCGCCTCGTCGTCTGCCGCCGCCGTCCGCCGCTGCAGCCGACCGTTCCGGTGACAACCGAACCCCGAGCCCACCATCCAAAGGTACGTTGCAACGTCTGGCACCTAGCGCACCCACATGCGGGACCTCTACCTCGCCGTGCGCCGCCAGCGAGCCATACGCCACGCGGGCATGGCCTGACCTGAAGAAGAGGGGCGATAGGGGAGCTGCAAGATCGATTCCTTAGGCGTGTGGGATGAGTGGGACACGGTGGAGCTCCTGGCTGGGTTTGGGGTGGTCGCCGGAAGCAGAACGCCGCCAGCAGCCTAGAAATTACGGTCGATGGAGCGGCTCTGGACGGCACCGTCATCTCTGGCAGCTGCAGCGAGCCGGCGATGCGCAGGGCAACTAGACGTGGATCTTCGTGCTCGCCGACCTTGTCGGCCGCGAGCACGTCTCCAACAAGCCCATCCTTGTTCCGTGTCTGCTCAGCCACCAGGTTGGTCGAGTCCGACCTCGCCTTAATTTCCATTGTCGTTGTAAGTTTGTGGGTGTGTCATGATGATTGTATTGCTCTCTTCTGCAGATTGTCATAGTTGGGTACCTATCTGGCAGATGGCCATGGAGACTAGAAACAATCAATTGATTTCCACCTGAGGGATTTCTTACCACGAGGCTTCCATTTGCACAACTCTGCAATATATCAGTTCGTCATATTATACTGAGTAAAAAGCCGACGTGTCGCAGTAATCTGGGGATCTAAAGCGTTAATTAATGGTTCAGCCATATTCTACTCACATTAAGGATGTGCAATGGCCAACAGGTAGCTCCAATTTTGTACTCTCTTCGTTACCCCAAGTTTACTCTCTTTTTTTAAGAAATATAATTTTATTATCCTTCACTATGCATCCCACACTCAAGACATTTTAGAGCTTCTCCTGAATCTCTGCTGCCAAGGTGTGGAAATAGCTACTACAAGAATACTACACAATGGGTGCACGTAGAGAGCCAGATATATAGGTTGAATTTTTTTATCTCACTTTCGTTGAATTTTTCCATTGGTATAGTGTAATGGTGCCAACTTGTTAGATAGTGCATCCAGGCTTTATGAATAGAACATGTAAAAGTTTTGCTTGTGATTTTATGAACCTTTAGTTAAGACAGAATTAGAACTCGCATCTCCCTGACTGAACTTGGTATATCACCTAAATGGTGCATAAATTCCGGAGATGATGGTCTGTGTTGTAGGAAGCCAACTTCTTAGGCCTATGTTTTTGAAAAGTATCGACAATGGACATATGATAATTGTCGCTATGTGCTCCAGTAAACTTCATCACATCATGAGAGAAGATAAAACAGTCAAGAATTCAACGTTCATTAATTTCTCTCTTCTTGGATAGCCACTCAACCAGACTCTGAACACCTTTTGTCTTGTTGCATCGAAAAATGTCTTATAATTCTGCTCTACATGCTTACAAATCACTTGCAGTGTTCTGTTTTCCGTGACTGCTGAGCTGACTACCGGAACAGGAGGTGGACAAGGTTTGTGTCATTGAGTCACCGGATTTTATTCTCACGGTATGCTTTAGTGATTATGGTGGACTGATAGTGTTTGTAAATTCTGCTATTGTCGCCCTTCAGGTAAACATTTCTATCTTGGAATGATTTTCTACTGTATGCGGCATTTAGAACCGTGTTGTGTGTAGACATACCTCCTTCCGACATCTGTTGTACATGCATATTTTTCTCTTTCCAGTGTCCAATTGCTTGTTGGCTCGGAATGGTTCAGATTTGTGATGATAATAAAGAGAAGTGGTTTAATCATTGGAAAGGTGCTTTCATCAGATCTTGGAATGTTATAATTAATCTCCCTCTTAGTGTAAAATACGGTTTTCATGGCCCTCCCCCTAATGTGACGACTACAAATAAAAAGGGGATCAAGATTCGTTTTTTGCATAAAGTATTTTTGCCTCATCCTTCAGTTCATGCACCGCTCCATCACCTCTTATCTGAGCTCTGGTTTCTTGCAGGAAGGACATCCTCGACTTGGTTCATCCAGGCCACATATAGTGTATCTACAAGTCGGTGCTCTCCTTACAATTCTCTTAAACGACCATCTCCATACAGTGTATTTACAGGTTTCAGCTGGAGTTTTATAGCTATCACCCTGGAAATACTACTTAGCGATGATGCAGACACCGAAATATCGCAGCAGAGTTGTCAACGTAAGGAGCATCTGGTTCTTCAACCCACTGGCTTCCCGGCATCACAGTTTGTTGCATCGGCATTGCAAATGCCATTAGAGACCTGCCAAAAGTGTGATCCATTGGGTCGGCCTTTTATGTAATATCAAGGTAGTGATAGGCTGATTTGTGTTTGACTGTTTTATGTCAAGGTAAATGTGTACGTGATTTCGTCTCATATTGCTTTCATTAGTCTGTCTGAAATATTGATCGCTGGAACCAAATGTGGATCAAAATGAACTACCATCAATATGTTTTTCTAAATTTATGGACACTCACCTAGATATGTGCATTGCACGCAAGGTATTTAGCTCTCTCCTGCTTGAGAAAGATTAGTGTCCCTTTTTGCTCCTTTATGCTTCTGACTTCTTTATTAAATCAACGTAATTGGAAGCTCACCAAAATTTATCGAAATGTACAGTATGATAAACACATGGCTATGGATTAAGCTAATGTAATATTCATGCCCCTGTTGCAACGCATGTGCACTTACTGTTTTTACCGGAACGAAGATGATTGTTGTTTCTATGCATATGATTCACTTTATATGTTTTAATTGAATAATTTTGGAAAGTATAATCTTATTGTTTTTGCAATATTATTTCGTTATATCTTTCTATACACGTTATTTTTCATGTCTAGCAACAAAAATATGTGGCACCCGTAGCAACGCACGGGCATTCAACTGGTACTATCTAAAAAGGAAATTTGGTTCCTCCTCGTACGTCGTTTCACTTCGTCCAACATCGTTGCCCGTCGCGCTTGTCTCCGCGCCGCGCTCGCCCCGCGTCTAACTGGGCCAGCCCAACGTAACCCAGCTGATTCAAAAAAAACAAGCCGAACCCAGCTTCCTCCTCGATCCATCCTTCCACTGTCGGCGCCTCCTCGATCCTTCCTCTGGGCTCTGGCGGCGACTCACGCGAGCGCCCCTGCCACCGTGCCTCGATAGCGTGCGGGAACCGCGCCTCCACCTTGCGCCAGGAGCGTGCCCTCCTTCCCCGAACTCGCCGTCGCTGGCCTACTCCATCCCGCGGGGAACTGCGGATCTATCTCGCACGGGCGCTGGCCTTCCTTCCCAAACTCGGCCCACCCGCTTAGCAAGGGGCGGTGCGCATAAGACCGGCGGCGGTTCCCGAACTAGAGGAGCGGGAGGTGGGCGCCTCCACAGCGACCGCATTGAGGGCTGCTACGGCCGTGGAAAGAGCTGCTTCCAGAGGGCGCCTCAGCGATGACCGCATCGAGGGCTGCTGCCGATGGGCGCCTCCGCGACGAGCGTGGGATCTGCATCCGCAACGACCACATGTTCATCAATCTCGGACAATGCATCGCATATTCGCAGAGCTGGTACGAGATTCGAACTCTGTACCGGCATGTCTGAATTGATTTGGTCGTTCGTGGGTTCCTTTGTCTGGTAGATAGCGTGATTATTTGGAAATATACGATCAGCTACCTGTGGAGTATGTGAAGATAATGAGGTGTCGTCCTGAAGAGATGCCCGATCCCAGGGCTGTTCTAGAGAGATATTGGAGAATTAGTTTCGTATCACCCTTCCCTGTATTAGTATTTTTTCCTATATATCTTGCTGTACGAACTTAGCTGCTGCACAAAGTACACATAAAGATCTGTGATGGTTGATTAATTGACAAAGCCCTAAAATCTGAATGACCATGCTTTGTGAAGTTGTTTCCAAACAGAGTGTCCATGCTTTCGGAAAATGGATTATCCTCAGTTTGTGTTATTAATTTAGAAGAAACTCTGACATGTACAACAAAGAAAGAGTAAACACACATGTAACTCACCTCAAATGCTTGAGGATTTGACCGGGCTGCCCCAGTAGTCCACATGGCAGGCGAATCCAAAGCGTCGCTTATGCCTCTGTCTACTGGAGTACTGCAGTGCTCACGCCACGGAACAGCCAGGGCTGCTGGCGCCTGTCCTGTCATGGCTCCTAGATTGAGCCCTATCATAGTTTTCGGAACTAAATACATTTTTATGTTTATGTAGATTTAAATATATTGACAATTAATTGGGCCGTGTGTTCGCCAAACTGGAGGAGGCGGAGGTGGGAGGCGGTTCCGGCACGGAGGGGGATGGCAGGTTAGAGGGATACAAATGTTTGGTATCATGGTATGTGATTTTTGGTAGATTATTCTGTTGGGGGATGCTGATAGTTGCTACTGATTATTCCTTATGCTTTTGACCACAACTAACAACCATATATATGTTCTGGATGCATATCAAGGCGAAATGGTCAGTTTGCGCTGTGATTGTAGATTTTTGCTTCAGATATCTAGCTTTCAAGTGCATATTTTTTTATCCTATCATTGACAGCATCACACTGTTTTCTTTATATTTGCTAACCCCTATCTTTCTGTTATTTTGCAGAAGTGTGGCTTCAGTTTGGAACCATCTCGTAGCAGAGCAAGTAAGCTCCTTTCACTCCAGAATCTACTTTTCTGTTTGTTTGAAGTTCTCATGCTATTTGCCTACTTTATGTTCCTGTCCAGAAGACAACATTCATCTCCCCGACCCAAGTGAAGAGAGTTGGAGTACGAAAGGTTAGACATATTCATTACTGGTTCTGTTTCTCTATCATTTGTCAAAGTGACATGAAACGCTTATGTTATACATATGTGGCAGTAGTAGCTGGACTGTTATTAAAGTTTCAGCTGGGTTACAAATTATGCACCTTTAGATTATAGTTAACTCATTTCTTGTTAATTTACAAACATTATCTCGGATAGTATGGACAAGAAAGACGATCGCTAAGACATTCTCTGGATCACTATAACTATAAGCTGAGGCATTTATTTGCGTTCTTGCTCAGGACTGTCACTAAAACCTCTCCCACTCACCGACAATGGCCTCAACCATGCTGGCTGCACCTAAATCCAGAGGCACCACCCAGTCCCTCCCAATGGTAAGTCCTAAAGCAGAGGTGCTCTTTACAACCTCATAATGAACTATCTTAAATCATGTAGTTGTTGTTTTATTCTCTAAAAATATGCATTTCAGTTATTCTTCCATTATGCTTGATATGATCAAAAAGTGGTGCAGACTGATTTAGTCATTGATGTGAATTAGCCATCATTTTTTCAGAGGAACTCCAACAAATTTAGTTGTTAATGCTAACGTTATATTCTTTGCATGATTGAGATGTCGACAAGAGCTAAAAGAAGCTTTAGAGGTCTAGACAAGGGCCATAATATATTTATCTTCACTACCGAGGAGAGTTAGTTGCTTCATATCTTATTCTCAAGCACTGCCTGTCTTCATCTTGTCCATGTGTGCATTTGAGATTGTTGATGATCATCTTGGCGAAAAAAATTCAGTTCCGTATCCTTTATGGATGGCAAATCTATAAGAGTTTTTAAACTGCTATTTGAGTTTACATCTGCTTCACTGAACCTGGAGCTTTGATGAAATTGTTTCTGAAGCATTTGGTCCATGGTCTGTACTCTATAGTTGCATGAGTTTGTGGGAAATTTTAGTCAGGTTAGTTGTGCCTTTTAAATCCATACCATAGGTAAATCCTGTCCATCAAGTCCTGTAATGTTGTGTGGATGCTTATGTTACAAATTAAATGGTTGGTTACAGTCAGTGAGGCCTTGTTGGCTATATATATTGATAAAAATCATTGTTCCCCCAAATAAATATAATTCTGATTGAAAGTCTTGTAGTACTTTCTGGTAGGAGAAGCAGGACAAAAGCGCCGTGGATACAAATAAGAAGCCCTACTGAAGAAGGGAGAGGGAGGCATGCCGATAAGAAGAAGAGGCTGCAACGAAAGGTCAATATTGCTGAGTTGAAGCAGACACGCGCCAAGTGCAAAGCATGGTGATCTTTCAAATAATAGTGCAAGCCTGATGTTGTCGAGTTCATTTCACACGGCAAGAAGCCACAAGATTACATGATTTTTTTTTCAGAATGCAGCATCAGATGTAGCCGTGCCCTTCACTTCTACGATTTTCAGGTTGCTGCAAGACTTCATTTACATTTGTATAGAGAGAGCTTGCTGGAGGAACAAAGCACTTGTAGCATTTAGAATGGACCATGCAACCAATTTATTTACCTTTTTTACTTTGTAATTTGTGTGTCTACGGTTCGTTGCTAAAATATTGAGTCATGTAAATGTGGTCTGTTGATCTGATGGCTATTTCGAGCAAGAATATATCCCATGTATGGTTCTTTAAAAATTATTTTGATGTTAAGATTTGGAATTTCCCCATATATGTAGATAACCATTTGTTTCTTTGGTTCTTAGTTTTTATGTTAATAATTTAAGTACACTTGACATTTATCTTGGACATTTCACTTTTGAAACACGGGTATTTTCAAATAACATTTTCTAATCGTATTTTCAAGTAACATTTTTGTAACGAAATGAACTACGTCCAATGTGGCTTTATAAATTGTTTATGGACACTCAACTGGTGCATTGCATGAGGGATATTTAGCTATCTCTCTCGCTTGAAAAAGAATAGTTGTCCTGCTTGGAAACGAATAGTTGTCCCTTTTTTACTCCCCCCGAACTTCATAATAAATCATGGTAATCGGAAGCTCACCAAAATTTAAACGTGCTGAATATATAAATGATTGATACATAATCATGTACAATTTTATAAAATATTCATGCTCCTGCTGCAACGCACGGGCAATTAGCTAGTTGAAACATAAATGCGGAGTGAAGTGGGTCTTAAGCATTAACCAAAAAATGGCATACCCTGTCAATCCTGAAGTTACTCCAGCCCCTTTTTAATACTTAAGCCTTGAGACACTGCATGACCAGTTGCTATAGTCATACGCTGCCCTCAAGTTTTGGAATCGGTAACATCACCCTCATGAAAAAGAACAAAAACACAATCATCGCAATGAAATACATGCCATCCACCGTATTTTTTTTGCGGGTCAATCCACCATATCAGGTTGCCTTCAAATATGTCTTTTGAAGGCACAATACATAAAAATCCCATTCCAGCCGGAAAACAAGGGCCCGTTCCCCACCTTATCTGCTGCTACAGTGGAGAGAGGCGGATAAGGAGGCGACCCGCGCGTGCTCTGCTCCCGCCGGCGAATCCGCCGCTCCCCTCTGCCTCCGGCCGCCGTTCGGGCGCTGTGAGGTAGGGGGGAGCTCCGGAGGCTGCTGTGCGTGTATAGTCTAGGTGTTAGTGTAGGTGTGAGTGGCTCGCGTCGGCATCGAGACGGTGGCGATGGCGGCGGTGGTTGAGCCTCTGTCCTCCCCCTCTGTTCCCCGTTCCGGTGTTCTCGCCGGAGAGGCTGTGGAGGTGGTTCGTCGGGCCGCATCTTCCTGCTCGTTTCCTCTGGTCGTCCGTGGTGGAGAGGGGAGGAGGGGGTGGGCGGTGGTGGTCTGGTTTTGTTGCTGCAGGTTGTGGTGGTCCTCTTGGTGGTTGCTCTGGCCGGCCGTGGAGGCGTGGGGAGCGCCGCCTGGAGGTGGTGCGGGGGTTGTGGTGGTGGTCCTGGGCGGCGCGTCGCCGACTGGAAGCTTGGTGGAAGCGGGGAGTGAAGGCCGTGGTCGTACTCGTTCAACGAGCTTCGGTTCCGTTGCTGCGCGGCGGACGGCTTCTGCGACCTTCTACATGCTGGAGCGGCTTCCTCTTCCCGGCGGTTGGAGGTACGGCGGCGGCGCCGTCGCCTAGGTGCTTGGGGTACGCTGTGGATCCGTCTGTGTCTTCCTCGATAGCTCAGGGTGCTCTTTGCACTTTTCGAGGTCCTCCTTGTAATTTCTGTTTTCTTTTGGACCTTTTTGTAAAGTGTTTTGAGCTGTCTGAATATATGTTATGTGCCGGATCCATCCTCAAAAAAAAAAAAAAAAAAAAAATCCCCCTTTGAAAATTGTCATGACGTCAACACTTAAACTTGATCGATTTTATCTAAATCGAATCAAAGATACCTTCTTGAATTCAGTCCACTTGTATTTGGTCGGGAACCGGAACCATTTCCAGCTCACCAATAGCAGAAAACTTTTCGACGTAGTGTAAATTTCTATAGTTCTCCAAATTTGTATTCGACGAAAGATATCTTGCAAAATCAAGACCAAATGTCCATCGTATCTTGTTGAATTGCAGATCTTAGAAAACATGATTCGGTGCACCGGACCGAATCCGGAACCGTCCGTCTCCAGCTCACCGGACCACGGAAACTTCGCGGCCAGGGAAACGAGCAGGAAAGCGTGACCGCGTCGGACACCTCATCTACACGTTTCATATCCAGCGCGTTCCATATAAAGCGTGATTCGGCTCTCATGTTTAAGTTAAAGATCCCGGTCGGCGAGCACGTGCCGCGGCGCGAACGCGCGCCAGCCAGCTGCCCGGCAGCTCCGGGGCGCCGTGTCGTGGTGGTGTCACGGCAGATGCCATGGGGATGGCTTAAGTGTGGGCTCGCTTGGGCGTTGGGGGAACCGGGGAGGGTTTGCGCGCTCACGTAGCACGCATGAAGAAGAAGCAAGAAGTCGCAAGAACCAACAAGAACAGAGCAAACCAAGAACAGCAAAGAATACCACGATGTACCCTGCTTCGGGGCCCTCTTGTGGAGGTAACACCCCTACTGCAGCTCTAGCCTACTCTCTTATATCTCAAGTGTTTACAATTACAGAGTGCTCCCTGAGCTGTATAATGAACAATGGAGAGAGCTCCAGGTAGAAGATGAAGCTTGGGGGGGGGGGAAATGATGCTTACAATGGTCGATCCTCCTCACAGGGGAAAGTGGTGGCGCATATATACAGTAACCGAATTACCCTTTTGCCCCTGGCCGCAGAGGACAATGGCATGGACAAGGAGAACAGGACAAACACTGGCCACTGTCACTCAGCCCAGCTCACCCTCTGTCCACCACAGGCTTATCTTTCCTCTTTGAGCTTAAGGCAGTGTAGACCACAGTAGCCTAGCCACTGCCCCTTTCCCGAATTGGCCGAGTCAGCGCCTAGGGGCTTGTGACCCGGAAAACCTGTGGCTGTACCTTGCTGTCTTCTGAGCCCCGGTCAGTAACATTACAGTGCCCGTGACTTTTACTGACATTACTTGGCCCCTGTGCAACACCCGAGTTGCCCTACCGGGTCCTTCCTGACGGATCCGGATAACTTAGCCGGCTCTTCTCCCTTGGGTCCGGTTAAGCCTCACCGGATCCCCTTTGGTCCTTCCTTTTACTCTGGCTTGAAGTAGGACTGACCGAATCCCCTTGAGATCCGGCCCAAGTGACCCGGCTAACTTTGATCCGGTTAGACCTTAACTGTCCATAACACATCATCTTTGCCCTACCCGGGGGCAGCCCCCCGACAGTAGTCCCCGAAGCTGGTACGGTCCTACAGCCTCGGCTGAAGGGCCGTTCCAGATTCAAAACCAACATCACTAACCAGATCACTTCTAGCTGTCACCGAATTTTCCGGGACATTTGACAGGAAAAGCCTGTGCAAAGCCGTATAACCCGGGTTGTCAGCTCGTTATCCGGATCCACCGGGTATTCGAGTGTGTTTGACCAGAAGACCACGTCTCCTCGTTTTCTCCGTTGACCGGCACATAGGATCCGCTCCACCGCTTCCAATTCTGCGACGTACCCACGTGTGCTTGGAACACACGGCCACAGCAGCGCCCCAGAGTTCCGCGACGCAAGGGATCTGATCGTGCTCCGGTAACCGCGCGGTAGTGGGGGCAGTTACCGCTGGCGCTATAAATGCGGGCCAGGAACTTCCTCTTCTTCTTCGCCTCATTCTCTTACTCATCCGCTCCACCATCGCCGCCGCAAACTCGCCCTTCAAGGTTGCCGCGCCAGGGACGCACAGCGCACCAGAGCAAGACCATCGGAGCTGCGCCTCGCGCCCATCTCCGCCATTTCTCCATCGACCTCCTCCTTCGAGGAACTAGCACTGTAAGTTCTTCCTCCTCTCGCCATAGCCACCGTGACGAGTTCATACTCTTGAAATACACACGCCTGTTCTTGCTAGATTGATGCGTATCTAAGCCCATGTTCATGCCGTAGCATATTCTGTATACTTTCTGTCCAAGTTCTGCATTAGACTAGCCTAGATAGACTTGTCCCCGTAGGAGCAGTTCAACCATGTTTTTACCCGTGGTTTTCTTTCTTTTTTACCACCGCTGTAGATCTTCCAAACCCTAGAAACCCGCGGAAAGATGTTTGCGATTTCCAACCGCATCACCTTCTCCACCGGACCCGGTTAACCCTGCCCGGGACAAAATTAGCCGAGTTACCTTAGTTCTGATTCGGTTTCAATGTTATCCGATTCTTCTTTGGTCCCATGGATTCCGAATTTCCTGATCCGGTTATCCGCCTTTTTGCTGCAGGACTGATTCGGTTATGGCCAAACTTCCCCCTGGCAGATGGGAAGGATCTGATGTTACCAAAAATGATTTGGAATGGCTACGAGCCACCCGACGTATACGCCCCAAGCCATTTGCCGCCGACCCGGAAAAGAACTCGCACCGGCGCCCGAACCCGGTGAACGCGTGGTATTCATAGCGCATTTCGAGCGCGGGCTCGGATTACCTGCCAGTGACTTCTTCCGAGCCTTTCTGGACTTCTTCGGACTACAACTTCACCACCTCCCGGCGAACGCCTTCGTCTCTTTATCAGCTTTCACTTCCTTCTGCGAAGGCTATCTCGGTCTCTGGCCGAATGTAGATATATGGGCAAAGTACTTCCACCTTCGCAAGCACACCATTCCAGGTACCAAGCCGAAACAGCTGACTGCTTGCGGTTCGGTTAGCATCACCCCGAGGCAATGGTCCATCTTCCCCCGAGTCACCGGCCTAGACACGGTGAAGAAATGGCAAAGGACCTGGTTTTACATAAAGAGCGCTGAGGGCCACGACGCTCTTAACCTGCCCGAATTCAGGATGGAGCCGCCCACAGCCGAACTGAACTTCGGTTACAATCCGGCTGAAACAATTGCTGAACTTCAGACA